>VZTF01001492.1:245928-260655 GCA_013397755.1 Cnemophilus loriae
GCTGCGCTTCCTCCTGCACGGACCGCCCCGAGTGGCGCCGCCCCGAGCGACCGACAGACAGACAGACAGACAGACGGGCCCCGAGAGACCAGGACAAGAACACCCCACACCCGGCACCCACCCACTGGCATCCACTGCCCAGCACCCCACCGCCCAGCCCCAACACCAACTGACCACCGCAGCCCACGCCAGCACTGGACATTGGCACAAGGCAGGGACCACAGGGAACTGGGCACCAATACCAGGCAATGGGCACTTGGCACTGGGCACTTGGCAGTGGACAGGGACACTGGTCAGGAGGCACTGGGACCAGAACTGGGCACCGGGCAGGGGCAGGGGGCAATGGGAGATGGGCACCGGACAGAGGCATTGGGCATCAGGCAAGGCCACCAGTACCAAGGCACCAAACCAGCACCAGCCACTGGTACTAGGAACTGGGTACCAGCAGTGGATACCAGCACCAGTACGGGCGCTGGCACCAGCACCACACAGTGCACAGTGAACACCACACAGCAGGCAGTGCCACCATGCACTGTCACCACCGCCAGGACGGGGCACTGACACCAGTACAGGCACCAGTACCATCCACAGGTACCAGCACTGTGTACCGTGCACTGGGCACTGAGCTCTGGGCACTGGCACCAGCACTGGCACCACACAGGTTCCGGGCAGCAGGCAGGGACTGGGAGGGAGGCACTGCATGCCACAGGTCTGTGGGAACCAGCAAACCCCAAGCACCGGGTGCTGGGCACAGGGCACCGAGCACCATGCCCAGGTCCTGAGCACCGGGCAGGGGACGCCAGGTCTGCACCCTCTGGCAGCCCCCAGGCCCCTGTGCCAGGCTCTGCCTGTCCCCATGGGCTCCCAGGTTCCTGCAGCCCAGGGGTCCCACACCCCCTGCCTGGCTGTGTCCGACCTCTCCAGCCCTGAGACCCAGCGCCAGGGCTCTGCTGGGGTCCTCATCCCCAGCACGGCTTGGCTGTGCTGTGGCCTTGTGCCCACCAACAGAACGTTTTCCAGGGTGGGTTCTGGGGGTTTCCAGGGCACCACTGGATGGAGTGAGGACGTGGCTGTGCCAGGGCAAGGAGAGGGATGCTGGCAGGTGTGCCATTCCCTGGCACCAGCAGTGCTGCACTAGAAAAATGCAAACTTTCAGCACCCTCCACCCTACCCCATCCATGTCCCTGTTGTGTGACCCTGCTGTGATGTCCTCAGCCACTGTCAGTCTTCCCGCCCCCAACGCCCCCAAAGTGGCTTGTGCAGAGCCCCAACACCTTCCCACAAGCAGTTCCGTGCAGAACCTGTCCCTACCTTGAGCCTCAGGGATGATGGGACAGCATCCTCCTGGACAGGCTGGGAACAGGTGCCTCAAATTGCAGCTGCATCCTTCTGGGACTGGATTACATTTCCCACACACTTTGCAAAGGGAAAAGCCACTTCCTTCTGGCCATCCTTCTGACAACAGAAAATATTTCTAACCTGCCCTGAGGAGCAGGGGCTGCCCAGGCCGGCCCCTTGGCACTCATGGAACAAGCAGGAGAGCTCCAGAGGGCGATGGGAGCCTGCCTGCCCCTGGCAGCACTGCCCCTGGGATGAAGCTGCCAGCACCTACCTGCAAATCCCTGGTTCCCCTGCCTTCCCTCTGTGGCTGATC
Source organism: Cnemophilus loriae (assembly GCA_013397755.1). Classification (NCBI taxonomy): domain Eukaryota; kingdom Metazoa; phylum Chordata; class Aves; order Passeriformes; family Corvidae; genus Cnemophilus; species Cnemophilus loriae. The sequence continues at coordinate 247,583 of VZTF01001492.1, forward strand.
CCTCTGTCTCGGCACCTGCTGGGCTGGCAGCTCCCAGAGTGTGGTTTCTCTGCAAAGAGACTCAGCAACCTTCCAGGTGGTGAAAGGAAAGGAAGATGGAGGCCTGGGATTTTTGGGGGGGGGGAGAAGGTGACCCTCCTCTGACCAGTTCTAGAATCAAGAGAGGGGCCTCATGCACTTCTGTGCCTCAGTTTCCCCTCCCAGGACTGAGAGTGGGGGTAGTGCAGCAGAGCTAGTGTTGTGACAAATCAGCATCACAGAACACAGCTCTTGGGTTTGGAAGCCACAGAACTCCTGCACAGACCCCTCAGGGCTTTTCTGCCACCGAAGGGTCACCTGGGGAAGAGCCACCAGCAGCCTCTGTCCCTTCACTAGGCCTCGCTGCTGCCCAGTTTTCCCATCTTGAGCTGTTTCCCCAGAGAAAAACTCATCTATTTGGCTAAGCAGGAATAGAAAAAGAGGCATCCTCTGCCCGGGTGTCCTGCAGTAACCCCAGCCCTGCCTGCCCATGCCTGGAGCGTCCCTGCCTGCACAGGGGATGTCGCTGTGGCTCTCTCCAGCGGCGCTTTTCCCTTCCTCGCAGTGCCTCAGGACTGGCTGGACTTGTCTTTTAGCCCCAGATTTCCGTGTGCAGCCCTGTTCCTGAACAGCTCTGCTTGCAGGGAGCTGCGAGGCTGCACCTCAGGCACAGCTCAGGTGTGGGGGACCCTGAGACCCTGCAGCCCCCATGTCCTGAGCGCCTTCCTTCTCCCAAAGGGGCTCCCACGTGAAGGCCACCTCATAGAACCTCGGGCATTTTCGGGTGGGGACATCCCACAAGCTGCTGCCTGGGGCTGCAGACCCCACCCAGCCACTCGGAGCAGAGTGTCAGCTGGGATCTGAGGTGCCTCCATGCTGGGGATGTCCTTCAGCTCTCCCAGCATCCAGCCGTGGCAGCTCCCATCTCGCAGGCACCCTGGATACACTCATTCCCTGCGTGGCAGATCTGTGGCAGCTCCAGCTGAGGAGAGTTCTCACCAACCAGGAGTAGCAACCCCTAATCTGGAGCCTGAAGTTCGAACACTTCGTTTCTTGCCAAGAAATTCTCCAAATTGAGCTCCAAGGGCCACATCCAGCAATTGTGTGTTAATCCTTGGAGGGTTTATAGAAGATGGAGGATCCTCAGGTGGAAAAGATGCTGCACCAATGCTCAAGCTGCTGTTTTGGAGTTGTCCCATGTGGGATTCCCCAAGCTTGGAGCTGGCAGGTGCTGCAGAGCTGTGCCCTCCTTGAGTAAATGAAGGAGCTGAACTAATGTGAGGCTCTTTTGTGGCTTAAAACTGGCCTAATTTCCTGCAATTGTTTGCAGGGGGAAAAGAAATAAACAGAAAAAACCAACCAAAAGCTCAGTGCCCACCCTGGAGATGTCCCGTGCTGGGGGGTGATGGAGAGGGAGGTCCTCAGAGATGCTGCGCTGCTTCCAGAGCAATGGTGGTTTGAGGAGGAGCCTGGGAAAACCAGGAGAAAGAGGAAGAAAAGCCAGACTTGGCTTTCCTTTTTTTTTTTTTTTTTGACTGGCTCATGAATTTGCTGGAAGCCTGAAAATGAGAGGGCAGCCCCGTGGAGGGGGCTGGGCCTGGGTTCCCAGCATGGGCTGCAGGTGCTGCTGGGGCAGGAGCATCCCCAGCCGTGGGACATCAGCCAGGAGGAAAGTGCTTGCTCAGGAATTCCTCAATCCCAATCCATAAGAGTTCTGGTCTCCTCCCAGCCATACCACGGCAGGGCACCCACAGCCCCTGACCCTGTGTGACCCAGCACAAGCTGTTGGGAGTTTTTGCAGGATACCAGTAACTGCAGGGATCCCCTGGGATGCCTCAGCTCGCTGGTGCTTCACACACAGCAAGAGGGACATTTATTTTGTTAAAACAAAAAAAAACAAAAAAAACCAGAAAGCCACAGGCCTCCTCCCCTCCTGGGCCTCTTTCTGCTGGGGACAGGTATTTGTGTGGCATCCCAGCGGTGGACCATTCCCAAGGCTCTCCCAGGCACCAAGAATAAAAAACTCATGACCAGGTCCCGTTTGTAAGCATTTCCCTGGGGCTCCCGGGCGGTGCAGTGCCTGGCGCAGGCACAGGAGGGTGGTGATGCTCTTTGCAGCCTGTCAGTATCGGAGGATGATGAAGGGTGACGCTTCCTAGAGCGAAAAGTTTTGCCGCCAGCTGAGGGGGCAGCTCGGTGAGCCCCTAGTGCAGATGGTGGCCGCTCACCAAACCCTGGGGGGGGTGAAGGCTTCGCTGAAGCTCAGGAGAGCCCGTGCCTGGCTGGTGTGAAGAAAGGACACGGGGAGGGGTTGGGCCAGTGCAGGGATGGGAGGGCAACCCCCAAATTCAGGCTGTGTGAAACACATGTGGGATGATTCCCTTCGGGACATCGCAAGTCTCCCGCCGTGGAGCACAAGAACAGCTGTGCGAGGTTTACTTCAAGGCTTTTACCTTCATTCTCATCTGCCTCCTCATTAAAATCAGGGTGAGGCCTGGGCGTACAAAAGGAAAACATCACAGGGAGTGGGAGGCACCAGTGGGGTGAGCATCTCCTAAGGGGAACTCCATGGATCGGTGTCACCAGCACCAGGGCTCAGCTGGCACCCAGTGAGGGGGGGCTGTGGGTATGAGGGTGCCGTGGAGGGGACCCCACTGGTGCATGTCTGAGGGGCAATGTAGAGAGCACAGAGCAGGACCTAGGGATAAAGCTGCCAGAGATAGGAGGTTTGGGGGCTCATGGAAGCTGCAGGATTTGGTGCTCTGTGCCCTTCAGCAGCACAGCCCCTCACTAACACTCCGGGGTGGGAAACTCCAGCACAAAATCCAGCCTGTGTCCTCAGGCCTGTGCTCAGCATGCCATGTGCAGAGACCCCGCCTCGCTTGTCTCTGCGTCTGCCCAGGGCATGCAAGGAGTTTCCACAGCTCTTGGTTCTCTCGCAGGGAAAGCGATGTGTCCCAAAGGATGGCAGCAGCTTTTAAAGCCCAAATGGAGACTGGAAGTGACCTGCCAAAGCTGCTCGGTGGGAGGGATTTCCTGCGGGGCCAGAATGTGTCCCGTCCCTCGGGTCAGCACCTGGGTGCACACACTGGGCTGCCCTGGCCCCTGCACCCCTCCTCCAGCAGGCCAGATCCTGCTCCCGTGCCAGCCCCTGGCACTCAGCTCTGTGTGGAGGGGCAGCACAGGCTTCTCTACAGAACCCTCGCGAGGCCCTGCTGCTCACCCTGCAGCACGGCCCCGAAAGGGCTGCCAGCTCCTCAGATCCGACAGCGCCCCTTGCCAGCGCCATCCTGCTCACGCTGTGCTCTCCCGATGTGACATCCCAGGCACCCTGCAGGGTCACGGGTGGGGACAAGGCTGCACAGCTGGGCCACGCGTGCTCGTGCCGCGCGGGCGGGCGCTGGGCACTGTCCCCTGCCCGGCCCTCCCGGTGCCCGCGGGGACAGGGACGCTGCAGAGGCACCTCCGCGGTGCCCGGCATGCCGGGGCTGCTCGGACCCTGCGCTCCTGTCAGACACCTGTGCGGGGATGCTGAGCTGCAGAGCCCAAAGCCTTTCCAGCTTAACGCCAGGCTCTTTTCCTGGCAGGGGGATGCCGCGTTCCTCAAGGGTGACGAGTTGGATGCATAACGCAGTGTCCAGGCTGGCACGGCCACACCGACATCACAGGAGTCGGCCGGCGCCTGGCCCGCTGCCGGCCTCTCCCGGGCTGCAGGAACCAGAGGGGAGCCGGTTTCCTTATCGCCCTCCCGCAGCCCCCCTCCGTCCCTCTCCCCTGCGGCTCCCGGCCCGGCCGCCCCCGGGTCACGCCGGGGCTTGGCAGCGGCGCGGGGGAAGCGAGCATTGTGGCTGCCCACTGCGGCCCGGCTGGAGGAGAAAGCAAGGATTTCCTGGCCTGGAGCAAGTCCTTCCCGTCTCCTCCCAGCTGCCGAGTGCTTTGGGGCTGAGGGTGGGCTGTTCCCAACAGGCTTTGGACCAGGAGCCAGGGGCTGCCCCTGCTGAATGTGCAAGGAAGCAGGAGGCAGCACGGATCTGAGCACTTCTGCTGGCAGTGCCAAAATCTCCCCCTCTACTCCATCCTACCCATAAACGAAATCCCTGCTCAGGCAGAGCCTTTGGCCAGCACGGAGATGTTCCCCTTGGTGCCCGTGCATTCTCACCCACAGTGTGCCACGGGGACAGTGGCAGCGGGGTAGCCTTGTGCCGTTGCACAGGGAGTTTAGGAAGGGCAATTCGCCCACTGCCAAGCTCAGCCCAGCCCCACGACAGGTCGATGCTGTGGGATCTGTGTCCATGGGCCAAGACCTGCAGCTCCCTGTGCAGAACCAGGCAGCAGCAAACAGCCCGGGATGTGTTCCAAGGCTAAACACTCACACAGACACCTGGAAAAGGGGCTGTAAGAGCCCCAGCTGGGACACGGGGTTGGCAGCTCACATGCACAGCCACGTTTCTTCCTGCTCAAATGTCACTTCTCCTTCCTGCGGAGGGAGCAGCCGAGGCGGGGGCAGCTGCTGCTCCCACCCTCGCGGGCTCCCGAGCAGCCACGTGGGCGATGCCGCAGCTTCCGCTGTGCCACGACCTTGTGCAGTGACTGCACCTGCCGATGGTTTTTTTAGGACAAGGGCTGGTTTCCTGCTGTATTTCCGTGATTGAAAGTTTCCAGTCCTGGGGATGGCTGTGGCAGAAGGGCTGTCACTCATCTCCTGGCCTGGAGCATCCCCAGCACGCTGCCATCCTCTCCTTTGGCCCCTGCCCCGGGGGTGGACTGGGGATGGCACCATCCTGCGCCTGTGGAGGCTTGGCCGTGGCAATCTGGGGCTGCTCTCCACACGGGGAGCCGGCAGACCCTGTGCAGCACCCAGCTCCCAGCTAAGCCCTTGGCTCCGGCTCTCTCCCAGTGGAGGTCTGGTTTCTGTCCTGCCGTCTGCTTGTCCTCCCTCGCTCCAAACAGTCCCCGTTTGTTTGGCTCTCGCTGCCGGCTGGAGCCGGGGCCGCGTGCCTGGGCCGCCTGTGCACAACGGCTCCTTGTTCACCGCCTCCCTCCCCGCCCGCTCTTCGCCTGCTTTAGCAATTATCCTAATTAGCTCTGCCCTCTCCTTGCTCCTCAGCTGCACCGCGGACCCTCATCCCTCCTGCTCCGCACCGGTGGCAGCAGCGCTGCTGTCCGGAAGGGGCCACCCCTGGGCCAGCGGGGTGTGGGCACCGGGGTGACGGTTGCCCCCTTCCTGGGTGGGAAACAGGCAGGCTGTTCAGAATCCAGGTGTTTGTGGTCCATGCGGAATCCCAGGGCTCTCTTCAATCCTGTTTGGCATTTGAGGAGGGTGAGGAAGCTGTGCCTAGACCTGCAGCTCCCGGGGTGCCACTGGCATCTGCCTCTGCTCCCTCGCATCGCCTGGGTGGGTGCTGCCCTTCCTGCCCCAGCCACACCGGGTGCCCCCTCTGCCTTGCTCCCTGGGCGCGGGGGTGCAGCCAGACGGCTTCCTGCAAGCCACGACCCTCGTGCCACCGTGGCTGCACCATCCTCCTCCTCCCACAGCCGCCAGCTCCGCCGGAACCGGGGGCGGGCGGGCGAAGTTTGAGGTTTCCACCTGCTGACGAAGGCTGGGGCAGTGGAGGTGCCTTTCCACAGCAGTTCCCGGCAGTGCCGTGCTCCAGGGCCACCTTCTCCTCCGCCCCTCTGAGCCCACGGAGAAGCCGGAGTGCAGTCCCTGGGGAGATGCTGGGCACAGGAGCATCCCTGCCGGCACAGCCCACCGAGAGGAGCAGAACCAGTTATTGCTGCATGCTGGCAGTGGCTCGTGCATCTCACAGACTGGAAATCCAGGGCAGGCAAAGCCCCAGATCCTCTGCCCATGGCCACGCCAGCCCCTGCAATGGTCACAGCAGCATGGCAGCAGCGTGGGCAGCCCCTGCCAGCATCCCCGAGCTGCAGCCGTGCGGGGACACGGCGCCTTGGCAGGGGCATCACCACGCAGGGCCAGCACCGGGGCTGCCACTCCCGGGATGGCTCCGAGCGCCCTGCCCACGCTGACAGCAGCCCCGGGCTCCCGGGGTTTGATCTTTACCGCTCGAGCCGGGCTGTCTGCTCCCATTTGCGTCTGCCGAGGGAGGGATGCGAGCGCCGGGCTGGCGCAGGCTGGCAGCTCCGTGCTGGCACGCAGGCAGCCGCCGGGCAGGCAGCCCCTGCGCTGCTGCAGAGCCTCCTCCGCAGCCCTGCCAGCCCCAGACCCCGTGTGCAGATCAGGGTCCTGCAGAAGCCAGGGCAGGCGGGGGGCTCCCAGGGACCCGTGTGCCTTGCTGGGGGACAGCCCTCAGCCTTGAGGCTGCACCTTCAAAGCAAAAATCTCGAGCCTGCAGCCTCAAAACTGCACCCTCTTCCCCATCATGGGACTATGATGGCTCCAGAGCACCTGAGGGGGTTGGGGGGCGGGGGGAGGCTGTGGGTGCTCAGTGCCCTGCAGAGCTTCCCGTTCTCCCCCAAACACACATGTGCCCCCAGCAGGCAGGAACATGGCTCATGGTGGTCCAGGTCTCTCTGGTTACCCCTGTCCCGTCCTGGGGACACAGCACAGTCCCAGTGGCACCCAGCAGCTCCCGCAGCAGTCTGGGCATGCTGGGTCCCCCTCCCCAGCTGGAGCCCTGGCTTCTGTTGCATGGAATGGCCTCACCTCCCCATGTCACCCTGGCTCCAGTGCTCCACTTGCTTCCCCACAGCCTGCACAGGAGCACCAGGCTGCTGCAACGCCCTTGTGCCCAAAGCACTCCCTTCAGCCAAGGCACTGGGCAAGGAGTCCTCGCTGGAGGGAGCAGAGGGGAAGGACAGGCCACGAGGTCCTCAGCAACATCCCAGCATCCTGGCACCGGATATATTGGCCCAGGCTCTTGGAGGACTGAAGAACTCGGGGTGATGAAAACCCCAAGGCCAGATGATGCTGTCAGCCCCGGGGAACGTCCCCAGGAGCTGGTGCACGCCCTGTGCCTGCCCCGTGGGGTGCAGCCCCTCCCAGGGACCCTCTGGCACAGGTTCCACACACTCCCAGCTCCCACCCATGGCAACGCTGCGGAGTTCACCAGCTCGAAAAACTCCTCATGCCTGACCCACAACTCCCCCTTTCAACCTCCCATCCCCAGGCCTGTGAGCCACCCGTCTTCCCCCCACTGCAGCTCTCGCAGCACACACTCAGAGCAAGCATTAGCTCAGCTCCCTAGGCTCCAAGAGCAGCAGCAGCTCCTGCTCCGGCAGCCCCCCAGGGTCCCGCAGCCTCTGCTGGAGCAGGAGTCGTGCCCAGGGCCAGCTCCCAGCTGTGCACCCACACAGCTCCCCAGGAGGGTTACAGGCACACAAGGAAAACAAAATCCTCAGCTCAACGCTCAAATTCACCCAACTGACCTAGAAATGCAGCCGTGGTGCTCCAGGCAAGAGCATGGGTTGCCCAAGTGGAGCAGGAGGGCCAGCAGGAGACCCACGGATGCTGCCAGCTGCTGGGAGCGGCGATGGGGGAGCGCATTGTGCCCTCAGGTCCTGTTGGGAGCCCCGGGACAGTCACACTGGGACAGCAGGATCTCACCACCTGCAAGCACAGCCACAGCCTCGGACGTGGGGCTGTGTCCAGAGCAAGGGAGGGCAGCAGCCAGGAGCCAGGCAGGACTCGGTGGGTCCCATCCACTGCCTTCAGGGAAGTTTTCCTGCAAAAGCTGAAATTATACTACAAAAACAAATCGCTGCTTCAGTCTGGGCTGCTGTTCAGAGCTGTGTCCCAGCTAAGGCAGCACTCGGGAGGGAGGAGCAGGACTTTGGGCACCTCGGCACCTGTGCCAGGACCACCGTGTCCCACCGGGCACCTCGAGGGCACACGCGGCCAGCGCTCCTCCTCCTGCCTGACCCAGTTTGTGCCTGGCCGCGCCATCCAGGCGAGCAGCGCTGGCAGGTTACGAGCGCGGGGCTCTCCCGGGGAGCCAGCACAGCAAACGCTAAGTGTCACCACAATTACAAGGCGCCTGCCGCAGCCCCAGCGTCGGCACCGGGGCTGCTCCACCAGCCCTGCACCCGCCCAGAACGTGAAGGAGGACTGGGAGAGCGGCTGGATCCCAGCTCTGGCACGTGCTCTGGTTTCTTCCGAGCCTCAAATCCCTCGGGCTCTGTTAAACCCGGCATCACTGAGCTGCACGGGCTGGGGGAAGGCTTCTGCAGAGCTGCCATTTCTATTTCTGGGCCAGCCCTGTCCTGTTTTCCTTGGACACAAGGTGTTTTCTAAAGGAAATGGGTCTTCCTTGCACCCTCTCACCCCTGAAAGGCAGCTCTAGGGCTTTGTGGTCACCCCTGCCTGGGCCAGCAGTCCCTGGGGAGCTCCGGACCTTCCCCTCATTCCCCAGTAGCACTGCAGGACTAGGAAGGAGTTTCTGACATGGCTGTGCTGCTGCAGGGTCACCAACCAGACGTGAACTTCTCCTTTCCTGGGGAGTCCATGGGACTGTGCCTACCTGGGGCTGGGGAAGATGCAGCCTCAGACGAAGAAGGGGGCTCTGATGGAAGCAGGGACCCCACTGGCCCCACAGGGCCTGTGGCTCAGAGCGTGGCCAGTGTGTCGCTCTGGACCTCGTGCAGGGCAGCTTTGAAGGACATCCCACCACCTCTCTGTGCCCTGGTCTACTGTTTGACCCTCAAAGACAAAAAGCTTTTCCCTACGTACCTGTAGCAAAATACATCTGGAATTTCCCATGTCCTCACTTGTGGCTACGGATCCCCATCCTCTCTCCCTCCTCTCAGGAGATAACTGTGGAGACCAATATATTTTCCATGAGTGTTCCTTTCTGGCAGCTGAGCAACCCCAGGTCTGCAGGCAAGGAGTTGGTGGGGAGGGGAATGAAGGTCACCACATCTGAGGAGAGAGGATATGGTCCCTCTGGCCCTGGCCCCTTGACCACCCCCCAGCCCATGAGCATCCCTCCTCCTCCTCCTCCTCCCTCCTGCTCAGTGCAGCACCAGCAAGGTGGGCCTCGTCTTCACACCCAGGGTTCATAGAAGTGGCCACAGTATTCATCACTAATAGTAAAAATAATGATTAAACCCCTTGGAATCTGTTGGGGCTTTAGGAACATCCATAATCTTCAAGCTGATCAGAGCACTACATGTGCATCTCAAGGTTTGTGTGTGGCTTCAGACACTTTGGGGATCTTCTGAGCATCACTTCTCTCGTGGTGGGGTCTCTGTAGACAGGTGCAAGCCTAGAAACCAGCCCATGAAAGCCCCCACCATGGCATTAAGATTGTGCTGCAGGAGCATCAGTGGTCAGGTCCTGACCACCAGCAACCCCCACACTGCTTCAAACAGCGCCCAGGGAACAGCTCTGCAGCAGCTGGGGCATCCTTCAGCTACCAGCTGGCAACAAGAGACTCTGCTGCTTTCTTGGCAGATATTTCAGTAGCATTCTTCCTTCAAAATGGCGTTTGCTCTGCCTGGGCAAGCTGCACAGACAGCTCCTCTGGTGGTTTTGGTGGAGCACTGTGGCAGATGAGAGCTGCCCTGCTTTCCTCCTCTGTTGGGGTCTGCGCTGGGCTGTTGTGGCCACCTCAGCCAGGCCTGGAGGGTCTCAGCCTGGGATTGTGGCACTTGGGGTCCCTTCTCCTGGTGCTCTATCCTGGGAAGGAGAGGCAGTCCCGTGGGGATGGAGCTCAGAGGATGAAAACACGGGATGTGGGTACCATGTCCATCCCTCCCAGCCAGGCCAGGCCGGGCTGGCCCTGCGGCCCCGGAGCAGCCGGGCAGGGCCTGGCGCCGGTGCTGCCCCGCACAGACCTGCAGAGAAAGCAGCTCTCTGCAAAGCTGGGGATGAGCTCATGTTTTTGTGGGTGAATTATCTGTGCGAAGAGTGATTCACCAGAGCAAAACAAGATCGGCGTGAGAAACAGATGGGATTTTGGGAAGAGCTGTGGATGTGTGCAGGACCCGGACAAGCGAACTTGGTAATGAGAGCAGCAAGGAGCAAAGAAAGGTGACCTGAGGTGCTGCCACCAGGAGCACAGACAGCACGGACAGGGGCCCGGGTGTGGGACAGGAAGGTTTGGCACACAGGGAGCTGTCAGCTCACCTGGGTAGGGTGGAAAGAAAAGCCTCAGGTGCCATCACAGCGTGGGGCCGGCACCAAGTGAGAGTGGGGCAGTTGTCTCAGAACGGGTCCTTCCCACAGGTGTCAGAAATCCAGACGAGCAATAAAATCCTGAGCAAACAGCTCAGCTACATGGCTGAGCAGGGGATGGCTGATGGTGAGGAAGAAATTTAGGGTCAAAGTATCTTCTGGCTTCACTGTTCATCTCAGCAAAGCCTGGCCAGCAGCGTTACAGCTCCCAACACATTTGCAGAGCAAAGGTTTAGAACTGATCCAGTCAAGACACTGGAAAGGAATGAGTTTTGCAGAAAGAAGCTTCAGTTTCACACAAGGCCAACAGCAGCTGAATTACAACAATAACCTCTTGATTATAAACAGCAAAACCTTGTTCATCTGGGACAAATGAAGGGAATCCACTGGCAAAGCTGCTCCTGCATGTCTGTCCAAGGAGAGCTCAAAGCAGGACTCAAGGACAGCAGGTACAACAGAGCTGAGGAGCAACCTCTGGACCCAAAGGTGTGCTTGGCCTGCTGACAAGGTCTCTGAAAATGGTAAAATACATCAGTGCTTCTTGTAAAACCCAGGAGAGCACCCATATCACATCAGCACAGCTCAGAAGGCATTCTGACGATATCCACATGCAGCCAAAATATGTACATTTATGATAACACCCAGTGCAATAAAAGATAACACAACATGTATGTTTATATGCCAAAATTAGGTGTTAAACCCAGGAGTAAGAGACAAGACCCAAAGGCAAAGATTAGAGGTGGCCACAGGGCTGAGGTTTGGTAGGGTCATCACTCAAATCTGAGCCACACAGGCCCAGACAAAGATGGAGGGCCTGGGTTTTGAAGGATGAGATTATTTCAGTTTCGGTAGAAAGCAGGAATCTTGGTGGACCAGCTCAGCAGAGGAAAGGGAAAGCTCTGCCTTGAGCATGCAAAGCAGAGGCAGAGGCACTGGGGCAACAGGAAGATCCTAGCACCTTGGCATAAACACACTCTTATTCAGCAGAAAAGATGCCCAATGTAATTTATGATTATTTTTAAATAGAGCTGTTGCTTAACTCACGGAGTAGCAGCATAATAACACCGTGTAGCTGGGTCAGCACAAGGATGCCATATGAATTAATAACAGAAAATAGCTCGTGCTCGCTCACTTCCTGCAATTTCCTCTGCTCAGTGAGCTCAAGCGTAAGGTATCAGCTCTTGCTCTCTGCACCCAGGCACGTTAGCAGGGAAGGCAGGAGCACCTGACACAGGGAGGATGGGGAAGATTGAGGGAATCCCTGTTCAGCGGTGTTGGAGTGCCAGGCAGCAGCAGCCTCACGCTGATTTCGGCAGGTGAGCAGATCAAAGAATGGCAGTTAGAGAGACTAGAGGCATTTGAAAATCCCTTATCTGGTGAGGGAAACTCAAAGATTAAAAACTCAACCATTGTCAAGAAGGGAGCATGGATTTCCAGGTGGAGGTGATGCTGCAGGGTCCCCGGGGAGAAGCACACTCCAGGGTCAGTCTAGCCTGGGAATGGAGCACAACTGAGCCCATGTGGTACCAGGGCATCCTTCTGCCCGGGTGGCTTTTGTCATCTCTTCTAGTCAGGAAGAGATGCACCTGGGTGAGATTTTCAGCATCATTGCCTGAAGTGTGGGTGAGAAGATCATCTATGGGCTGCATAAGGCCTGGCAGAGCTGTGAAATATGTAACCTCCAGCTCCTGTGTCCATCCCACTGATGGCGGGGCCAGAGGACAGCGATGGCATGAGGACAGTGTGGCTGTGTGGACACGACACAGCTCCAGGACCATGCAGACCCCTTGTTATAGGGGCTGGACCTTTGCTGCAGCAGGGCTGGAGGGTCAGCAAGCAGGGCTGGGCAAGGTAACCTTCAGGGAGGGCATAAGAGTCCGGACAAAATCCTGGAGGAATATAAAAAGCTAAAAAATGGCAATAGGTGGCATGAGCAGGGAAACCCCAGCAGCACCCAAAGGAGCCTGGTGAGCCCCTACCAGCATCCTGCCTTAGCCAGGGCTGGATGGAGTGGTGGAGTGGGTCTGGATTGGAGGGTGCACATGCCTGGGTCACTGTTGCTGGGGTCGGGTCGTGGGAGCTGGAGGGCTCTCTGTGGGGCTGCCATTTGGCCATTTGCCTGTGGGGTCCCCATTCTGGAGGCACACATAGCAGGGGGAGAAGGCAGCCTGGCCTCTGACATCTGACAGGGAACATCCATGCCTCTCACATCAGCAGGAGCCAGGAAGCATGGACCAGGAGTCATGCGCTCAGGGCACCTTGTGCAGTGTCCCCAGCCTGTGGGGTCCTGTCTGCCAGTGCCACTATGGGGGGCACACCAGCAAGCCCATGGCCATGAGCGATGCTCCCCCGTGCTCTGCAGGGACCTGTCAGCATTGCTGGGACCCAGCAGTCGTGTGACCTCCCACCCACCACGCTGAGCCCACCGTGTCCCCAGAGACCAGTGAGCCCCTGTGCCCAGTGGCCCCGGAGCTCAGCAGGGACTGGGGGGTGGTCAGGGTCCCCCCTCTGCTCCCCCAACAGCCGGTGGCCATGGACCCCAGGGGACACGGTGGGTTGTATGGCTGATTTGGCAGTGGGAAAAAACAGTGGTGGGGTTATTCCTGGCTGTCCGACCTCTTCCCAGCCCCAGGGGCTGCAGGGGCTGCTGGCAGGGCCCTGCTCCCCGATGCTGCCCCCCAGCCGCGGCCCCGGAGCGGCACTGCCGCCGCGGAGCCGCTTCCAGCGGCGCTGGATGCTGAGTCACCGCGGGCCCCTCGGAACGACCTGCGGGGGCCCGGCCGGCGGCGGGAGAAGGAGCGGGGCCGCAGGGAGGGTTCGGGGGCAGCTACGGGGAGAGGGGGTGTGGGGCAAGAGGGGCTGTGGGGCGGGGAAGGGGGATGTGTGGGACAAGGGGAGACGGTCGGGGCAAGGAGGAATG
>VZTF01001492.1:261554-287977 GCA_013397755.1 Cnemophilus loriae
AACGAGCGTGGGAACGCGGTGGCAGTGCGTGGCACTGCTGACCACCCGGATCGCTGTGCTCGTGGGCGCTGCGGGTGAGTGTCCGTGTGAGAGCTGCAGGCAGAGCCCCCGGGGCTGCTGCTGTGTGGTGGGGGGCGGGGGGGGGGAGGCGAATATATGCTGCTTGTGGGGCGCGGGGTGCAGGATGTGGGGTGCACGATGTGGGCCCGTGATGGGGAATGAAAGGGGCGAGGCCTTCCTCCCCAGGGCAGGATGCTTATGGGACCCCAGTGCTGCCAGGGCATGGCCCCCGGGACACCTCGACTGGGGCTGGGCAGGGATCCAGCCCCCCCCTCCCAGCTCTCAGGCTCCCGGGGCTGAACCCCCACGGCCTCTCTTCATCCCCAAAGGCTGCTGCTTTAACCAGATGGCCCCCTCGGGCCCCCTCTGCCAGGCCTGGCAGCGCCCGGCGGGAGCAGGCATCCCTCTAACAGGATTTGCAGCGTGATGGAGGAGAGCGCCTTTACCCTTCTCGGAGGAGAGCCGGTCTGGCGCAGGGGCTGCTAAGGGAGAAAATGGCCACGGGCTGGCTGCCTGCCCCCCATCTCCTGCCCCCAAACGTGGCCTGTCCTCTCCATCGGCCCCGGGACAAGGGCAGGGAGCTGGGAAGGGAGAGAGAGGAAGCTGGAGGGAGGGATAATAGCAGGGACAGATCAGGAGCAAGCGATGGAGGTAAAAATAGATCCACTGAGCAGAGGAGGGGCTAAACGTGAGAGAAAACTCTGAGCAGAGGCAGGTCGATGGAGGAGCCCCTTCGGGAGGGGCCCTGCGGGGCTCTGGGGGACCTGACCTCCCACCCTCAGGGCAGAGGGGGATCCCCGGACCAGACGCTCGGGGCTGCCGAGGGGATGCCTGGGGGGAAATACCTGCCTGCTCCCACTTCCACAGCCCAAGCACGCGGGCGGATGGACTGGACCTGCAGGGCTCGATTGCCAAATTGCTGGGATGCAGGCGGGCACGCATCCCAAGGGAGCGCTGGCAGTCGGTAGATCCCTGAAGAGCCTTGGATCCAATCCCCTCTCACTTTTCATTTCCAGCAAGGACGAAGCTGAGCTGGGGACAGAGGTACCAGGGACCGAGGGGACAAGGTGTGTGGTGTCCTGGCTGTGGCCAAGGTGAGCTGCCCTCCGGCACAGGATGTGTCCTGAGCCCCTGCCCTGTGGCAGCTGCCGGTGACGGCAAGTGGGAGAACTGGGAAGTCAGAGCAAAGGAATTTGCAAACACATTCTTCAGCACCACGAGGATCCTACTGCATGTAAACAGGAATAGAGGCCGGGCTGGGGCGAAGTGAGAGCTGCCTCCAGTTCTGCGAGACCCTCCCTGGACCCACCTGCCCTGGGCAGGGCCCAGTGCCGCCATCCCCAGATTACTGTTCCCAACTGCCTCTGATCCGCTGTGGGAAGTGGCAGCGAAGGTGAAGAGCAGGGCTGCTGAGTGACTGCCAATGTCACGTTAACATCCCAGCGAGGCTGCAGGGAGCCGGCGCTTTGATCACTCGCCCAAGAGCATCTCGAAGGCAGGCAGGATGCCACTGTGAGCCCTGCCTTCTCCTGCCTGCCCCAGCCTCGCACCTGGCATCCTCGGGGCTGGCTGCAGAAGAGGGGTGCGGGGCCTGCTGGCACTGCCCCGTCTCCCCAGGATGCTCTCCCCCACCAGCGGCGGCTCCCTGTGCTCCTGCTCCGCGGCCAGACCGAGATTGAAAGCTCAGCAGGCTGCCGGCATGTTTTAGCCTCATGCAGGCGTCCCTCGGAGACCCCAGAGCACTGGACAGTAATGTGAAAACGATACTCATGTCGTGTCTGAAAGGGCAACAGGTCATCATTAAAATGGAGGCGATGAAAATCATCCACCCGGAGAAGTTTTCGGAGCTGCAGGCGTCGCAGCCACGCTATGCGCCCGCCCCACGCCGCGAGCCGCCCCTCGTGGCCAAGCGCGCATGGCCCTCCGAGTCCGAGATCATCGTCAACCAGGCGTGCGGGGACATCCCCGCCTTGGATGCCACCCCCGGGCCCCTGCCGCTGCCCCGGACTCCCCCCCTGCCGCGGCGCGAGCGCGGCTACCAGGGTCAGCGCAAGGGCAGCTCCGAGGTCTGCTACCACCGGCAGCCGCCGTCAGACGAGGTGATCGTCAACCAGTACGTGCTGCACCCCTCGACGCCTTGCGAGCCCCTGGAGTGCCCCACCTGCGGCCACATGTACAACTTCACCAACAAGCGGCCCCGCATCCTCTCCTGCCTGCACTCGGTGTGCGAGGAGTGCCTGCAGATTCTCTACGAGTCCTGCCCCAAGTACAAGTTCATCTCCTGCCCCACCTGCAAGCGGGAGACCGTCCTCTTCACTGACTACGGGCTGGCGGCGCTGGCCGTCAACACCAGTATCCTGAACAGACTGCCGGCCGAGGCCCTGGCCGCCAACCCCGTCCAGTGGAGCAGCGACACCGACCGCAGCTGCTACCAGACCTTCCGCCAGTACTGCGGGGCCGCCTGCACCTGCCACATCCGGAACCCGCTGTCCTCCTGCACCATCATGTGAGCCCCGCGGCCTGCCCGCTCCTCCGCAGCAGGGCACGGCGGGCAGGACAGTGTGGCCAGCACCGCGGCCAGTCCCCTGTCCCCTCTCTGCCAGTGGCACAGCCAGGGAATGCTCTGATACTCACCGCGGCCAAGGATGTGGGACCGGTGTCCTTGCCAGCACTCGTGGGGGACAGTGGGGGTGCTGGGACCTGGCAGCAGCCCCCTACTCACCAGTGGTGCCCGCAGAGAGGGACGCTGGCATGGGGAGCACATCTACCAGCTCATCCAGGGGTCTGCAGCTCCCCTGGCCCTGCTGCGGGTGCTCCCGTGGTACATCGAGCATCTCACCGGGCTCCTTCCCCAGGCACCTCTCCCTCCTCTCTCCCTGGCTCTCCCAAGAGCGGACGCTGGGTCCCAGCTGGAGCGACACTCTCCCCATCGCCCCACGGCCAGCAGCAGCAGCACAAGGAGCCCTGGAGGTGCACGGTGCCACACTGGGCCACCCTCCCAGTACAGGAAGTGAGGACAGGACCCCAGCTGCCCCCTCCACCCCCTCTCTGTAAGTTATTTGCCAAAGCTTTCATCTCAGTGGCCATGCCGCCATGCGCCCGAGTCTCAGTAGCCACACCAAGCCGCCGCACCGGCCCCTCGGATGCCAGCAGACATGCGGCCCACGTCCTCCCCAGGCCCTTGAGGAAAGCTCCACTTTGTCCTCATTTTGGAGGATTCTTGTTTTTCCCCATCCATCCCTGGCCGCCCCATCCCAGGCCACTACGTGTTCACAAAGGCATTGAGCTGTGCCTGTTCTCTGCGCCTCCGCCTGGGACCCACACCGATGCCCCATGGGATGGCTCAGGAGGGTGGCATGGGGTCCAGTACCCCAAATTGCTGGCTTCAGCAAGGGGATTTGACGGGGCAGTGGGACTGAGGTCTGGCTCCTGCCCACAGTCCCTTCCCCTGATCAGCACCTCTGCTCTGACCCCTGTGTGGAGGGGCTGGCAGGGCAGCAGCCCCCTGTGCACAGTCTTGCTTTCTCCAGAGCACCTGGAGGGGTAAGTTTGGTGCCAAAAAAGCAAAAAAAAAAAAAAATAAAAAGCCATAATTTTGGGTGCTCCCATGGGGCTGAGCACCACAACTCAGCATGGCCACCCCACCAGGGGCACGCACTGCCCAGTCTCAGGGCACTGGGGCTGGGTGAGCCTGAGGGGTCCCAGAACCCTGCATCCTGGAGGAAACAGCAGCCCCTGGCACTGGCCAAAGCCCAGCATCCATCCTGGGAGAGGGGCCAGACCATGCCCTGTCCCATCCCGAGGGAGCGGGCGATGCCGCTGGCGCAGCCCCAGGACCGTTCTCCCCCGGTGGAGAACGGCGCCGGTACCGTCTCTGTGTTGCTCTGCCGATGCCTCCCGCTGCTGGTTGTGACCATGATCATGTTTTATACCCCGCCTTGTTCTGACCCCCATCGATCTCCCCAATAAAGATTATATTGGAACGAAGAGCGATTTGGAGTCTGGGGACGCGTCACTGCGGGCATGAGCCACCGGGCCACCCGGGCCACCGGGATGTGCCCTGGCCTAGTTCCATCTGTAGGGCAGGCTGGGGGGTGATACCCAGGTTACGGCCTTCTGCAGGGCTGACACCTTCTTCTCCAACCTGGCTTTCAGCTCTGATGCAGTTGTTTCCCCTCCCTGCCTAGACCCTGGTCCCACTGCACATGGCTGGACACCTTGGGGGACCCTGCCCAGCTTGGCAAGAGGTCCCCAGCCACACCAAGAGCTCTCAAACACCCGCTGGATGTCCTCTTTCTCGCCAGGTGATGTGGGATACTGGGGGGCAGATGTGTCATTTGGTGGCACCTGCTGTTGAAGGGAGCTGGACAGGGACATGGTCAGTGCTAGGCTCCCCTTGCCCTGCTCTGGAGAGGCAGCTGCACCCATGGGCCCCTCTCTGCACCATCCCCACAGCACATAGGGACTGCCCTGAGGCTGGTGTGCACCTGGCAGCACCAGCACACAGCACCCGCTGCCTGCCCCGGGGTCACTGGGATGGCAGCTCCCCAGCTGGGAGAGCCAGGAATCTGCAGCAGAAGCAGCCGGGATGATCGCAGGACAACGCAGCTCCCCAGGGTGAGCTGTACACACTGGCTGGTGTGGGCATGACCAGTGCCAGCCCCCAAATTTCCCTTCTCCAGGAGCAGCAACTGTCTCTGCCTTCTGCTCTGGGCCACGGTGGAGCATCTGCTGCCAAAGCACCAGCACATCCAGGAGGGTGCAGGGGTGGCTGCAGACGCCTTGTCCTTGTGTGCTGGTTCCCATCCCAGGGGGGTTTCTGTGCCTGGAAAACGAACCCACCTCCCAGTCCGTGGGTGCTGTATTACAGCACCAATAATGCAGCCGGTGCCACCCCCGTCCCCCAGTACACTGCAGCCGTGTCCTGTCTTCCTGTCCTTTTCAAAATCTCCACCCTGCAGCCACATTCCGCCATCCTTCATGCAACCCTGGCACAGTGTGGGGGTCTCCTGGTGGTCACAGCAACCCCACACTGAGCCAAATGATGCAGCTGCTTGGAGGAGTTGGGGCAGCCCCACATCCAGGGTGTGCATCTCCATCACCCCAAAGGCTCATGCCAAATCCAGGATAAAGAACTGTGATACCCCAAAAGCTCATATTAAATCCAGGTTGAGCATCACTGTCCCCAAAGACACTGAAGCAGTGGGCCAGCTAGAGCAGAGGTGGCAGCAGTTTTGCCCTCAGTAGGAATTTACCCTTTTTCTTACATAAGGACAAAGGGTACAACGTGTTCTCTCCCATCCTCGTGGCACCTCTTGGGCACAGAGTAAATTTAAAACTGCTAATTTGGTTTTGAGTTGCAATTAAGGAAGAAATAGGGCCTTTCAGGAGCAAGTGCTGGGCGAGAGCCCATTTCTCCTGCCCTATTAACCTCGAATAAGCACTTGCTGGAAGAGGGGCCAGGTTTGCTGCAGAGGACAGGGACATGGGGTGGTGCCAGCCCTTGTGTCACAGATGCAGGTGAATTAAAAGTCTTTCACATGCCCTGAAATGCTCCCATGGCCACTCTGAGCTTTGTGCCTCCACACTAAGTTTTTAAAGATCTCCAAGTCCTACGAGCTGTTTAAGCATGGCCAGGACATTGCTGCAGGAGCAGGTTTGGCCACATGAGAGCTGAGATGCTCCTAGATGTTCCCAGGCGAGCTAGTTGTAAAATCTCATTGTTGTAACATCTGTCCCAGGCTGGGATGAAGCTCTGGGCTCTCCCAGTGTCCAGGTCGGCCCACGATAGGAGAGGAGACATGGGCAGTTAAATTGCTCCTGGGAATGACCCTTTCCCTGAATGTCTTCATTTTAGGTGGGAAGGGCCAGGATCGGGCTGGTTTGGGCTCAGCCTTTGGCACGGGTTCAGGGCATGATGTTTGCCAATCATTCTCCCCAAAGTTCAGGAAGCATTTGGACAACACTCTCAGCACAGGGTGGGATTGTTGGGGTGTCTGTGCACGGCCAGGAGTTGGACTGGATCCTGATGGGTTCTTTCCGACCCAGTGCTTTCTGAGATTCTGTGAAAAGCAGCTCCTGCAGCCCAGCTGGCTGGTGCCGGGGGCTCAGGGCTGGGGCTGCTCTGCTCCTGCAGGGGACGGTGGCAGCGCTGGGCAGTGCCCAGGCCGGTCCCCATGTGGTGGCCCCACCACCCCCATCCTGCCCCAGAGGCTGCACAAGACTAGTTCCCCATGGATGCAAACAGCGGGAGGATCCGGCCACGGCGCAGGGCGAGGCTGTGCTGGGCGATGGAGTAGCGCCGTGCCCGGCTGGAGGGAGGTGGCTGAGCACCAGGACTGTGCCCTCCTTGGGGACACGCAGCCTCAAACCTCGCCTCGGGGTGGTCACACCCCCCAAACGGCCGTTTCAGCGGAGAGGAAGCTGCTTGCGACGTGCCAGCACCCGCTTTCACAACGGCGCAAGCCCGCGGTGACAGGATAATGGGTGGTGGCACGGAGCCCGAGAGGCTGTGACCAGTCCCCAGGGCAGTGCTGGCCCCGCGGCTGGGGAGAGACTGCTGAGCTCGGGAGCTTTCTTGGGGTCAAATCCAGGAGAGGGCTGCCCGCAGGCACCGGCTCCTGCTCACTGCCCAGCTCCGTGTCCCCTCCCCATGCTGGCCCCATGGCTGCTGGCCCTCTGGTCACGCTCCCAACGGGCACGGGGTGGGGACATGTCCCCAGAGTGGGGGGCTGAGTGGAGAAGGGAAGGTGCTGCTGGTTGTGGTGCAATTGGGATGGGGATGCCTCTGGCCAGAGCAGGACCGAGATGTGACACACCGGGCTGCAGCGGGAGAAGGCAGGAGGGAATGAGCTGGTCCCTGCAGGGATGGGGACAGCCAAGTCACCGGTCTGGGGACACCACATCACCCTGGTGCCAGTAGCTGGGGGATGTGATGAAGCATTTGGGGTGCAATCGGGTGTCAGAGGCTTGGGAGAGGGCACGGGGCTGCAGGTGGGGAGGTTGGGTGGATTTGGGGAGCTGTGCTGGAAGCTGTGCCCGCAGTAAGAGCCCTGCATCAGCCCCGTGTCAGCCCCCAGCCCCGCTCACCACTGTCTCAGGGTGCTAAATATAACCCAGCCCTGGGAGCGGACATTGCAGCCGGGCTGCACATCGCTCACAGGATCCATCCCACACCACAGCCCCCAGGGACCCCTCCTCGGGGGGATGGAGGTGCCCTTCAGCTTTCAGCACCCAGAGGTGCCCACAGCTGGCACAGGGAGCATGGGAGTGCTGGGGGGTGCGGGGGGTCCCGTGGGGGCAGCTCTGGCCTGGTTCACCTGAACACCCCCACGCAATGTACAGCAGGGACATGAGGCTCCCACACGGTGACAGGCCCTCCGAGTGTCTGAGCTCCCCCTCCCCAAAGGCTCCATCGTGCCAAAAACACCCCAGCTAGGGCTGAACTGGCACTTCTCCTGATGGAGCTGCTCCACTTGGTATAAATAAATATTTCTTGGTGCCACCAGGGCCAGGGGGGACCCACCTGCTTCTGCCTGCTGACCTGACCCGTTTTCGGGTGCCCTGCTCCTCCCTGTGCCTCAGCACTTTGCCAGAGCAGCTCATGGCAGTACTGATGCTGAGTGGCACCAGTGCCCTGGCAAAGCCCACAGCCCAAATCTCTGCCCTCCTGGGAACAAGGACATGGGTTTTCTGTGGGGCTGTGCAGGCACAGCAGTGCTCGCTGGCTTCCCACCCAGCCGGCTTCTGGGCAGGAGGAAGGGGAAGGGGGTGGGGGGGCTGGCACCCTGTGGTCTGTCCCCTACAGCCACAGCCCTGGGGGGGTGCCCACGGGGTGTTTCCGGGGAAGAAGGGCAAAGCCAGGACATGTGGATAGTTGCACAAACCCAGCACAGCCAAGAAGGAGGACAGGGCACAGCAGTGTCACCAGCCCCTCAGCAGGGCTGGGCTGAGGGAGACAGAGAGAGATGACAGCACGGGGTGGGGAATTGGCATAGGGTCAGCACAGAGCCTTGGCAGGACACCCAGAGGCCAGCAGTGACAAACACATTGCTGCACATTCCAGGCTGTGGAGGTGGGTGTCAGCACCCCCCAAATGGAATCCTCGAGGTGTCATCCTCCCAAATGGGAGGACCTCGAGGGTCTGACAACTCCCTGCCATCCACCACCAGCCCGAAGGTGGCTGAAAGCCTGGGAGGATCCCCATCCCTGTCCCCTTGGGGTATAGGTATCCCCAAGGAGTGTGGAGGAACAAGGGTGCAGAGCAGCCACACTGTGACTGCTGGGCATCGCCCAGCTGGCACATGGTCCCCACGCGAGGCCGGCAGTCAAAGGCAGAGCCCAGATCCTGCTCATCCCTGGGACACTCCTGCTCCATGGCAGGTCCCAGGTGCCACTCACCACAGGCTCCTCCACCCGTGTATGGCAGGGACAGAGCCGTGTTTGCTCACTTATCTCCCCGAAGGGCACGGCCTGAGCACAGGCTGGCACAGCTCAGCAGGGGCTGGGAGGTGCCATGGTGGAGCAGGCACCCCTCATAGGGTGGCTGGGGACCACTGGCTGTGCCCATCCCCTCCTTGTGTCACTGTCGGGCCCCAAGGGGACATGCTCAGACCAGGCACTGAACTCAGCTGGACACGGCTGTGGTACAAACATGGGTTGTATTTTCAGTCCATGCTGGGGGATCCCAGTCCGTCTGTCCTGGGTGCAGGTGGCGCAGCCCACGGCACAGCTCTGCTCTGCCTGCAGAGCCTCTCTGGTCCCCAGCCCACAGGCCAGGGATGTGCCCCAGTGCAGGAAGGGCTCCCACTCCATCCGCCCCTTGGCTGTGGCACTGATGTGTCACCTGGTGCCCAGCTGCAGGTGATGCCCAGCTCCAGGGTCGCCTCCCCCAGCTGCCTGCTCCCGCTCCTCCGCTGCCTCACCCGCTCTGAGCTCACTGGCAGTGCCAGGTATCCCAGGCACCAAGTTACAGGCTTGCTCCCAGCTGGCACCCACAGCCGTGGGCAGAGCCGGAGCTGGGCTCCTCTCCCCACGCACGCTCAGCCTGATGGCACAAACCCAGCGTTATTTGTCGAGGATGAGGAAGAGTATCACCATGAGGACGATGGGGAGGAAGATGAGGAGCAGGCTGAGCATCTCTGCCGCCAGCAGCAGCGCCAGCAGCAGGAGGTAGCAGCAGCGGCAGCGCCGCTCCAGCCGGGCCAGCGTGCGGATCAGGCAGGGCGGGTACCGCACGCAGGGCAGGCACCCGAACATGCGGCTGGTGTGGAAGCGCACCTGGAAGTGATGCTCGAGGGCGCCGGCCAAGCCCGGCCGCCGGGGCGGCAGGGCAGGGGGCCGGGAGGTGGCCAGGGCGCCGGGGGAGCCGGGTTGGTCGTGCAGCAGGAGCAGCTCCTCTTGCAGCTTGCAGATCTCCCACTCCAGCATGGGCGTCTTCTGGCGGCAGATGGGGCAGCGCACGCGGCCGAGCTCGGCGCCGGTGGCCGTGTCCATGATGGCCCGCAGGCAGGCGCGGCACAGCCCGTGGTTGCAGTTCAGCACGGCCGGCTTGTGCCGCTGCTCATCGTAGGGCTCCGTGCAGATGGGGCACTCGTCCTCGCTGCCCGCCAGCACGGGGCCCGGCTCTGCTGCCACCGCCACCCCATCCCTCGATGCCTCCTCTTCCTCGCCGAAGAGGCTCAGGATGGAGCTGGAGACACTTTCGGAGCTGGGTGGTGTCCCCCGCGGCGCTGGGCACTGCCCGCGGGGCAGCACGGGGCCGGTGGTGTCGGCAGCGGGAGGGTCCTGCCCCGCGGGCAGGGAGGCACCGTGGGCAGGCGGCTCCTCATGCCCGGGCAGGAGCGGCTCCCTGGCATCCTCCGCCGGCGGCAGGTCCCAGCATCCCCAGGCAGCAGCAGACCCCTCTCCACAGAGTCGGGGCGGCTCCCTGGGTTCCCCCGATCCCACAGTCTCGCTCTCGTCCCGCTGCCTGGCACAGCCTTCCCCACCGGCCGCCTGCGGGCCAGGTTCTTCCTCCTCGCCCGCCGCCGGCTCCATGAGGGTGGCCAGAGCAGCTACCCCACTCACCCCCGCTCCCCGGGGCCCCTCGGGGCTGGGTGCGGGACGTGGGTGCTGCTCCAGGGCAGGAGGCTCCTTCAGCAGGGCTGCCTGAAGGGTTTGAAGGCAGCAGTGTCCGCATAGAGTCCCAACATCCCTCCGGTGCCCTTTGAGGTGCCCTCGCAGACCAGTGGGTCAGGAGCCTCTGACGCTGAGTGCAGCCCCATCACCCTCACCGAGAGGCCACCCCAGGAGGGGCAGCACCGTGAGCATCCAACAGCTTTTTCCTCCTCCTCCTCTTCCTCCTCCCCAGCACCAACGCAGTACTGACCCGCCACGGTCCGGACGAGAGGGCACCGAGCTGGGCGCTGCCCGCTGTGCCGGAAGGGTGCAGGCGTGGCGGGCACTCGCACAGGCAGCTGCCTCCTGCCGTGGGCCAGGCAGGGCTGGGGCCGAGCGTGGCTCTAACCAGTCTGGTTTGTCAGCTTCTGGAAGCGGCTCAAATGCAGGGAGCCCGGGGCAGGCAGCCATGCCTGCGCCAATCAGCTCCCGCCGGAGCTGGGGAGGAGCTGGGCCCACGGTCGGCCGCCTCTTCTCCTCGCCCAGCACAAGTGGAGTCACCTCTGTGGCCAGTGCTGCCCACACCACTGTCCCTGGGCCACGGCAGCATGGCCCTGTGCTCCACCAGTACAGCCTCCCAACATGGCCCTGTGCTCCTCCAGAACAGCCCCCCAGTGTGGACCCTGCACTATCCTGGTACAGCTCCCCAGCTCAGACCCCAGTACTGCCCCCCAGAATGGGCCCTGCAGTACCTCAGTACAGCTCCCAGCACAGGCCCTGTGCTGCCCCAGTCCAACTCCCTGGCCCCCAGGTTGGTCCCTGTGCTGGGCCACCTCTCCTTGCCACGTCCCACAAGCAGCTTGCAGGGCTTAGAAGGAAGTTTCCTGCCTGGACAGAGCCCCAGAAGAGGGGATGGTGGCACCAGGGTGATGACTGCCATACAGCAGCTCTGCACTGGCCCCACTGTCCCTGGCACATGCGGGCGCTCAGCCCAGCCCGGGTCTGCAAGTGCAAGAGCTGCTCAGAGCACTGCAGTGGGGTGGGGAGTTCCCGAGTCACCCTGTTCCCCCTCACTGCAGTGTCACAGCTTGAGCAATGCCCTGGGCACTGCTTGCCCCTGCAGGACCCCATGACTTGGCTGTGGGAGGGTGGCTAGGTCACAGGCGTGGCGTGGCACCGCTGTCCCTTCCTGTCCCAGCCTGCTCCCAGGGAATGTCCCTGCTGATTCATGCCCTGGGTCTTAATTGCTATTTACAGTGGCACCCAGTTCGTTGAACTGGGGGAGGAAGGTGGTGGCACTGGTCCCACTGGGGCACGGGCAGGGCCAGGAGGGTGCATGGCCTCAAGGCTGCAGGGAAAGGACTGGAAGCAGCTCCCAGGATGGGGTGGAGGAGGGATGCAGCTGAGCAGGCACTCAGGAAAAGGAGTAACTCAGCAGGAACTTGGAGCTCAGACCTCAGCATTAAGCAGGCTCAGGATGATGAACTGGCAGCAGAGACAGAGGCATTGAGGCTTCCTCCTGTGCCTGTCCCTGCGGGCCTTGGCCACTGGAGACAGGGGGAACAGGTCTGTCAAGGCAGCCTCCTCGTGCAGCAAGCACTGCTGAGTAATGCTGGGGTGTAGAGGCTGCCACGCAACACTTCTCTTCCTCTGGCCCTGCCACAAACAGTGGCTGCTGCCACTGCCACAGCTCCAGCAACACCCTTGGGTGCCACCCACCCCACACAGGGACCCCCGGGGCTGGGGCACCTGGGGCATGCCGAAGCCAGCCAGCAGCACCCCCAAGAGACCTCTGGCCCCTGCTCTGGTGGAGTGTGGGCACACAGGGAGCCAAATCCCCAGGAGATGGAGTCCCCCCGCTGCTGTGGCCCTGCTGCTGTCAGGGAAGGGCTGCTTGGGTAAATTCACCCCAGTCCTGGCTGGGGTATTCCCAGCCCAAGAAAGACACCAGAGGCAGATCCCTTTGCTGCCTCATTTATTCAGGCAGGCTGTGGGGAAGGGGAGGGAGGGAGCCAGGCTCACGACCAGGTTTCAGACTGGAAGCGCTGGGACCGTTCCAGGGCTGTTAAATGCTCCTCTGCTTCCGAGGGGGACAGGCCACCCTCCAGCTGCAACACCGACTGCAGGGCCTCGGTCACTGCTGCTGGCATCTCCTTGGCATTCCTGGGGGAGAGAGAGCAGGGCACAATAGAGAATGAGCAGGAACACGGAGGCAGAGCAGCAGCCTCAGTGCTCTGGGATCAGGAATCAGCAGTCCCTGTGACCAAGCCCACCACAGGGCAATGGGAACCTGCCTCATCCTGCCACAGGCTGCCTGGCATGGGGTAAATGACAAGCTTGAGAGGCAGCTCCTACCACTCTCTCGAGAGCAGGGCCGTTATCCACAGGGCTCCTCGGCATGGGCATTTGCAGGCAAAGACACAGCCATGGGACCCAGACCCCAGGGAAGGAGCATCACAGCTCAGGAGCCCAAACACCAGCCCCACACAGCTCCATTTGCCAGCATCCTCATTAGACATCGGCAACATGCACGGGTTGGAATTTATCGGCAGGAGGGCAGGAACCTGTCCTTTCATCTCTGGAATCACTCAATGTCAAACATGTCTGATCCTCAGCTGGGCAGGAGCAGCCACTCCCATCCTGCTGCTGCCTGCTCTCAAGAAATCCAGAATGATTGGTTTGATGGTGACATTTGGAATCAAAGCCTGTTCAAACCTCAAAATCAGAGAAATGCTGGAGAAAACATTGAGCCCCTGTGTAGAAAATACCCACACAGAACTCAGCACTTTCAAGCACAATTATTTCTTAAGGGAAATCAGAAATTCAGACTTTTTTTCCTGGAGAGAGTTTCATTTGATGAACTGCCTGTGCAACAAAAAAAACCATCTAATAAAAAATTTCCCAGGCTGCTCCAATTGGCACAAGCATCTGGCAACGTCCTTGCTGTTTCCCAAGAACAAGGCAGAATTCTGACTTGCGTTTGAAGCTGATTAACATCTCAAAATACCCAGAAAGGAGGTCTTCTTTTTTTGGAAGAGTTGCATTGTTTCTGAGTCAGGCACTGATAGGCAAGTACAAGATAATGGAGCTGGGCTTTGTGATGAAAAACGTGTCAAATAGGTTTTTTTTTCAAAAAAAGAGTAATTTTCAACCTTTTTGCCCCTGAGCGAGACAAGCTAGGAACAATCATAGAGCAGATCCAGCCCTGGCTCCCCAGAGCCCGCCTGGCCCGGGAAGGGAAGGCAGACACAAGCGTCCCATGGCCCAGGGCTGCTGCTCAGGGTCACACAGCTCAGGACTCACTTCCCCCAGCTTTCTCCCAGTCTGGCTGCAACTGTGAATTTGGGGGTAAAACAGGACCATTTTCAGGCTCACCCACCTGCACTTTGCTGCCTGGCATCCCACTGGCAGTTGAGTCTGTGGGCCAGGGAGGGGCATGGTGATCCTGGGAGCCTTTCCACAGGGTTTGGGCTCTTCAGGAAAGGAGGAACAGTGTCCTCTGCATCAGAACAGTGTCACTTGTACAGGGAGGACGAGGCTCTCAGATCCCACCTGCCTGATGGGGGCTCAGGGACACCTCATGCCAGGGACAAAGCCCCCAACAAGAGGAGTCTCAGAGCAACCCTGATGTCCAAAATATCATCCTCATGGCCACACAAAGTCTGCCACAGGGACAGCTGTGCAAGCCCTGCTCTTTCCAAGACACTGATCCTCTTTGGGGATCTCCATCAGCACCAAAAAGTAGAAAAGAGAATGGAAGGAGAGAATAAAGCCATGAGCCAACAGCTCAATAGTCTCAGCATTTGGGCTGTGGATGGAGGTACAACCCCAAGTCCCAAGTGCTCCAAACCCCAGAAGCAAGGGGGAATGCCCAGTTTCGGATGAGGCTCCAGGAAGCCCCGTGCTGCAGCAGTGAAGGACAGAGTGGGGTGGCCTGGACTCCACTGCCCGGGAAGTAAACACGAATCTCCTTCTCCCAGGAATGCAGTGAGGCCAGTCTCACCCTGCCGAGGCGCCAGGGGAGTTCCTGCTCTCATGAAGGACAGGCAGGAAAGAACCTCCTGCAATTGCTGCTCGTGTCGACAGCCGGGCCCAGGCCTGCACCCGCCCAGGTCACGGGGTGCATGACAAATGCCATGGGTGGGCTCTGGCCAGCTCCAGGAGCCCAAAGCGTTTCCCAAGCCTCGCCCTGGGCAGCGGGGAGCAGCCTCTCCCTGCAGTGCAGGCAGGTCAAGGGCTCTGCCCAGGACACTGGCACAGAGCTCCGAGCGGAGCTGCCGACGCTCTGCCCCCAAAGGCCAGACCCCACCTTCTGGCCAGCAGCTCCAGATGTGCAACCAGCCCGAGAGGGACTGTGCTGTCAAAGGAGACCGGCTCTGGTGCAACAGGGCTCGTCCCTGCCCCTGCAGCTTTGGGTGCAAAGAGGCAGACAGAATGTGCCAAGGCTCCCAAAGCTGCTCCTGAGCCCTAGCACCACCGGGGATTCTGCCCACATGAGTGGCCACAGGCACCACACAAGCCTTTTCTCCAGTTTCATCGAGCACTGCTGGAGGAGACGGCTGTGCAGGGGCCAGGGCCCTCCTGTGTGTGGATGTGCTGTGGGTCAGAGGCTGGGCAGAGGGAGGGTTGGGCAGGTGGCATTGGCTGGAGAAGCTTTACCAGTTTCAGCTGTGTCCCTCCTAATGGGAGCACGGGGTAGGTGACAAACGTCCCTCTCAGCCCAGGGCTGGAGCAGGACATACAGAGGAGGAATGAGCTGCCCCTCTGCAACAGGGGGCTGAGCTGAGGAAATGCCTCCAGGTGGGTGGAGAAGCAGAAATGTGCAGCCCTGCTCCCCCAAACCCTGCACAGAGACCTCTCACTCACCCAGCCAGGTAGACATGAGCATTCCCACTGCTCAGCAGCTCCCATACCAGCCTCCCGTTCTCCCGGATGCGGTGCTGGACATAAACCTTCTCCTCCTGCAGGGAAACAAGGCACTGAGCCTACCAGCTCTGGAGCAGCCCCAGCTCCTGCTCTCAGGACTGTTCTCAGGGGCTGTTTGCAGGAGCTCAGGGCAGCACAGCCTCCTGGAACTGGAGGCACTGGGAGAGGCAGTTGGATCGATGACCACATCCAATGTCTGCACTGGGATGGGCTGGGAGATGGGTGGGAGATGGGTGCAGCAGCAGGAGCTTCAGTGGGGAACACTGGGCCCCAAGCAGCCCCTCAAATCCTCTGGGTGTCCACTGGTCAGGGCCATGACCTAGGGAGTCCCTGTGAGGGTTTCCCTCCTGCCCTCTCCTCTCTTCTCCCAGCACAGGCAGAGGAGGCTCTGTGGCCCCTCTGTGCCAAGTTCACTGCAGGACAGAGACCCTTCCCCGCACCCCTGACTGCTGGAGACACGAAACAGCTCGGAAGGGCAGAAAGCTTGGAGGGACAGCCTCAGTCCCAGTCCCTGACTCTCCACTGTGCTTAGGAACTGGATGAGGAGTGGCTTTGGGCATAGTACAGCCCAGTCAAGGAGAGTTCCCAAAGGGTTAATCCACAAGACTTCAAGCATCCAAGCAACTGCCTACAGCCCTGGCTCCTGCCCAAGAGAACACCATTGCCAACGTGCCTGAACTCACTGCTGGCCCAGAGGGCTCCCGTGACAAAGGTGACACTGTGATGAAGGCCAGGCCCTGTGCTGGGCATCCCCCCACGCTGGATTCTGCACAGTGGTGAGCTGAGCCACGGGCACACCCTCCTCCCCACGTCCCCCTCTCCAAAGGCAGGACAGCTCTCGCTGTGGCTCAGGTCCTGCAGGCTGGAGATGAGTGTGGGGACAGCCCTGAGCAGCTCCAGCCCAGGCTGTCACAGGAGCTGGTCACTGTGGGTCCCACAGCTTCCCTGGCTGATGGCCCTGGAGTGCCAGCTCAGCCTGGGCACAGCTCCGGCCAGGCAATGGCATCAGCACCAGCATAACTGGCCTCAGCTTCATTAACAGTAACGAGCTGGGTGCTGCCAGAGGCCCTGCCAGCCAGGCTGGGCTCCGAGGGGATCATCTAAGGACCTGCAACCACCTAAAAACCAGAGCACCCCAGTGATAAACTGGGGTCACGATGTCTCAGGGCATCCACGTTCAGCTGGGACCAGTTTGCACTGTGGGTGGATGTGATGGGACATGGAGTCACTGCAAAGGGACTTTAGACAGAAGAGCAAAACCTTGCTCAGCTATGGAGCATCCCAGCCCCCACCTGGGTCTTTGACAACAAACTTTTTGATGAGTTAAGGGCTGTGGTATCTCCTGAAGCCAAAGGCACAAGAGCCCAATGTGGCTCATCCCACCTGGCTGTGCTCCCACTCTGCCTTGGGGGCAGAGGACTCTGGTGACAAACTGCTTTGGCCTGTGGAGGAGAGAGGGGACACTCCAGTGGAAGCCCTGTCCCTCCACAGTCAGTAAGAGCAGAAGGTGGCTCTGGCTGCTCTCCAGATTCAGGGAGCAGGAGGTCCCCCTTCACTGGTCATTCAACAACGCTCTGCAGTGCTGCTCCTCTTCATCACAGACTGGAAAGCCTTCACAGAAGCACCCAGCTCCTGCCTTACAAGTGAGTGGATAAAAGATGCTGAATTCATGTAAACACATGCACACAGCCAGGAGAAAGGGCTGGGACTGGTGCAGCTAAGCTACTGAGAAATCCCCATTCCCTTTTTATCATATCTCCATTCCAAAGCCAGGCTGAGCTTTCAGTGCCATCGAGGGACAAAGCAAGGCAGTGAAACAGATCCCCAGCTCAGGGAGCCTCTATGGCAGCACAGAAAGCCCTGCAGCCCCGACGGGGGATGAGAGCTGCCTACCAGAGACATCGCCTGGGAAAGCAGGAAGCAAAGTGAGGGGCTGAGTTGTGGGGGTGCTCATATCCATGAGGAGCTTTCCTCTGCATATCTGGGGCTTAGAGAGAGCTGGCACGGAGGCCAAGCTCCTCAGCTTCAGCCAGGACTCAGAGTAACACCATGGGGAGGGTGGTACTTCAGCAAGAAGTTATTGCCTGGTGACCCTCTGAGAGGCTTGGGAGCCTTTTATCACTCACGTGGTCCAGCCAAACAAAGCTGGTTAATGCCTTATCTGCTCTGCTGCTCTCCAGCCTTGTCCCAGCAACCCTTCCAGCTCACCTTAGCCAGACATGTCCCTGCAGGGCAGGAGGGGATCCCAGCCAGCACTGAGGTGTGCGGGGGAGTGAGGTGCCCACTGTGCTACCTCACCAGATCCCTCGCAGGTCATGCCAACAGGTACAGGAGATAGACACACTGGCAGAGTCCCATCAGTGCTGCCTGAGATGCTTCTGTACCCACCCTCCTCTTCTGGGCACTAACCTGGTCCCTGGAGAAGGCCGTGAAGAGTGTCAGGAGGCCCTTTGTCACCAGCTCTTCCCACTCTGTCTGGCAGTAGAAGTCCTTGGATTTGTGTCGGCAGCCGAAGAAGAGGCAGTTCCCTGCAGGAGCAGAGCACCAGGGCTGTGCTGGGAGCACCCAGTGCTGGGCACTGCTGGTGCCACCTGGCTGACAGCCCCGGCCTGCAGAGCCACAAGCCATGTGAGCAGGAAGTCAAGTGACCTGTGGCAACCAGAGGCCCCTGTCTGCTGAAAGAGCAGGAGGTGGGGGGCAGGTAGGGCAGAAAATTTCCCCTAGGGCTGCCTGTTCCCTGAGCCAAGGGAATGAGGATGGGAAAGGCTGGAGGCATGACTCCTTGTGCAGCAGCAGCTGAGCTCAGTAATCCATCTTCACTCTCAGAGAGCCAAGAAGGAGCCTCTGCAGAGCCCTACCCGACCCAAGGAGCTGCCCTGCAGCACAGCCTGTGAATAACCACACAGGCTGCACACAGCAGGCTCTAGGCCTCACCTGCCCCAGAGCCCAGCCTGCTTCTGCTCAACACAGCAAAGCCTGACCTGGTGGAACCCTCACGAGCCCCCAGCCCATCCTTCCATCTGCTGACACAGACCCGTCTGTGCAAGGGGCATCCCGAGTGCCTCCCAGGACCATCCCTCACCTCTATGTCCCAGTGCCACCCGTTCCTGTATCGCTGCTCGGAAGGGTGCCACCCCTGTGCCAGGGCCAATCATGATCACAGGGGTGGCAGGGTCAGCTGGGAACTTCATTCCTCCTTTCTTCACCCAAAGAGGCACCCGGACATCACCTGTGAAACACAGAGACCGACAAGCATCACCCTACCACCAGTGCCCTGTGCCTGCCTGCGGGGGGTGAGCAGGCACCCAGCCCTTCCAGGGTGCTCCAAAGACACAGACAGACCTGGCTCATCACCCCCTAGCACCAAGGGCACACTGTGTGTGTGTGAAAAGCACTTCAGCTGTCCCAGCACTGCCTCTGCAAGAACCTGAGTGAACCCCAGAGCAAGGCAAGAGCCCCCCCAGCACACGGGCTGTGGGACAGCCCTCTCCTCACACAGCCTGTGCCAGGGATGACAGCGGTAGAGGCAAGCAGAAATCCCAACCTGGCCGGATGTAAGGGAGGCCCCGAGGCTGCCAGAGCTCCAGGAGCGTTTGGACAATGGTCTCAGGGATGCACAAGGTGGGATTGTTGGGGTGTCTGTGCAAGGCCAGGGGTTGGACTTGATGATCCTTATGGGGCCCTTCCAACTCAGCTTTTTCTGTGATTCTGTGGAAGAAGGGCCCAGCCTTGCCAGAGCTGTGCCTATAGGACTGGAGGTGCCCAGCAGTCAGAGTGCTACCAGCTCCAGGACACCAGGAGCAGCCCATAGTGGGACAGCAGGGTCGAACAGCTGGGAGAAACCCAGAAGCTCAGGGTAAGCTGGAGATGCACACTGTGCTCTGATGAGGATGGGGGCAGTGAGGAAGCATAGCTACTGTGAGTTCAGCCCATCCTGCCAGGCCAGTGTGCTCCCCATGGAGCTGGTGCTCCAGCCAGGCAGCTCCTGCACGTGGTCAGCACCCACACAGCTCCACCACGGGCCCGAGGGATGAGCACTGGGTGCTGTGGGAAGCACACAGGATTCTCAGAGAGTCCAAGCACTTACCTTGCTCTGGGTTGAGAGAAGCCAGCCAGGTGGAGCAGAGCCCACGGCGGGGTTTGCTGAGCCGTGTCTTGTACCGCACCACGGCCACGAGAATCTGCATCCGCTCGGGATGGGCCTGTGTCACACAGAGCCACGAGACATGAGCACACACCCAGCACAGCTCCTCAGGGAGAGCCCAGCACCTCCTCCAGGGACAAAGCCTATGCCCAGCTCCTGCCAGGGTGTCTGCAACACCCATCCCAGTCTGACACAGCCACTTACTTTTGCTTTTGAGGAGCACACCCCTCCTCAAAACCTTTCCAGTGGGGAAGGGGGTTTTCCCAGAGAACCACTGCTACAGGATTGCTCTGCACAGCTGGCAATAGTGATGGTGACTATCCAACCCAAGAGGCGCCCGTGGACGGGCTGGGTCTGCAGGCAACCGGGCCGGTCCCACTGCCACCTCCCGGCAGGAGCAGGGAGCAGCACTCCCCCTTGCCCTGCTCCCGGGAATCTCCCAAAGCACCGCATCCCACTGCTCCCAGGGACAGCGACACCAGAGCTCTAAGGTGTACCGGGACAGTCCTGGCACTTGCAGGGCTGCAGACGAGCAAGTGTCCTAAGCTGAAGGCTGGCACAGCCCTGAAGTTTGCATCCAGCACATCAGGCTGCTGCAGGCTCAGCACAGAGCAGGGATTTCGGTGGGCTATGGAGGCTCCAGGGGACATCTGCACCAACAGTCAGCCCAAGCCCTGCCAGACCCTCTGTTCAGAGTCCAAAATGAGGCCAAAAGGGCTGAGCTCTTACCAGCACGGAGGAGGCGATGGAGAAGGCGCGGGGTCTGATGCGAGGGATGATGTCCAGCAGGTAATCAGCTGGGATGGCACACGTGGTGTGAGGGAAATCCCACATGGCCTGCAAAGCCAAGAGGGTGAGGCCTGGTGACCCCAGAAGGCAGCCTGCCTGCCCTCAGGGTGCCAGAGGCTGTCCCGCACAACTGTGCCATGCTGCCCTCAGCCAAAGGCACCACACTGGGCGCCTCTGAGCACCAACCATCCTGTCCCATTGCCCTCTGCTCCCCAGAGCAGCACAGAGCCCACCCGAGAGCCCAGAAGGATCTAGAGCTGGTCTTAACTGCCAGTGGAAATCCATGGACACTTCAGAAAGCGGGTGAAGTAGATTAAATTCCTCAGCCAAGAAATTATGCCTGATAGTGTCCTGGGTGCTCTCAGCCCTGGCACAGCCCCCATGGGGCAGCTCTGCCCTGCTCCCAGCCTCACCTCCAGCGTGGTCCTGCGGGGCCGGTTGCAGTAGCTGTACAGCTCCTCCTGGCCCTGTGCTGAGCTGAACTCCTGCAGCTTCTCCCGCTCCAGCTCATTCGTGGAGAAGTAGGCCAGGAGCTCGAAGAAGGAGCGCCGTGGCACGCAGGAGATGTCCAGGTAGTGCGTGACCAGGTACTGGATGGTGCAGGGCTGTGGCAGGAGGGGAGGGAGAGATGTGCCTGAAAGGCAAGGCAGCGGGGACAGCTCAGGGCCAGCACCTACCCGCCTGCTGTCCCCAGAGCAGGGCAGTCCTGCTGCCTGCAGCACCACACACTGCACCAACGTGCTACTGGAGCCAACTCCACCCAACCCTGCTCCCACCACGGGCCTCCAGTCCCTCCTGCTCTCCCCAGTTTGCTTTCCAAGCCCGCACGTTTGCAACAGAGGAAGTCAGCGGTGTTCAACCGTCCTTTACTTTTGGCAGGTGCTTTGGATAATGCCTTACCCACATGGCTCCCACCCTGCCTGCACACAATGCAGCGGAAATAACCAGCAGTGTCATGTGTCAGGCCTGTCTATGTCTCCCACGTCTCTCCCAAGGGCGTGAGGAGCAGCCTGAATTTCTCTTGGGTTTGTCTGCCAGGCAAAAATTCCAGCATGGACAGACACAGGGAAGTTAGAGGCAGAATGGGCACTCAGGGGCCAGGAGAAAAACTCTCCCTGTTCCAACGCAGGCACCAAGAGCTCTGGGGGGCCTCAAAGGGGTTCCTCTGGTTGCTTGTGCTGGTTTGTGGCTGCAGAAGCCCCTCAGGAGGTCCCCAGGGCACAGGCAGAGTGGAGACACCTGCGTGCCCCATGCAAGGAAGCACAGGATTCCCAGCTTGGGCCTGGGGCTGAGGAGGCTGCAGGATCCTCTCCACTCTGCTGCGGCTGCCAAGGCACAAGGCCCAGGTGGAGCTGGCACTGCTGGATTCCTCCCAGTCATACTGGCCCTGCACAGGATCCACACACACAGTACTGGAGGGAAGGACAGTCTCCATACTGCCAGACAGGCAGGTGTCCTGTATCCATCCAACACTCCCAACCAGGTCTATAGCAAAGGAAGAGCAGAGTGCCAGGCTGGGCCAGAGCTCAGGGGATGCCCTGTCTCAGCAAGAAGGGGAAGGAGCAGCAGGCAGGACCTACCAGGCTCTGTGGGCTCCAGCACAAAGCGTCTGTGTGGCTCCAGGCGCAGGAGCTGGCAGAACTGCTGCACATCTTCGGGGCAGTTCTGGGGCTGGATCATCACCACGTCTCCCGCACTGAACCTGGGGATGCAGTGGGAGCTGCCAAGCACAACCACGGGGCAGAGCCACAGGCACAGCATGGCCACCCCGACCAGCACCCACACCAGAGGAGGCAAATTCCCCGTGCAACCAACTGCTCTGACAGGCAAAGGGAGCTGGTCCATGGGCAGAACCCGCACTCCATACACCCCTGACTCCAAGGATGGGGACTCGCAGCACGGACCATGACCACAAGGCTGCAGCCTCAGGTATCAGTGAGGAAGGGCAGCAGAAGAGGAGGGCAGGCTCCAGGACACCTGGTCCCACACGACAGAGCTTGGGGGAGTCGGGAGAATGCTCACGTGATCCCTGAGCCTGCGATGTCGAACTCGATGAGCCGGACATCCTGGAAATGGGATTGTGCCGTGACCCTCTTGTTGGACACCACGCGGGCAGCGAAGGGATGGAGCTCGCAGGGAGCAGCCCGGGGGGCTGTCGGCTGGAGCCGGTCACTGTCGGGGTGTGGGGAGTCCTCGGGCAGGTAGTGCAGGGTGTATTTGGGGGGCAGGCTGTGGGGAGGAGAGCAATGCAGAGGGGTTACCTCCATGCCATAGCTCCTCGCTGCTGCAAGATGAGAGGCAGGGAGAGGCCTGGAGTGTCTCACCATATCCACCAGCCATTATCCCTGTCACCTGGGGCTGGCCTGTGTAAGGGAATGCAATGGAGACTGCCAGGAGGAGATCCCAAAGGCTCCAGAGCAGGCGGAGGGAGGCTGGCTGGGCACATAACCTCTGCCAGGGGCAGAGGCACATCAGGACAGCAAGATGGGCAGAACCCATCTGGGGCAGCTGTCACACCCCCCAGGGGACAAGGGGACACCCATCCAGAGAGAGATGGGCCACCGGTAGCCAAAGCACTGTGGCAAAGGGACACTGGGGACACTAGAAGCTATGTGGGGAGGGTTCCTGCTCCAAGCAGAGCACGTCTCCACTATGGAGAACAGCCAAGGAAGCAGAGCCTCTCACCCCAGCCAGCCCCAGCAGCCCCTGCCCACCCTCTGCACTCACCACACATTGGGACTGATGATCTCAAGGCCAGGAGGGAGAGGATACAAGGCAAGGATCTTGTCCCATAAGGCCACGAGCCACGGATCAACCACTGCATCTGGCCTGCAAGTGGGAAATCCAGGCTGCAGCAACATCATCCCTTCAGGATCAAGCCCTGCTACCCCTGCACGTGACCAACAACCATCCTTGGAGCCACCCCAGGCCACTCCCTTCCAACTTCAGGTCTGGGAGGAAACATATCTCAGCCACTCTAAGCACTCGCTCTCTAGGGTCCAATCACTGACACCTGAACAGGATCTCCAGCCCCTGAGTAGCACCTGTGGGGTCACTGACTCCTCGAGCCATCCACAGCATTTGCCCCGTGCCAGGTGAGCACAGCTGAGGCTGCTGCAATGCCTGCAGGTACAGGGCTGTGTGACACAGCCATGCCCTGCTCTGAACAGGGCTAGGGCTGAGCCAGGGGTCATGGCCACGTTCTGGGGGTCATGGGACACTCTGGAGAAGCAGGTGGCCCAGGTCCTGGCACAGGAGGGTTATGAGCAGAGATCAGCACACAGCAGAGAGCTGCAGGAGCAGCCCCGTGGTGGGAGCAGCACACCGCTGTCCCCAGGCTGGGGTAAAGCACACACGGCCCTGCCATCAGCCCCACGACAGAGCTGCAGGGCACCCCAGGCCCCCCCCGCCACCCCTCCTCTGGGCTCTTACCCCAGGTCATGCTGGTCATCTCCCAAGGCCACTGGCAGCAGCGGGTTGCCCCCAAGCTGTAGCAGCCGTTTGTGCAGCTTCTTTGCAACGAAATTAAACCTATCTCGAGAGAATAACACAGGGCAGGGCAGCACAGCAGGCGCTGCCACAGCACCAGCACACGCTGCCAGGGCCACCAGAGCAGCACACAGGCAGAGCCAGCACTGTGACCTGGCCCATGCCCTGCCCAGCCTGTGCCCTAGCCTGTCCCAGTTCACAGAACCAGCTGGGTGCCACTTGCTGGCCCTCACAGGCAGTGCCCAACCCCTAGATGGGACAAAGGGAGGTCCAGCTTCCCCTCAGGGCAGCTTGTGCCCTGGGCCATAGAACATTTCCTTCCCTCCAGCCCCTCAATGCCCCACAGAGCTCAGGCACACCCGTCCCTCCCACTACTGCTCTTTGAGGCACACAAGAACAATCCTGTGGGGGAGACCTAGGACCAACAGGGCTGGCTGCCACCTCTGTTTGATGTCTCCTGTTGCCTTGGCCCATGGCTGTGATAAATGACTGACACATGATGTCTGACTTACTGCAGAAAAGCATCCTTGGAGAGGCTGGGAGGAAAGAAAAGGGCAGAAGCCTAATTCCTGGGGGCTAGGAGGGACATGGTAGGGCAAGGATTTTTAAGGCTGGTGGGAGTTACATTTTGTCTGAGCTGCTGCTCCAGAATCAGACTCTGTCTCCCCTTACCCCCTTTGTTCTCCAGCCACTCTGCTCTCTACTGCAGTCAGAGCTGTGAGGAGCTGCTGCCCAGCAGCTGCAAAGCTGCTTACTTGGGGTAGGAGGAGTCACCGAGGCCCAGCACGGCGTAGTCCAGCTGGCACAGGGAGCCGGCAGGGAGGTTCTTCCGGAACAGGAACCGCCAGAACACCTACGAGGGACACAGCCAGCCAGTCCTGCTGCTGCCAAGGCACTTGCCTGCCTGCTTCTCCCTGCACACCTGCCCACCCACTCACTGGGGCCCTCCTGAATCCCAGCAGAGTGGCAAGCATGGCTTTCTGCAGAGGTGCCCCCTGCAATCACCTCACCAGCCCCCCGCCTGTGTTCCCTGGGATGTGACTGGTACTGTTGCAAAGGTCCCCCAGCAAAAATAACCCCTGCTCGAGCTGCTTCAGGAGAGAAAGCTCTGGAGCAGGAATATTAAAGCAACAGGACAGGAGCACGTCCTACCTTCATATTGTCAGGTGGGTCTCCCTGGCCAGTGGTTGCACACACAAACACCACCAAAGGCTCATGGATGAGGTTGGCCTGTGGGTACAAACACGGCACAGTCGGGCCAGCAGCCTCCAAACTGCTCTGGAGCCAGGATGGGAGAGGTGGGGGTGTTCAGCCTGGGGAAGAGAAGGCTCCAGGGAGATCTCAGAGCCCCTTCCAGGGCCTAAAAGGGCTCCAAGAGAGCTGAGGAAGGATTCTGGATAAGGGCCTGGAGTGACAGGACAAGAAGGAATGTCTGTAAGCTGAAGGAGGGCAGGTTTAGACGAGATATTACAAAGAAATCCTCCCCTGTGAGGGTGGTGAGGCCCTGACACAGGTTGCCCAGAGAAGTTGTGGGTGCCCCATCCCTGGAAGTGTCCAAGGCCAGGCTGGATGGGACTGAGAGCAACCGGCACCAAGCCTGAGTTCAACAGTGTTTGGACAACACTCTCAGGGACAGGGTGGGATTGCTGGGGTGTCCTGGGCAGGGCGAGGAGCCGACTCGATGATCCTGATGGGCTGCTTCCAACTCAGTTTGTTCTATGATTCCATGGTCTTGTGAGAGGTGTCTCTGCCCATGGGGCTGGTGGGGATGGAGCAGGAGCAGCAGTGCCTGCAGCACCCCGTGTCCCACTCACCACGTCACAGCTGTCCAGGGCCTCCACTCGGCACCGCAAGTGCCGGCGCTTGGCTTCTCTCCCAATCCTCTCCGCCGTGTCCTGAGCAGTCCCAGTCTGGCTGCCAAAAAGCACAAGGAGTCTCCGTTCTGCCATCTGCAAGAGACAACAGCAGGGAAGACACGGGAGGGAAGGGAGAGGAGGGGAGGCACAGCTGGGCCTGCCCTGGGCCGAGCAGCACTGACCCCACCCAGAGGCTGACACAGCACGCAGCCAGCACAGGGACGGTGAAGAGTTGGGATTCAGCAGTGGGGTTCAAGGCTCCCAGGCTCTCTTCCCACCCCTGTGCAGCACTGAGGGAGTGATCCCATGTCCCAGCCAATAGGATAAGCAGGGACACTACTGTGCTCCTTGTCCCCGCTGCCAGGACAGGGGAGGGACTAAAATCCACATCCTGGCTCGCTGAACTGCCCGCATCAGCACAGGGTGAGGGCAGCCTGGGATCGGCTGTTCCCCAATTCTGGGTGTAACTTTCCTGTGTGCCCTGTGAATCCTCCCTCACCTGAGGGGGCTGGGGCAGAGCCTGGAGGCTCAGGGACAGACAAAGGTGTGACCACACACAGAGCTCTCAGCCAGGCTCTGACAGAGCAGGCACTGGAGCAGCCTGGAGGGAATCCAGTCCTGGGAGCTGTCTGAGCTGCAAACAGCTGCTGTCACCATGTGCCCACAGAACAATAATAAATCATAACAATAAAAAATAAAATCACAGAATCACAGACTCGTTTGGGTTAGAATGGACCTTAAAGATCATCTCGTTCCGCCCCTGCCGTGGGCAGGGACACCTCCCACTATCCCAGGCTGCTCCCAGCCCCGTCCAGCCTGGCCTTGGGCACTGCCAGGGATCCAGGGGCAGCCACAGCTTCTCTGGGTGCCCTGTGCCAGGGCCTCCCCACCCTCCCAGGGAACAATTCCTTCCCAATATCCCATCCATCCCTGCCCTCTGGCAGTGGGAAGCCATTCCCTGTGTCCTGTCCCTCCATCCCTTGTCCCCAGTCCCTCTCCAGCTCTTCTGGAGCCCCTTTATGCCCTGGCAGGGGCTCACCGGGGATTCTCCTCTCCAGGAG
>VZTF01001492.1:293968-305828 GCA_013397755.1 Cnemophilus loriae
CCCACCCCCGCCGGCGGGACAATCCTCTCCTCTGATGTGAGTTTCCATCTCACTGTAGTAAAGTTTATTATCAGGTACTTACACTCCGTTAGATTCCAGGGCATTGGATACTGCAAATATCACTCTCACCTCTTACAGACCTTGTAAGGAACTTGTAATGGGAATGTTAAGGCTGGGGAGAGCAAAGAGAAAACAGAAATGGGGGTGTGACAGCACAGAGAAGCAGAGGGACAAGAGTTAAACGCAGAGATGTGTCCTTCATATGAACCATTCAAATGAGGAGGAGGAGGAGGAACTAACTGACTGAAGATAAGGACAATGCCAAACTGGGCCATGAATATACACCTGCAAGACAAACAGGAGAACAGATATGCAAGAGTTTCACCTAAGGCTGATGAGCTCTCAGAGAAAATAATGGGAGAAAGATTTTCCAGCAGTACCTGCTTCCAAAGGACATAAAAGGCAAGTCCAAGCTGGGCTCGCTGCACTCGGAGGAGCACAGAGCCAGCCCTGAGGGATCCCACGGGGGCACAGCCTGGGTGAGCTGGGGCAGGGCTCTGGGAGTGCCAGCAGGTGAGCTGACCTTCCTCACAGCCTGTGAAATACAGCCTCCTCCCCTGCTGCAGTGCCTCACGCTGAGGCTTTGCAGTTTCCCGTGCTCTCCTCTGTTCTGTGCAGGGTTCCTCTTGCCCCTCCCAGACCCGATCCTTCCCGGCAGTGGGCAGCCGGGCAGCAGCATGTGTGGGACTTGGGAGATTGTTGTGATCCCATCATGGCTCTGCCAGGCTGTGGGGCAAACAGCCCCTCTTTCCTCCAGCTCCCTGTATTTTATGCTAATATTGCTTCTCCCAGGAAAAGATCTGATTATTCACCAGGATTTCTGAGTGGTACGGCTTGAGACAGTGCCAGCTTTCGGAGCGGATCTCCTTGCAGCTCTCACTGACACCATTGTTCCCAGGTGTCCAATCTTTCTCCTATGTTTGGGTTTTCAGGAGCCTTTACCACAATGCTGGCTAGCAAGAAGCCCTTCACCAGTGCCACTGTCGGGGCGCTGGTGGCACTCTCCATCATTGCCCTGGTTCTCAGCCTGGTGAGGGTTGAAGATGTGACGCTGCCACCCACGGTCAAGGTGAGCCCCGAGAAGGTCCCTGAGCACCTGTGGTGAGCCCAGTCACCTTGGGCAGGTGCTCCGAGGCAGCAGCTGATCCGTGGGGCTCAGAGGGGCAGTGGGGTCAGGACCCGCCTGGCAGTAGCAGGGTGGGTGTTTTGTCCCCACCTCGAGGTGCAGGCAGAAGAAAGTCAGAGGGGAAGACTCCTCTAGAACTCATCACCACGCTGTGCCAGGTTTGGAGATTACCTTGGGGCAGATGGGTAGGGCAGAGCCCTGCCCTGCTCCCCCTGCTCTGCCCGGGCATGGCACCTCTGCGTGCCCTTTGTTCCTGCCAGCTCCCCCCAGCCCGTCCCTACCCTCACACCATGGCACAAGCATCCTGCCTCCCCCTGTCGTGCCTTGGGCATGGCATCCCACCCCAGCTCCTGGAAGGGGGCTGGTAGGGGTCTGGGTGAGGGGGAGAGCTTTATGAGGGACAGGCAGGTGGCTGAGGGCTCCTGGAGAGGCCCTACCAGTCCCTGCCCAGGCCGGGTGCAGCCACAGGGTAGCAGGGAGCACGAGAGATGGGAGAGTTGCAGGCCCCAAGGTGGGGCCAGTGTAGACACAAAAGGTATGTGACCATGAAAGAAAATAAAAAAGCATGAGGAAACAACAGGAAATGTTTGTGTGAGTTGGCATTGCAGCACAGGCCTCAGGAGAGGGAATGACAAAGTCCCTTAGTCACTTCAGGGGGCTGAGGCCACTGCTCTGCTCTGCCACAGCACAGCTGATGGGTTTTGTGCTTCAGACA
Organism: Cnemophilus loriae; assembly: GCA_013397755.1. NCBI lineage: Eukaryota > Metazoa > Chordata > Aves > Passeriformes > Corvidae > Cnemophilus > Cnemophilus loriae. The sequence goes on from VZTF01001492.1 coordinate 295,870, forward strand.
TGGGGTTTGGGGAATCTTCTGGCCCCACTGCCCTGGCAGAGCCACAGTGAGGCCAGGGCCAGGCTGCTGCTCTTCCACCTTGATTATGTCTTGATTTCCCTTCCAGTATGGGATGGTGTTTGATGCGGGCTCATCCCACACATCCCTGTTTGTCTATGAGTGGGATTCAGACAAGGAGAATGACACTGGAGTGGTCAGCCAGACCTTGTCCTGTGATGTCCAGGGTCAGTATCCCCCTGCCATGGGCTCTGTCCTGCCCTGTTTGAGTGGTGGGTGGGGTGACCTGGCTGGACAGCCCTGTCCCTCGGGCTGGCACTGCGAGCACAGGGGAGCCACGGCTGTGGCTGGGTGTTCCCTGAGCCCCGGGCCCTCAGTACCGTGTGGTGCCCATGCACTGGGTGGGACTGAAGCACCTCGATGGTGAATCAGTTTTCGTTCCTCCACCGCGGAGTGCCCCCAGCTGCTGTCCTGGCTGGAGAAGGTGTCACCTATAGTGACCGGGGACACTGCTGAAAGCATGGGAGACATGGCAGAGGAATGGAAGTGTGGGTCACTCAGGTCTCAGGGGACCAGGGGACTCTGGAAAAGTACCTTTGTTGCTAAGAGGTGACAGCCCTCACTGCCCTGTGCCCTCTTGCTCCCACAACCCTGACCAAGCCGTTCCCATCAGCCTGTCCCATCCTGACTCTTTTCCAGGACAAGGCATATCAAGCTATGCCAATAATCCCCCTGAAGCTGGCAATTCCCTAAGGGAGTGCCTGGATAAAGCCCTGCAGGTTGTTCCTGCTGAGAAGCAGAGGGATGTCCCAGCTTATCTCGGAGCAACAGCTGGCATGAGGCTACTGAGGTACTGCTGTGGGGCCGGGGTGACAGCAGTGACAGAGCTGCAAACAGCCACTGCCAGGACAGTTCCTGCACAGGGCCAGGACCCCAACTCCCACACTGCCATGAGCAAATCACTGGGGAGGGAGGAGAAGGGGAAAAGGCAGCCTGGTGGGGACACAGGGATGGCTGAACTGTCCTGAGCAATGTCTGTTGGGACGTCCCAGGATGGTGCTGCATGCCCAGTTCTAAGCAAGAAATGTTTTTCACAGCTTTGTTTGCTCTTCATTATTCCTTAAAAGCAAGGGGGTTGGGATGCCACCAAGAGATATGCCACCTGCCCAGGTGGATGGGTGCTGGTGGGGCAGAGGTAGGAGGTGATGAAGTGCTGCAGGTCCTGTCCTCACCTTTCACCAGCCCATATTAGCTCTCTTCAAATGCCAGCCTTCATTTCATGGCTCTTGGTTTTATGGCTGCAGATAGCTCACGTTATTTCTGTGCCCTGGCAATGAGACCTGGGAAGGAGCTGTGCTGTAGCCTGAAGGTTGTTCACTTCAGAGAGCAAGAACAGCCCTGAGACATCTTCCCCACTGAGAGGTCTGAACCCAGGCTGGAACCTTCCCCAAAAAAACCCTGGAGGTCGGCAACCAGACCTGCCTTGGGCACAGCCAGTGGGTGATGTTCAAACCTGGGTCTTGCAGCACAACCCCCTCCAGCATCCAGCACTTAGGCAGGGAAGGGTGGCCTGGGAAGGCTCTGGGTGACTGGGATCAAGCTGCACTGGAGGGGAGAGGTTGCTATTGCTCCTAGATTGGCAATGCCAAGCCAAGATAGCTGGGATTTACCCCATATGAGCAGCTCTGACAAGTCATGTGGCAGAAAACACCCTTTCAAACGGACTGCTTGTTGCAAAAACTGGGAGTATGTGGAAATGGGAGAGAACCAGACTCTTTCCTTGTGTTTCCTCTGGTGTAGCTGGGTATGTGTCCTGTCCTTTGCATCCTTCCTAGGGAACAGAACAGCTCAGCAGCAGAGCAAGTCCTGGCTGAGGTCGCTAGAACCATGCAGGAGTACCCAGTGGCTTTCAAAGGGGCTCGAATCCTTACAGGAGAGGAGGAGGGGGCCTATGGCTGGATCACCATCAACTACCTGCTGGACTCCTTCACCAAGGTGGGAGAGGGGTGGAACGCCCATTCCTTTGCTAATACAGCTTTTCTGATTTTCCTGACGCTTTCTCAGTGCAGGAGAGGTCAGGATTAGCAACTTTTGGGAATGATCCAGGGGAAGGAGACACATCCTCTGGCTTGCCCACAGTGAGTGAGGAGGGAGAACTCAGGAATGAGGGTCTCTGTTGAGAGCTCAGGGCAATGTCCACGCTGTGTGGACAGAGGGTCTCTCGGGGACAGTGAGGTCAGGGCAGCACAGCTGGGCTTTGTCTCCCTGCCTTGGGAAGCTCCATCTCCCTGTGGTGCTGGGATACTCCAGTTGAAGGCAGCTCGGATCAAAGCTCTGTCCCAGCCCTGCCACGGCTCAGTGTGGTGCTGGCAGTGTCGGGCTCCTGTGGCGGCTGTTGGAGGATTCTTGGATAGAAATCCTTCCTCTTGCACAAGGACCCCTGCAGCCTCCTTGAGAAGGGCAGGTCCCCAAGCCAGTCCCCACCAGCACTTTGGTCTGGGGATGGTGACTCAGAGCCAGGTGAGCCCACAGCACACAAGCACCTACTGACCACCAGAGAGTTCCATCTCTGTTCTGGCTCTGATAAATATCCCAGCTGGCTGGGCAGGGAGGGCGGGTGGAGGCCTCACATGCAAAGGCCCTCTGAATTTTGTAACAAAATCCTGTTGTCTTCAATGGGATGAGAATTTTGCTCAGGGCATTCTGTGCTACTCCTCTTCCTCTCCTGGCTCTCCTTGGCAGTACTCCCCCAAAGCACACACGTGGCTTCGTCCAGAGGCAGCCAACATTTTCGGGGCACTGGATCTTGGAGGAGCATCCACTCAAATCACCTTTATGCCTGAAGGTTCAGTAGTGAGCCAGAATGAAGCCTCTGAGTTCACCCTGTACGGGTACAGCTACAACATCTACACTCACAGCTACCTCTGCTACGGGCAGAACGAGATGCTGAAGCGGCTGGCGAAGGAATTAATTGTGGTGAGAGGCAGCTGAGGGGTAATTGGCCAGTGGTGTCATGATGCCAACCACAGACCTGTTAATGCATAAACTAAGGACAGGCAGGGCTCTTCTAGAAAGGCATCAGGAAGGACTGAGAGCAAGGACAGACTCCTTGGAGCATGGCAGGGCAAATGTGGAGAGGAGCACGGGCATCTTGGAATCCCAGACTGGTTTGGGTTGGAAGGGACTTTCAATTTCATCTCGTTCCACTCCCCTGCCGTGGGCAGGGACACTTTCCACTATTGCAGGTTGCTCCAAGCCCCGTCCAGCCTGGCCTTGGACACTTCCAGGGATGGGGAAAATGTCAAAAGGGGCAGTTTGGGATCTTCTGGCTTTATATGGGGTGTACAGAAATGCAGGACCAGGCTCTTCTCAGAGGTGCAAAGTGCCAGGAGAAGAGGCAAGGGGCAGAAGCTGGAATATCTGAGTTTCCAACCAGACAAAGGGGAAAAGTTTTCCCCAATAGGAATGATCAAATATTGGAATAAGACCCAGAAATGCTGTAGAGTCGTCATCCTTGGAGATCCTCAGAACCTGAGGGGACAAGGCTCTGTGCAACCTGCTCTAGTTGGTCGTGCCTTAACAAGAGGGTTGGCACGGGGAACCTACAGCTCCCCTGAACCTCAGCTACTCTGTGACTTCACGGACCTGAGAAACATGAGCTGAAGACCTTTCTCAGGCCATTTTTTGGAAGGTCAGAGGTGAAGAGCATCTTCATGGAGCTGTACCTCGGCAGCAGAGCAGCCTTGGTGAGCCAGAAGGGTTTGCTCTTGCTGTATGGCCAGGAAAGTCCCACATGGTGACCCTGGATGGGGTTGGAGCTAGAACCAGAGCTAGAGCTGGGGTGGAGAGGGCTTTACATGTCCCCAGAAATGATCCTTCTGGCCAGGGCAGAGACATGCTGGGTCCTTGAAACTGGTCTGCCTCTATGGGAGAGGGAATGAGATAAAGCAGAGTGAGAATTAGTGCTGGGCTCATGCTGGGACAGCCAACAAGACCAGGACTGGAAAGCAGGAGGGTCTTTCCCTGCTGAGGAGTTGGAAATGCTGGTGCCTGGGCTTTGGGGTGGTGCTGGGTGTGTCTGCACACGGCCAGGAGGGTCCGGAGGAGCTGCAGCTGCATTTTGCTGTCCCCAGGAATCGTCCCCCAGCACACGAGTCCACCACCCCTGCTACCCAAAGGGCTACAACGAGACCGTCTCGCTGTCCTCCTTCCGCGCCAGCCCCTGCACCGACGGCAGCGACCCGCGCCTGCCCCTGGGCGACAGAAACGTCACCCTGGAGGGCAGGGGCAACACCAGCGGGTGCCTGGCAGCCCTCAGGAAGCTCTTCAACTTCTCGGCGTGTGGCCAGAGCCAGGACTGCACCTTTGACGGCGTCTACCAGCCCCCGCTCCGGGGCCAGTTCATTGTAAGGCAAATCCGCCCTCCCACCTCCTCGGAGGGGCGTCCCCCGGTGCTGGGCTGTCCCCGCTGCCCCATGGCACTGTCACCTCCCTGCAGGGAACAGGGGCAAGGCGCTCCCCAAGCACCACTGCCTGAGGGCACACTAGGGATTGCTGCTGGAGGGTTTTCCAGCCAAATCTCCGAACGGGACCACGCTGAAAATCATCGAATCCCAGACTGGTTTGGGTTAGAAGGGACCTTCAAGCTAAACTTGAGCCACCCCCTGCCATGGGCAGGGACACTCTCCAGTATCCCAGGGTGCTCCAAGCCCTGTCCAACCTGGCCTTGAACACTCCCATGGATTTGTTAATAAAACAGGGGTTTGTCAATACCCAAATGTTTGGTAAAAACCCAGGAGTTGAGACAGCAGCCTTCAGGCACGGCTCTGGCTGTGCTGCTGTCGCCAGCAGGCACCAACCCCCAGCCCATCACCTGCTGGAACAGGGACAACAATGCTCCAAGACTACCTGGGGTAGGACAAACCCTGTGAAGGAAAACCCCAGCTCCTGCTTCAGGCAGCTGCTGGGGATGCCCCACTGCAGCTCACCAGTGTTCCTGTCTCTCACCTTGCAGGCCTTCTCTGCCTTTTACTATAACTTCAAGTTCCTGAACCTGACGGAGGGGCAGCCGCTGGCCGTGGTCAGAGAGGCCATTGAGGGGCTCTGCACAAGGAGCTGGGAGGATGTATGTTCCTCAGGATGGAGGCTGTGTGGAAGATTCACAAGCAAAGGGGTCCTGGGGTGGGGGGAGGGAGTGGGGACCCCGCCAGGGGAAGGCTCTCTGGTTCTGAGCTGTGCCCTACACAGCAGAGCCATCCCTGAGCTCTGTGTGGAGCTGGGACTGTCCTGTATCCACTCCTTGCTCATACACCCTTGGGAAAAGGGCAGCCAGGGCAAAGGCAGCAAGATCTCATCTCCAGCACAGGAGCTGGGGATGGAGGTGGGGATGGGGAGAGAGGTGGGTCTGTAGCGAGAGAGGATGGTGAGAGCAGAGCCAGCGGATGGCACCATGCTGGAGACGAGTCAAATCTTGTAATCACAGAATTCCAGACTGGTTTCGTTTGGAAGGCTCATCTTGTTCCACGTCCCTGACATGAACAGGGACATCTTCCACTAGACCAGGTTGCTCTAAGCCCATCCAACCTGGCCTTGGACACTTCCAGGGATGGGGCAGCCACAGCTTCTCTGGGCAACAAATGGGGGTGGATAAGCCCAGAAATGTGCCAGCACCACCATGGGGCAGAGAGCAGGAGCCCCCTGCATGAGGAGGCTGAGATGGGAGAATCTGGGGCAGGAGGAGCTACAATATGTGCCTCTGTTTCAATGTGGAGTGTAAATCCTCCCCAAAGGAGTTGCCCTGTATAGACAGGTCCAAAATCACTGCCCAGCCCAGAAGTCTCTTTCTGGATGCTGATGACTGTGGAGCCCACTGCCGCTCATGCAGCACATTTCAGGGCTTTGTCTCTGCACAGAAATTGCCTGTGAATAACTTCCCTTCATCCCCAAACATCCCCCACCCAGCTGTCTTCCAGTTACCCCAAAGAGAGTCCCAAGCGACTGCCTAAATACTGTGCAAACGCCAACTACATCCTCACACTCCTCCTCGATGCCTACAAGTTCAACGAGACCAGCTGGAACAACATCTTCTTCCAGATGAAGGTAGGCAGCACTCCCAGCCCGTGAGGGGGAGCAGAGGCAGTCCTGGGGGAGAACCAGCCCCATGTTGGGGTGCTGGGGGGGGAGCCAGCCCCATGTTGGGGTGCTGGGGAGCAACAGTCCAGAGAGCCCTGCCTGCCCCCTGTTGCAGCGTGGCACTGGTGTGGGGACAGCTGCTGCACCCCGTTTGGGCTGAGCAGGGGTGGGGGGTGGCCCCGTGACAGCAGTGGCTTTCCTGCAGGGCTAAGCCCCGTCCCCTCTCTCTCGGGCAGGCAGGGAGCACCGACGTGGGCTGGACGCTGGGGTACATGCTCAACCTCACCAACATGGTCCCGGCTGAGGCTCCAGCCAGGGTGAAGGGGCACAGGCCTTCCCTGTGGGCTGCGGCTGTCACCTTCATCATCCTCACCCTCATCTTGGGGCTCGCTGCCCTGCTTCTGCTGCTGTCGGTGTAGGAGCCCGGCCGTGTTTGGGAGCCCAGCGGGGACGGAGCAGGGCTGCAGGGCCGTGCTGAGTCCCCGTGCTCCTGCCTGCAGGACTGGAGCCTGGGGCTGAGTCTGTGCTGCTGAGTGCATTCACCTCTACAGCTCCAGAGAACTGGGGTCCGCTTTTCCATGGGCCTGGCCCCCAACATGCAGACAGACACTCTCTGAGGTTTCCAGAGGAGCTCCACTCCCTTGGGGACCCGATGGGATCAGCCTGCAGAAGCCTCAGCCAAGCCTGCGTGCCTCCCGTCACTGCTCTGCATGTTACAGACATGGCTCCATCCCACCGGCTGGCCGTGGGGCTGTGGAGAGCCAACCTGGCTGTGGGACAGCGCCCCAGTGCCAGCCTGGTGGGGCACAGTGCAGGCACCTGGGGACAGGGTGCTCCATGGAATGCTGTGTCTGAGTGCGGTCACCAACAGCCTGCTGGGTCTGCCAGCCTGAGGATGCTCTGTGGGACCCCAGCTGGCCCTGTGGAGGGTCTGTGGCTGGGCCTTACGTGGAGATGGTCTTGGAGAGATAAGGAAAACTGAGCAGCAAAAGTCAGAAGTGTGGTCCATGCCCCTCCAGGGGTCCATCTCGTCTCATCTCATCTCATCTCATCTCATCTCATCTCATCTCATCTCATCTCATCTCATCTCATCTCATCTCATCTCATCTCATCTCATCTGCATGTTATGGCATGTCATGTCATCATCACATCTCATCATCACATCTCACCACTCATTTCATCATCTTCCTTTTTGCCTGGAATAAAGGGATTGATGTTCCTCAGTGCCTTCCCAGAGACAGCACTGTCCCACCAGCAGAAGGCCTGGACCTAGTGGGTGTCAGGATGAGGCTCCAGCAGGCTGTGAGTCCTGCCCTGCGTGTGGTTGAGCTTGGTCCTGCCCACGGCCTTTGCCTTTGGTTCTGCTCATTTTTATCTGCCCTGTGGATGATTCATATTGTTGTTTTCATTCCCACAGTGAGGAGCAGACCTTTGGTGTCCCTGTGGAATGCTGGGCACCACAGGGGTGGCTCTCGTCATCCAAATAAACATTGTAAAAGGCAGCGCCTGGGGAAATGCCTGCTACTTTGCTCCCAAATCATTCTGATTTTATTCCTTCTGTCTCCCAAGTAAGGGCTGGTGATGATGGAGACTCAGGGAAGAGGCAACGAATCTACAGGAGGTGTCCCTGGAGACACTGAGGTGTCTGCTGGACCTTGGAGCAGAGCCAGCAGGGCACGAGGACAGGCCTTTTCCTTCTGAGAGGAGGTGTTTCAACTCACCCATCACTTGGCTGCCAGTGGGACTCCCCAAAAATGTAAGGGGGGCCCTGGGAGCTGCCTCTGCCATGTCCCTGCAGTGTTCCCAAATCACCCTGTGTGTTGGAAAGGGAGGATGAGCTGTCTGCCAGGCACAGGACATGAGGTGCACCTGGACTGGAGAGGAACCTTGTGCAGGTGAGCAGGGGGCTGTGCCATTCCCCCCTCACAGGGCTTCCCAGTCCTAGGCAGAGCCCTGTCTACCAGGCCAGTGTCCCCCACAGCCCCAGTGCCACAGCCCCTGGGGCTGGCGCTGGCTGTGGGAGAAGCAGACCCTGGCCCCGGGATGGGGCAGGGACACGTGTGTCCCACTCGGGGTTTCTGCTGTGGGCTGTAACCAGCCCTGTGACAGTCCCACTGCTGCCAGACCCCCCTGATCCCCATCTCCAGCCACCGCAGAGCACTGCGGTCCCCACGCCCCAGCGGTGAGCCCCATCCCGCATGGCCAAGCCCCTCCCCCCGGAGCATCTCCAACCAGCAGCGCAGGGAAAGGAAAACCGGACAGCACACAGCTATTGGGAGGGCGTTTTACAGCTGTGCCAGTTCCAGCTCACCAGGCCAGGACTCAGGGCCTCCCAGGACAAGTCCACGGCCCCCGGGCACACAGGGGCGATTCCCAGGAAGCAGCTCCTTGCAGAGGTGTGGCCTTGGCAGCCTCTGGAGGCAGTGCTGCTACAGATGCTCATAGCCCGAGGAGTTTCTCTGGCAGCACGTGGATGTGAGCAGGCAGAAGGTGAGGATGAGCATGATGGCCAGCAGAACTGTGGCTGCAATCCAGATGCTTCTCGGGAGCCCTGTGACTGCTGCAGGAGGCTCCGAGAGGATCATGTTGGTGAGATTAAGCATGTAGCCCAGAGTCCAGCCCACATCTATGTTAGCAACCTGTGCAGACAGACAGGGAAGAGGGATGGGAAAGGCTGCAAAGTACCAGGCAAACTAGAGAAGAGCCTGAACCCCCAAGTCCCACTCCACAATCACCATTTCTGTGCCCACCTTGGGCTGCAGAGGCTCCAGCAGTGACATAAACTGGGGGAGAGCATAAAGGGCCAGGCCAGATGTCCCAGCAGCTGCGTGAGGGTAGCTCAAGAGCTGCCCTGGGTGGGGCTATGCTGCCCTGGTATCCCCTGCCCCAGCAGCAGCAGGGTGAGCACAAGGCACTTCATGGCACAAAGTGTGGAAGCTGGGGGCTGCTGGACACTCTCCTACCTGCCGGACGAAGTGGATGTTAGGCCATGTTGTGTGGTTGAATTTGTAGCCTTGCAGGAGAAGGGTGAGGGTGTAGGAGCTGGCTGAGCAGGCGTCACGGAGCTGGGTCCTGCTCGCCGTGGGGAACAACTCCTGCACCTGCAGAGGTGGAAGAACAGGGGGAGGCTGGACACAGAGCAGTGCTGGATGTGCCCACACTGGGCAACAGCCCCTCAGTGCAGCTAGGAGCAAAGACTGCGAGCACAGGGAGGCCCTGGGGGCTGCAGGCTGCTCTCGCATCTCTCTCCAGGTCCAGAGACCTTTATGCTCCTCCTGGCTCTCTCCAGCTGTCCACAGCAGAGGATGGGCTGTGGATGAGCCTTCAGGCTGCTCAGTGCCCAGGTGAAATGCACTCCTGGAGAGAATCTCACCTGTTGCCAGCTGCTGGCGCAGATCTGCACGATGGTGGCATTGACCGAGCTCAGGGACTGCCCTCCTGTCAGGTTCAGAAAGCGAAGGGTGTGATAAAACCCCGAGAAGGCCTGTGGGTGTTGAGACCAAAGGTGACAGGTTAGTGATGCACTGAGGCCACTGATGCCCCCATCCCTTTGAGGGGGTCCCTGTAAGGCCCCACTCAGCACTGCAAGGTGATGGCAGTGACCCTGTGGGAGGGAGGTTGGGAACGCTGCCCACACAGACAGGGAATGGTGCAGGAAGAGCAGAGGTCTGGGGCGGCCTGGCAGGCGGGTCAGCACCCTGTGTGTCTCCATGTCAGGCACATCCCAGCTCCCACAGCAGGCACTATTCAGACGCTCTCCCAGAGCAGTTTTCCAGGGGTTATGCCCCAAGCTCCCATTGTCTCCCCAGGCACGGGGACGGAGGCTGCTT
>VZTF01001496.1:0-24898 GCA_013397755.1 Cnemophilus loriae
GACATTTTGTCCAGAAGGAGACTAAGAGAGCATCAAGAGCTTTACTGAAATCCAGAAAGATCTCATCAAGTGACTTCCCTTGATCCACTAGGTGAGTTACCTTGTCATAAACTGAAATCAGGTTTGACAAGCAGGACTTTCCTCTCATGAAGCTGTGCTGGCTATGCCCAGTGACTAGCGTTGTCTTTCTGGTGTTTTACAATAACTCCCAGAATAACCTCCTCCATAACTTTACCGGGCACTGAAGTGAGAGTGACAGGCCTGTATTTTCCAGGGTCCTTCTTCTTACCCCTCTTAAAAATCACAACAATATTTGCCACCTTCCAGTTGGCTGGGACCTCTCTGGATTCCCAAGACTGCTCAAAAATCATTGAGAGAGGTTTTGCAATGACATCAGCCAGCACTTTGGGGATTCTTGGATGAATCCTATCAGGCCCCATAGATCTGTAGGGATCCAGCTGGAACAGCAGATCCCTACAGAATTTCAGGCTTGACTGGGAGTTGATCATTCTCATAGTCATGGTCCTCTAGCTCAGGGCACTGATACCCCCTTGATCCATCATCCATGTTGAAGACAGAGGCAAAGAATGCGTTAAACCCCTCTGCCTTTCCTCTGTTCCTGTTTGTGAGGTGACCGTCCTCACCCTGTAACGGGCTGATATTATTTCTACACTGCTTTTTGCCAATAATGTATTTGAAATTACTCTTTTTATTGTCCCCCACATTTTTGGCCATCTTCAACTCCAGTTGAGCTTTGACTGGATAAATTTTCTCCCTACAGTGGCAAGCAGCACGTCTATGTTCTTCCATGACACCTTATCTTGCTTTTGCTGGGCATACACCTTCCTTTTTTGCCTTATTTCCAAGAGAAAATTCCTGGTCAACCAAGCCGGCCTTTTGCCTCACCTGCTAGTCTTCTGACATTTAGAAACTGCCTGCTCCTGTGCCCTTGGAATGTAATGCTCAAAAAGTGACCAGCACTTAATGACTCCCACACCAGCAAAAACATTTTCCCAGGGGACCTTACTTAATAATTGTCTGAGCAGGCTGAATTCTGCTCTCCTCATGTCCAGAGTTGAGGTTTTGCTGGCACTTTCCCTCCTATCAACAGAAATTCAAAACTCTATTGCTGTGTCCAAGACGGCGACCAATCTGCCCTTATGAGATCCTCTCTGATGACAAGCAACAGATGAAGGGGGCGTCCTTCTGAGCCAGCTCCCTTAGGACCTATCCCATAAAGCTGTCATCCAGGTTTTTTAAGAATCTTCTGGGCTGGGTTGTAGCAGCTGTGTGGTGTTCCCAGATAACTTCTGGCAAGTTGAAGTCCCCCATAAGGACAAGAGCAATTGACTTGGAAGCATCCCTTAGATCCTCATAGAATAATTTTTCAGTGTCATTGTCCTGGCTGGGAGGTCTATAGTAGACTCCCACAGTGACATTCACATGATTTGCTTGCCCCTTGAGTATCCAGAAGCTCTCAACTGAGCCATCGGCAACTGTGAGCTTCACAAATTCTACCCCTTCTGTTACATAAAGTGCCACCCCTTCTCATCTTCTTCCTTGCTTATCCCTCCTGAAAAGCCTGTAACCATCCAACGGGGCACTCCAGTCACAGGACTCACTCGAGCAGGTTTCAGTTATGCCACTGATACCAAATCTCTGGGACTGGGCCAAATCCTTGAGCTCTCCTTGTTTTTCTTCATGCTGTGTCCATTAATGTATGAACAGGATCCCTTTGCTTTTCCTCACCAGCTATTCAATCTGTTTGCAGCCTCTGTTGGCTGCTCTGGGATGGTCAGAGAGGAGCCCTTTCCGCTTGCCCTGCCTGCACGAAGTGCCGTGCAAAGTGCTGTGCCACATCCTCGCTGCCATGCCACGTGCCTGTTTGCCTGCTGCTGCTGTGGCACACCCTCACTGCTGTGCCATGCTCCTGATCGCTGTGCTCCAGGCCACTCACGCTCCCTGGAGACATTTAAATCTCGCTCTGTTGTTTCCAGCACCACTCTCTCCTTGCCTGGTTGACTGCTGTGGACTTAGAGGTTGTGATAAGTCTTGGGCATGTTGCTTCAGTTCCTGGACTTGGGAACCCTCCTGTACAGCTCAAAGTAATAGTAATAAATGAAAAATAGTTCCATTTTCAATGTAACCTTGACAGCTGTTATAAGACATTTTACAAAACCACCTGATTTTTGGCATGAGGCACTTTCTAGACATTTCAAGTTCAGACATTTTAGTTCTTCTGGCAACCTAGTTTCGGTTTCGGTTAGAAATGTTGAAATAGAAACTGCAAAGCTGGTGCAGCTCTACGGAACAGTTCAACAACCTGTTCACAATCTGCTGAGGTATTACTAGTTCCAGAAGAAAATAGCAGAATCCTGTCTGAGAGCCAAAATTAGATGGTAATCTGCATTTTTCAAAGAACATGGAGTTTGCTCCTGTATGGTGCCACCAAAATGAGAGGCCCGTCTCTGTAAAGAATGAGGCTTGTCTAGCGGATTGGATGGCCCTTTTAGTACATGCCGGTATGTGCTCCATAAGTCAGGGCTGCTTCTTGTTTAGTTTCCCGGTTTGTCTCATTTGACTTCTAGAAGGTGATCTGCCATTATCAGAATTTTTTTAACTGGCACATGAGACCCACATTTCACTACTTACCTCAAATGTATCATTCAAACTGTCTACTCTTACAAATTATTTGCTTCTGACCTGGCCTCTGCTAGCAGTTTTATGTACTAAGCAAATATCTACTTGTACCTAATTTCTGCTCTACTTTCTCACCCCGATGTCCCTCCTTTGAATGGCATGATGGCCCTTGTAGAGTACCTTAATCAAATCATCCCTGACACCACTGAGCTCTCAAAGCATCTTCAAGACAGACTTTGTTGCAAGCACAGGACCCATGAGGTGTTCAGAGAAGTACCACACACTGGTCCTTTCTGCAGTGAGGAGAGGGCAGTCTATTGGGAAACGCACCTGAGAAAATTCCCGAAGAGAAAAAGAAGAACTTGAATTGTTTCTGTGTAGAGTGTCACGTCTCCTATGTTCCATACGCTTACCACCAAGCAGAAATAGCACAAAATGGGAAGAGGTGAAAATTAATTATGATACAAAAAGGCACTTGATTATCCAGTTGAAGTAACTTAAAGGTAACAGTCTCAGTTATCTGGCAATATAAATATGTAGAAAATAAAGTATCATAGATAGTAGTGATACATTGGATTTTCAATGTAACAACTAATTTACTGACAGGTCAACATTTGAGAAAAAAAAAAAGGGAAAAAAATAAGAAAGTGTTCTTAACCCAGTATTAAAAGCAACATATAATGTCAAAAATGGATAGTATCTATCACTTTCTTAAATATTTTGCAGGACTTCTGTAGCAGTACTTGTGTCTGGGTGGTTGACAATATTCAAGGACTTTTCTAAACCACCTCTGCTGTTGTTCGTCTAATCCGTAATAGCTCTTTTCTTGTGGATGAAACACTTTTATCAAAATATTTCCAGCATAATTGACTGCATTTCACACAAATTATTTAAAAGGCACAGCCTTCTAAATCCAAGATATGCATTCAGGCTGTAAATAGTGAGAAGAGGTACCTCCCTGCATTTCCTGGTAAGATATCTTGGAAGCAGATACTCATACCCCCAGCATTTGCTATTAACCAGCTGTACACTTGGCATGCTACAAGTACTTCTGTATACTCACGTTTTCACCCCATTCCCAGCTACCTGCCTGACTTCACAAGAGTGGAAGACTAATTATTATTTCTTCTGAATATAGACCATTTGAGTAATTAGACCTTTGTAGAGAAAGAAACAAGTAGAGAGATTCAAAACAATCTGAGAAAGACTGGAAGTGATGATCTCCGGGTGCTGCACAGTGCTGCGTAGGAAAGCAAAAATCTGAAAAAAAACGCTTAGAAACAACCAAAGAAGGCTAAAATGAGAAAGCTTAATTTGTTTCTCTGATGTGAGGCCAAAAGTGCTGGAGGTATGACTAGTGTAAATTGCTATGGAAACTGTGGAAGAGAAAAAATTTTGGAATGGAAGGACAGAGATGGACAGATGTGGAGATGACGTTTGCTCACAAATTTTGCATCATTGTAAGAAACATGCTAACACCATGGATTCGAATTGACTCAAATGGCTTATTCTTTATCATAGACTTTGTGCTTGCAAACCTTTAAGTATCTAGAGTGGTGTGAGCTTTAGAGGCTGCAGAGACTGTGGCTTTCCTGCAACATTGCGTAGATACTACTTCGTTGCAGTGATCTGAAAAAGAAGTAATGTCTTTCACACTCTTTCAGTGAAGCTCTTCCTTTGTAAGCTTACATATGGAGTTTCAAAAGTCACTGCGGTGCAGCATGCAACTTGGTAGGGACTGCTTTACTATGTCTTAAAACTACGTGTCTTATTTAAACCCATTGCATCCCATTTTACCTGCTTAGATTCTGTATTGAACCTGACTTATGGTATTTTCACAGATGCTTACAGCCTTACAAGATTCAACCTCATTATTTATTGATATATGGAGACACAGACATTCACTGAAGCTGCTTTTATTGTAATGTCTTATCAAATGGATTTAATTTATTTCAGAATGTGAGCATCCCTACTATTTTCTTTGCAGTGAAGAGATTTGCGGCAGAAGAGGCTGCCACTGAGTTTTCAGATACATCTTCCCAGGCTTATTGATTTCAGTTTTTTGATATTATTCTTTGTATTTCAATTATGGCAGTTTAAAAAGTTACAGCAAATAATAAAATTTTTTTTTCAGAGCAGCCCAGTAGTCACTATGTTCCCCTTTCTACATGAGATGTCACAGCTTGAGGAGGTGTTCAGAGCAGATTTTAGGGTTGCCAAAGAAAAGAGGTGAGGTTTTGCTGTGGATTGAACTTCATAATATTGAAGTCATCAGTATGGTTTCCAAAGGATATCTTTAATTGGCTTACATAATGAGTCTACAAATGAAATCTGCTGACAGTTTTTTTCATTCAAAAATCTTTAAGAGAAAGATTTCTAATGCAAAAGAATATTTTATGGTCAACTCTTCCTACTCCTTCCTCTTCCCCACCCCAGATTCCAATATAGTATACCTTCTGCTATTCCCAGCACCTGTGGCACAAATCCACCAAAAATAATGATGTTTCTGCAAGAGAAAGTGAATGAAACACATTTAGAACAAGGAAAGAAGATGAAAATGCAAATGATGCCTGTTTTGTGTCAGCACTTCATGAAAAGCAGTGTATGCTACTATCAAAGAAAGTGACAAAACGATGGGTACTGTTACCAATTTGAATAAGCCCATAATTTACAGGAAATAGGCATGTTTCTCATGCTTATATGTAGTTCTTTCACGTTTTGTACTCCTACGCTCCTTTTTCCTGTATTTAGCATAAGGCATTAAATTTCTGCTATATTTGAAAAGTGTGAGGGAAACAACGTGCCCAGCTCTAGCAAGGTTTTATTGAATCATGTGCATCACGAGAATCAGAAAACAGTTAAATCATCAATGTAATCATGTTTTTATTGCAACCACTCCTAACACCCTTAGAAACTGGTATCTTTGGGTTAAGTAATAATTTTCCTTAGTCATCATATCAACCATGTCTTGCTAAAAACTTCAAAAATCTGGTAAACTTCAAGTAGAAAGATGTAAAACTGAATTAAGAATGGCTTTTTTATTTTTATGCCAACAATGAGGAAAAAAAGGACAACAGCTAAAAGAGTCAACTTTTATATATTTATTGAAAAAGAAATCTGTTGATTTAAATTTATGTTTTGTCTTAATTCAGACCAGGAAGTTTATTTTTCTGAAAAAAATTTTAGAAGATCTCAGGATCATAGAATTACAAAACCAAAATCACAAGATCAGAGTGATTTGGGTTGAAAGGGACCTTGAAGATCATCTAGTTCCAACCACCCTGCCATGGGTGAGGATGTCACTCACTTGATGAGGCTGCTTAGGGCCACATCCAACCCAGCCTTCAATACCGCACAACCAAAACTTATTTAAAAAACTTTAAAGCAATGTTATCAACAATGCATTTGAAATGATATCAGAGTTTTTCAAAATATATCCTTCTTTTTTTTTTCCTACCCAGCTAAAATATAATTTTTGTTTTATGTTCAAATTAACAAATGGTTTTGGTTGCTTTAGAAGCTTGAAATTTGGGAGAAACAGTGCTTATCCTCAAAAACATTCCTTACAGCTAGATCTCTAGATATGTCACATGGTTTTGAGTTCACTAGAGTTTAAGTGTTGTTAAGACAGGCCAAAACTAGTTTAGAGGAAATAATTTGATTAAAGTTTTGTTGATTTTAATTTTATATTTACAGTTTAAAATTCTGGTATTATGGTAATGCTCCAAGATTGCAGCCAGGCTCTTCATCGGTGTGATTTTGTTGGGCCAGATGTAGCTGAGAAACCACAGGCCATATTCTGAGGAGTTAGAAATTAGAAACTTTTCAAAATGTTGTGCAAGTGGTTAACAAGTCTATATCTATGTTAAGAGAGAATATTTTCATTACACTGCACTTTCTGTTAGAAGTAAGCCTAGTCTATGTATTAATTTGTGCCTTTGTTGTCAGAGAATATCACATTCTTGTTTGAAAGATTTAAAAAATCAGTCAAAAAAAAAGAGTTTTAAGCCAAACTATTAACGACTCAAATTTTGAGGCATTTAAAATGAGCACAGAATGCACAGTTCTCTGAGTTTATTTTATTAGAAAATGTCATTAAATTCCACTGTGGTAGTTTTCATGCATGGAATATAATAGTGAGAAATAAGGTAACGTGGGAAAAAGTCCTTATTTTTTCTATTCAAATATTAAAATAGAGGGGAAAGGATGTTTATCTTTCATCAAGGAACCAAGTGCACTCTGTAGAAAAGTATGACTAAAAGTTTCACCACTGAATGTACCATACGTTTTTTTACTTTTGCTGTTGGAAGCAGAGGGCATAAAGATTATTATTTTTATTTAATGTATAAACTGAAATGATCCGTGAAACCACACTTATTTAAAATTTTAATGTTCTATAAAACTGTTGTTTTTAAGGTTTCTCACGCAAAAAAAGTCCTATTCTTTAATAACATATTCAGTTTGAGTATTTCTGTTTAATAATTAATGCAATTATTAATAAAGTATTATTTACACTAATTAGTAATTACTTTAATTATCAGTAATTAGTATTAATAACAAATAATTATTAAATAGATTTAAAAACTGTTAGCAATTCTGGTAGCTTTACTTAGAGGAATCTACATTTACTTGTTTTGAAAAATTTCCTGAAGCAAGTGTCCAATATCTTAATGAGTCAGTGGAGAATAGTCCTAATTTATGAGATGATAGATATTATACTATCATTCGTAATGGTCATTTACTTTAAACATATAAAGCACAATGACAATCTGCAGAATTATGTGTGCGAGCAACCTTACTTCAGGAAGGTTACATGATTAGGAGCCTAAATTTAGGTAACAGGAGTCAGGCTGGGAGGACTGAGCCCAACTTTTTATGAAAATGCACTTGTGATGAACATTCACATATCAGTTTTATATTTATTATAGTCTTGGATAGGTTGTCATAGACCAGTTATCCGTATGATCAATTACTCAGTAGGAAAACCAGTTAATTGTACTAGGAAGAATTAAATATTACTAGTGTCATGTACAGAGGAAAATGTCATTCCTTCATGAGATATTATGAATTCATCGTGTGAATTTAGTCTAGTTTTAAAGAGATTCAGTCACATTTGTAGAACTGAAAAGACAACGTCTATATATACTGGTGCTCCTAGCTACCACAGGCTTTTCCTTTATAGTCCAACATAAAATTGTTACATTCCTCTCTTTGTTTTATGGAGAGGCTATGTAATGACACTGTCATGAAGGAAGCATGCTTGTGTTTCTTTGTGATATATGGTTGGGAAGCTCAGTAATCTGTCTGTTTGACTGGCAGGTCACTGAGCAGAATATTAGAGCAGTCTTTTCTAGGAGAGATAAAGGCTTGAATGAGTTTGTCTACATTCTACAGAGATATATTTTAAATTCCTAACTATTTACCAGGTGATAGTAGATATTATTAATAAAAATGTCAGTGTTCAGAAAATGTACTGGAGTCAAAAGCCACTCTGCAGTGTTAACCTAGGCATTATACGTACAGAATCAGGAAAAAAACCAACCAAAAAACCAAACCAAAACCCACCAAAATTTCATGCCCCTGACCTCTTGAGGAAACCTGAATACAAATTTTTCCAAATTAACTCAAGAAATGAACGTTTATCTATATCTAAAAAGGAACAATTTATCACCGAAGTGGTATGGTTTGGTTTTCTTTGCATGAGTAAAACACTGATCTTTGTCGTACAAATTTAAATGATCCATGTCAAATATAATTTGATCCATATATTCATATATGGAACTTAACCGAAAATTGTTTAACAATGAGTAAGAAAAGACTTTGGAAAGAAAAAGAGTTAAAAAACTTTTTCCCTGAAATTAGTAGAAATAGTGAACCCCATCTACATTCTGCAAAAAACCTGCGTGGTACAGATGTCGTCTTGACCTTCTAGCATAAAAAAGAAACATTAAGCAGGAAGAAGGATGCTCTTATAGATTAGAATACGTTTTCATCTCTAGTATCCTCAGTATGTAAGAGTCACAAAAGTTGCAGCTGATGGTCAAGCCAAAATGATGATTCTGGCAGTGATCCTTCTTGCCAGTCATGGTCCTCACTGAAGGCAACATAGAAATATTGTAGATCAGCTGATAGGGGGAGATATCCAGTAAAATGGGATAGTACTTTATTGGAGATGTAAGATGCAGTCTCACATGAAAGTGATGAGGTCTGCTCAGAATGGTCTCTGAAAGATCCCACAGAAACAAAAAAATTTCACAGAGGGTTTCAGTTTCAGGCTTCAAAGTGTGCAGAACCTTTTTGGGTTACGATAGGGAAACAGTTATTTGGGAAGAGAGGGGTGGGCTTTTTTAGACTTTAGAAAATTTCTACTATAAACCCAAAAAGATTGTCCAGCAGAAATATAGTTCCTGCAAGAAGGAATGTATTCTATTTCAATACAGTATAAAACACATTCACTGCAATCTGATATTACGCAAACTACAGAATAATTTATACCTAATACTTTATTTAAAAGACTTTAAAAAGGTTATACAGATTTAATATTTTTTCTTAATTTTTGGCAAAGAAATTTTAAGCTCCCCAAAGTGCTGTTAAATTTCTGTTGTTTAATAGCAGTTGAGTGGTTTTTGTCATTCAGGAAGCAAGCTATGGTTATCTCGAAACATAAACATCTCGCCCTCCTTTGAGAAAGTTTTAATCTGTTGATTGTATTCTCTTGACATTTTATTCTTCTTAAGATATGCTTTAGTAACGGAGTATAAGTCACCAACTTGATAAGAATTTATGGTGAAAATTAGGGATATATTTGAAATAGAGCTATTAGTGAAAAGTCATCTATTTTTTAATAACAAATTATAACTATATTGGTAACTATTTTGATATTTTATTCTTAATTCCTGTAGTTCATTTCTTTGCAAATAATATTTTTTAACTGTATGTTATATGTAGCAAACAATGACACCAAACTTATTTCAGTATTTTTCTTTTTTCAAATGAATTTAGTTCGGAATTTCAGATAACATTCATTTCTTTGTTTTGATCAGATGCAGTACTTAAGACCTTCTATAAACTGAGTCCCTTATTTAGCGACTTAGTGCTTTAGATTTTAAATTAGCTGCTTTGAAAGTTATTTGCTGATTGTAGTTCTGGACCCCAGGTGAAATAGAACCCTTTAAGATGAGCCTCAAAAACCTCGGTCTGTGCAGATCGGTGGGGCTAAAACCATGCATAAACTGAGTGGGGTTTGTGTGCTCTTCCCTCACGGCAACAATATCTTGCTTGCCACATGACGGTGCCAGGTAGCATTAAGACTTTTTCCAGCACTTAAAGCTCTTCTGAAATGGTTACACCTAGACCCTTAGAAGCTGTTGGGCATTTTAACATTGATTTGGCAAAACACTGAATAGGCAATTCACAAAACAACAGTGGTGTGCTCAGGTAGGGTAGCCACAATATAGACGCGTACAGAAGATTTTTTTATTTTAAAAGTTTAGAGAGAAATAACATTGTCTTGTATGCTTACTAAAACTATGTTATAACAGAATCATACAATGGCCTGGGTTGGAAGGGACCTTAAAGATAATCTACTTCCAACCCTCCTGCTGTGGACCAGGGGAGCTTCCACTAGACCAGGTTGCTTAGAGCCCCATCCAACTTGGACTTGCACACTTCCAGGAGTGGGACATCCACAGTATCTCTGGGCAAGCTGTTCCAGAACCTCACCACCCTCACAGCAGAGAATTTTTTTCCTAATATCTAATCTAAACCTACTCTCTTTGTTTAAACCCATTCCCCCTACATGCTCTTGTAAGTAGTCCCTCTCCATCTTTTTTGTAGGCTCATGCATTCTACAGATCACAAAACACTAAATTTGAATAACGGAGTTTTTGTGATATGTTACAAATATGGTGAAACAGATGAAACAGATGACTGTGCACTAAGAGTTAAGAAAAAGTTACAATCACATGGGTGCTGTAATGAATTACTAAATTAACATTTCTGTAATTTTAAGATTAATAGAAGATGGAAGATGTGTGTGCTGTCGTATTTTCCAATTAAGAAGCAAATAGACTTCAAGTAATGAAAAGCAGATTAGTGACATCCAAGTTATATCAGAAAAGTGATATCCACGATAAGGATTTTTTTAAGGATAACTTAGCCAAATCTAAGGGATATTATTGAAAATAACTGCAGTTTATCAGAACTATAGAATAATAAGCCAGAAAAGAACACTAACAATAAAAATAGGGTCATAAACTTCAAATAAATAGCACAATAATGTCAGGCATTTCCAATAAAACCTTTGAGATCTAAAGATAGAATTTTACCTTATAGTTTATGTCCCAAGGTCAGCAAAGTGGAGTACTTTGTCCTACATTCAAGAAGTGGTCTCTACTCATTTACAGTAGGGAGCCATTTAAAGTGACTTACAAGTAGGTACAAGGCTTGGTTCTCATTTAAACCCATTAAAGAAAAGCAGTAGTTTAGTAAAACATGGCATTGTTTTCTCTTATTCAGTAATCCTACAAAGCATTTATAGCCTGGTGATTCAAAATAAAGTTGATTTGACTAAGCTTTTTGTATTAAAAGTAAATGAAAGGCAGATAACCTGACTGGCCAAAAAACCCCAAAGCAAACCCTATCACTTTTACATATGTATATAAACGTGGGAAGTGGCTTGTTTATTCAAATTGGTTTTTGTTACAGATAATGAGCCTTGTACTAAATAAATGGGTTTGCATTGTAGATACCTGAGTCAGGATTCAGTTTCTCCTCCTGATCAAGTTAATATCAAAAGAATTGTTTGCTAACAGTTGAAGCCAAAAGAGGGAATCATTTCCTAGCTAACTGTAACATAATTATCCAAATTACAGTTCCTGTGGCCCACGGATGTAGCATACCATCCTTCCTGTGGCAAACCCCTGAAATTTTATATCAAGATCTTAGTTTTATGTTGCACAGAAACAAAACTTTATGATGTAGTACTACTGCTGATGAAATTCCTGTGTAAGGGAAAGTCACTGCTAAATTCACCTTATTTATATAACATACAGCATAAAGCATGTTTTATTGCAGCTATTAATGCTTCTTTAGGAAGTGAGATTAGATCGAAGATAACTTCTAATCATATTGTCAGATAGTGGGGCTCATAAGTGGTTTTTCAACCAGTGGACCAAAATATCCCTTATCCAGATTGCCTGAAATAGAATAACATGAACTAAAAAGACTTACTGGTCAGTAATATGTATTTTTTGTTTATAACTTCTTTATGACAGAAATATGCCACATAATTAATGGGAAAATTAAATTCAATAATTTATTATATTTGGAAAAAAATCTTTTGGGTTTTAAGATAACTAGATTGTGACTTCACTAATACTAAGATGTTATGGAGAGACTAGTATAATTTTTTGATAAAGAGTTCTTGTTTTTATTTATGTCATTTGAAGGATGGGAAAATACAGGGATACAGATGTGATTTAGATGTCAAACAGAAAATTCTTAATCCAGTTTTAACTTTGAACTGTGACAATGTAATACGAGAACTTTATGATGACTTCTAGGTTTTTAAGTGCTGAATTCAAACTATAATTTAAAAATTCAGCACTGTGTATGTGTATTCTGCACCAATGTCTGCATTAAGAATTAATCTCTGCTATCCTTTAAAAACTCTGTCCTATACCTGAACTTCTGGTATTTTAAAAAGTCTAAGTCTGTCATTAGCTTAGTGTGCTTACTTCTATGAAGCTGTTTTTCTAGGCTGCTCAGTTCCTTGAATTTTTAAAATTCTGTGGAAGTCAAAAAAATAGTGTTTTCAGATACAATTGCACAAAATAATTCCCGTCTAGTAACTTAGGTTTCCAACTACATATATTTTAATTTTTTAAAAAAGAAAATATTATCACTTATGTTACCTACTTGGAAGAGAAGAATACAGCAAACGTGCAAATACGACCTGCACATATGGTAGGTATAGTTAGTATGGTGTCTTTGCTTTTACAAGTTATTTCAGGAATTAGACATTCAAAAGCAGAAAAATATGAGTTCTGTGGGTGTCTGTGTGTTGCTAACTCTTGCATTTTTTAGCCTATATTGCATGAATCATAGCAGTGTTGGTATGTTTGTGTTTAGCAAGTTTAAAGAAAGATCAATTAGCTCATCTCTCTAATTAAAGTATGTTTCAATTATATTTAAAGTGTCCTTGGATAGTGTTCTTTGCAATTCCGATTTTTCTAATCTAAATATATGCTAGAAATGAAAAGGAACTAAAAGTCCTAGTATTTTATCAGCCAAATTAAATAGAGGAAACAGCTAAACCCCATTGTGTAAATAGTCAAAATTCATAAAATCCTACTGGAAACCGGCATCCCTTGTGCTAAGTGTGGAAAATACTTTTAGAGTAGAGGAAATACCTGAAGTTTCCACTGTTATCCTGATGCAAGCTGCAGAAGCTGCTGAAGCCACCCACAGTGCAGCTGACCCACAGAAATCCAGAAGTGGAAGTGACAGATCGTGATGTTTCCTGAATGTTTTAGTTAACAGTTCTAGTACAAACTTTCATCAGAATTTTTTTTAGAGGAGTGTAAAATAGTTGTTGTAAAAAGATTGTGACTTGGGAACAAACTTTTTTATTCATCTTATTTTAGCAGGATGTGTTTAAAACCTCTGAAAACCTTTTGATTTTTATGTTGTTTCAATTTGCTGTTATGAAATGATGACCTCTCAGGTTGGGAGTTCACTGTGAGGCTGTAGTAGTACTCTTTTATTCCTTTAGATAATCATTTTGGTAAAAAAATAAAAGGCCAAGTGGAACCAACTGCAATCTCATCAAAAAATGGGAGCTATTCATTATCCACTAGCAAATAGCAAGAAAGGGAGCTGTGGAAGAGGTTCTGATCCCTCAAAATGTGGAAATTAAGATTTATCTTATTGTGAATAATTACTGCACTACTGTGAGAATTTCTTTGGTACAACCACTTAAAGAGAAGTAACCGTAAGATGTAAATTTTAGAATTTTAGAATTTCTGCTTAATATAAGTACAACCTTTTGCAGACTCCATGCTTGATTGAAGACTTTCTAAACAAAACAGCTAAGAGGAATCCATGTCTCCCTTAGCCAGTTATAACAGAGGTTGAATTTTTTAATAGAGTTTAAGCTTTGTTACCCAGTGAGCTAAAAAAGAGTGGCAGACCGATTATGGAGGTAAGGGGGACTGTGTTAGCTCAGAGGTATAAATCACAAGATTTGAAAGCTGATGTACAGTGTCAATTGCAGATGTGTTGAAAATTCTATTTCTGATATTGTTGGGGCTGTTAGGATGAACTTGTGTATTCAAATGCTTTGTAGAGAATTAAAGCTTGCAATTTATTTAGAGGAATCATTATTTAATGTAAGTATTTGGACATGAGTTATGAAACATTGCTTTTATTTCAGCTGGTTTCAGTTCACCTGCTCCGAGAGCCAGAAGTAGTGAGGACGATTTTTTTCTTTTCAACTTTTTGGACTAGCTGAATCTCATTCCTAAGACAAGTTCTCCCTTATTTGTCGTTGTGACAAACTACATGCCTCTTAAAATGGAGATATGCACAATGCTGGCAACTTTGTCTTGACAACTTAATAAATGTAGGAAAATAAGGAGAAATTCAAGTCATCATGACCTCTTTAAGACACTTTTAAAAATTTTGACACATGTTTACAATTGAACTATGACAAAGGCCTGACAAGAACCGCTTTTCTCTTGCTTTATTTGATTGAAAGAAAATTTAACAGCACTAAAATTTATGCTTTGATTTTAAGAGGCATTGAGACCTAGAAGCCAAAAAAATTTTCAAATGAACTGTCCCTGCAACACGAAGAATTAGTGTGATGATTCAATGAAAAGTTCTTTAAAGAGAATACAGTCATATGAGATTTTGGTTTAGAAAGTGTGCCAGAAAACAGTCATGAAAAAGTAACTTTCACGCCTGTAGAATCGCATAACCAGAGCGTACCCAAAACCATTATCATTGCTATCATGATGAACATGATAGGGGAGCTTATCATCATTTTGATATAGTAAATGCAAACTAATAATAAAATTTTATTGTTATCTTATAATGGCAATAAAATAGTTTGAAAATATCACTTCCCTCTTGTTGTTTTCTTCAGATGAAATACGGTGAAAGCGATAGCACTTGCCTATAGAGTCATGCAGTAAACTTGAGAAGTAACCAGTTGCAAGTGGTTTCATTATTCAGGTGTAGAAATAAATAGAAATTTCTACTTAAAACCAGTAAGGAATAAGGTTTTTCAAACATGTTTGTGTTTTGCTTTCTAGTATTCATTATCTTTTCATCAGCAGATTATGAGTAGTAAAAGAAAGACCATATTAAAATAATTTTAATGCCATAACTTTGGGAATTAAAACTTGAAAAGACAGAGACAAATTATATTACACCATTATTTCTTCAATACATGTGCAATTTGTCATGTTCATAAAATACTGTGGCATTTAGAATACAGTATCTTTTAAGTTCTTCTCTGTCAGTACCAGTAGGTATTTCTGCTAGACTTGGTGGGGGCCTCACTTTCTTGTAATAGTCCTTTATAAATTCTTTGGTATCACTCTATTACTGACTGGAGGTGGTGGGACGGGGGGAAAGGGGGAGTATCTGCCCTCACATTTTGAGGCAGTAATGCAGATTTGATTATCAGTTTCCCTTTTCAGTATATATCTTTAAAATATATTCTGTGCACCACACACAGTCAAACCATGAAATACGCTTACAATGAAAATAGTAAAGGTGCAGTCTTCATTTGGCGGTAGTTTATCTCAGTAGTTACATGAGCCAGGGATGACTCATTTAAGGTGCAAAATTTGGCCTTTAAACAAAAGACAGATTTTGATGTTGTGTTAAATAAAGAGTATTTGTTTTTAGCCCACTGGATTTGCTAGTCATTCATATCAGAAAACAGAAGAGATTCAGAATCTATTTAGAGTATGTTTTATAATCTCTAATCTCTGTGTATCAACTCATTTTCATCCTATCTCCATAAAAAATGCTGTTGTTAGAGTTCATCTTCGATCTTTTCATATAGCACATTTCCTGTAGTTTTAAAGCAGAAACAGTCATTGAAAGAAATTGTATAGTTCATGTTGCATATTTTTAACAACTTTGTTGTTAAAAACGTGGGGAAAAAATTCTGTCAAATTATTGCAATTTCCCTCTATGTATTTTCTTTTCCAGAAGGCTCAAACCTATCATGCATATGTCAAAATTAGCCTAAGGCCTAGGAAATTTGGCAGGAAAATTGTTAGAACAGTATTTCACAACCACCTGCACTTTCCTGTTGTGAATTTTATTCCAATTGCTAAAAATATGCTTGCCATTAGCAGTGATTTTAGAGCTATCAGTGTATCATCAGTGCAGGCTGGAACTCTGAGAGAGGACAGCTAAAGAGAAGGACCAGTGATTATGACCTCCTTGTTGAGAGTTCTGTTTTCATCTATGCAAAGTACATCCTGCAAACAGGAAGCTGCACTGCCTTGTATTCTTCAAAGTATTCTTTAGAAATTATCTGTCTGAAGAAATAAGAAAGAAAATCTGGGTAAAATCTGGAAATAAGCACAGATACTCCTAAAGCTTATACAACATTTATCAAAAAGCTGGTTATTGGAATGTCAGGTAGGAAATCAGGTCACAAAATAGTTTTCCTCTAAAACAGAATTCTACAGTAATTTGAAATTTATAGCATAACTTGTATGTTATGAATTTGACTTTGCAAACTATTCTTCAGATTAGAATCTGTAGTTAAAATAGGACCTGGAAGAATTTAAATTAGGTTTAGTAATAAAGGCCAGGAAGCAACTTTCAGTGATGAAATGTTTTTTCTTGTCTGATTTGTTTTCTTTTGGTGCACTGCCATGTATGTCATCATCACATTCTAAGTCACACTAGGAACTCAGGTCCTCTTTTAACAAAAAAGCAAGTGAGTACCTGGCCAATAACTGATTTGTTTGTAGAGATCTGCAAATATTTGGAATTGCATGTGCCAAAAGGATACATTTTGGTTTTAATTCTTAGATTAGGCTTTTTAATTCTTAGAAAGTCCTAATACGTCCTCATTTCCCAGGTCAATTCCATACAGCCATATGGGCTCAACCCTTTTTGTTCCTATCAGTGCTATTTTTTGCCTGAGCCACTGTGCAGCAAGGAATGACAAATTAATGCTCCAATAAAAAGGAATAGGCCTGTTTTAGGTTTTGTTTTAGGTTCATTTTCCTGAGAAGGCATTTCAGGCTTTACAGCTCCTTATGTAGCTTTAGCCTACCTTTGCAATGCAAATTGGACAGGTTGCTAGCTTGAGCAAAAACCTCACTTGGGGATTTGGCTATGCCCTGGGTTAAATTAACAAATTTAGGCTGAAAATATCTCTGAAAATAGGTCATAAACTTTCAACATGTGAATCAGAGCTAAGGTAGGGGCAGTACCTTGCTGCTGTGGTTAATGCTACAGGAAAGATACACCTTGCTGAAATGCTTGAAACACCTGTGTGCATTTAATAGGTTGCTGGGGTGCTACATAATCCTGCTTTTAGGGCTTCAGTTGCTGAATTTTTCATATGATTCTGCCTTACCAAGGAGGAGTCACTGCTTTAGAAACACATAGGGATTGATTAGCAGCTGAAAAAGCCAGGTGCTGAGTTATGGGGCATTTGAGCATTTGTAGCATTGATTTCCATTCATCTTCAAGATATCATCACGTGAACTAGACTAGAAATACCCATGTCTCTAAGATTGCCTCTTTCAAGTCATTTCTGAAAATATTTTCAAAACAAGTTTTTGTGGATTTTTATTTCCTGTCTACAAAAAACACTGTGTTCATCCAGTGGAAAAAAAGAAGTCATAAAAAACCAGGAGCTTTTAATCAACTCTTAACTAAAAACTAAGACAAAGGGATTTATACCACGCCAGAGTTGACTTATGGAACTTGTTTTAGAACAGAGTCAATTCAAATTCAGTTCAAATATACACAAACTTGCAAATTAATGGAAATTTAAATGAATGATTTGCAAAATCTGTTCTTCCATGGTCATTTTTCCTCACCTTTTGTTACATGGAGTAGAATCTATGCCCCAAGGGTCTCACAGAAGCTTGTAACAGGCATGGAGCTGTTACACTGTCATACACGTTTGTTCTGTATATTTTTTTATGTAGTTGTCTACATATAAGAATTAGTGAAAAATAGACCCAGTGTGAAATCTGACCTGTAGGTACGTATTTTTCTTGAAGAACCAAATATCTTTGAATTTAGACAGAATTCTCCAATACTGAGAATTCTGGCATCCGGTGGGTGTCTCCAAAACAGTGATCAAACTGCTATACTAAACAAAATCAAGGGCATGATGAATACTTCCTTGTTTTATTAAATGTTTTTTTTTTAGGTATTCCACAGAAACACAGTTGTTAAAATTAGTGTAAAATTTCTATTTGTAGCACAAGATTAATGCATTCTTTCCTGCCAATTTACCTGTCTGGTGAAATATCACTCTAATGTATGAGCTGCGTTCCATCAGCCAGTAATTATTTGAAGTAAATTCAAGAGCACAAAATGAGACAACTTTTTTCTTCAATAGCATATCACAAATTAACATTTGTGAACATTTACTAACCTAATAGTTATAAATGCAATTATATTTGAATACAGGTATACCATACCAAAGTTAAGTCCAGTTACCTGCACATTGTTTAATGTTAAACATTTTTTTTTTCTTACTTTATTTAGTTTCTGATTCTTCTTGTGACCATTAAATTAAATGTCTCTAAATTAAATTATCTCCAGTATGCAACTGCAGCAAGAAAATTGATTCGGTTTATCAAGGCTTTATTGACTTCAGGATTGAGAGTGATTAGAAAACAGAAAGAGAAGCAATTATATAAAATGGTGGTAATGCAATATTCTTGCAAGAATCAACTTTCTGTGCTATGTCCTTTCAAAATTAAAAGTGTTGACTATGATAGGGAACTGTCAGCCCATGCTTTTTCCTGTAACACTGCCAAGAGACTTAAGTAGATTTAGTAAATGTAGAATGAGCTAGATTCTCCATTTAAACTCTAGAAAGATTTTTCAACATTAGTAATCTTGGTCAAGGTAGTGGGAAGCATTTCCATGCATCAGAGAGGACTGTGTTAAAAAAGTGCTTGTCTAAAACATACCTTGTTTATAATGGAAGATTTGGCAACTCTTAATGAAGTTTCTTGGAAGAGTTTTGTCTGAATACTCATACGGGTTAGGACAGATAAAAGTTAATATTCTGTATTCTCATCTTAAGGTGCGGACTTTTCTGGATTTTCCTCTTCCTTGTTTACAAACTATCAAATGAGTTTGCTGTCATGTTGATGCAGCCTGTATAAATACTTGAAATCTCAAAATACTGTTTTGCTAGAAAATTGTTTCTCACACAGTTGTGATTCCCGATTTGGAGAATAAGATGTATCTGAATGTTATGACATGGAAAGAGACAACTCTGTCCTCACACAGAACCATATTCTCAAATCATATTAATTTTTGCTCTGGTGAGCCTGGACCAAATGTGTATTTATTCTAGGCCCACTAGAGTAAATTACACATTAATATGCGTAATTTGTCTCCTTCTCACAAAAGATGATATAATATGCAACTTGCTATTGCAGTATCGCAATAAACTTTGATCCCAGCTGTCTTTTAGAAGTTATACATTTTAAATATTTAATTTTGATTTTAGATGCACAGAATACATTAAATGTAATCCCCCTCTTCCGCATCCCACACCAGGTAAACTAGCAGAAAAATTTAATTATATTAGGAGTGTATAATATTTAAATTGTAGTTATCAAGTTGTTTCTAAGATTTTCACTGAAAGATCTGTTTCAAATGTGTTTAGAACCAATTTACCAAAACTAATGACAAAATTTCTAGAAGAAGCAAACTTCTTAAAACCTCAAGTATGTGTTTAAAAGTGACACGCATAATTGTGGAACAGAAGATGCCACTGTGGGTGACAAATGGGTGACTGTTGTTTAGAAAACTATTCCAGTTCAGTTTCATGTCTGTCTCTCCTATGGAGAATATAAGAAACGTCAGGCAATTTGGGTTTTACTCTTCTCAATGCAAGTCTGATAGCTCCCACTGGTATAATAGTTTAATAGTCCCAGAGCATTCCTGAAGCAGCACTTCATTTTAATCTGAGTGCAGCTGAATTCCCATATTCTTCCTCTACCTCTGGCTTATTCGTCCTGGTTGCCTCTTCTCCTGCTTCTGGCTGTTCACTTCAAAAGTAGAGAGACAGAGATGGAAAGTGCTCCTGGCTGTGGGATTTGACACTTGCTAGAGATGTGGGAGGCTTGAACTCTCTGATGTTGAAAGGGGCCAGCAGATCAAATTTTCTCTGAACGAGGGATCTAGCCTGTGAAGTTTTAAGTAGGCAGGACCACATCCACCAGAATAACAGCAATACCATGTTAGCTGGCGGTCTGAACACATCTGTCTCTTTAGACTCCTCCATGGGGCATTCATAGGTACTTTCTGTCTAATTTAGGGTCACAGGAGAGCTCTCTGCAGAACATAGGTACCACAGCTCTTTAAAAGAAGCCATGCTAGGGGATGTTTTTGCAAGCCACCCAAGTAATTTGTCCCTGAAAAGCAGATCACGTAGATTTCTGTCCAAGTTCAGTGCCGAAGTAGTTCAAACACAGTGGACTTTATCACACATTTTTTATAAACACAAGCCAAAAGTGTTTGGAAACTGAAACCATGCAAGGTTTCTCTGTGCTAAAGAAAACACTGCTTAATGGATATGAAAAAGTAATCCTAAACCACCTTTACTCTTTTACAGAACTACTAGTATCTATCTTGTTTTTTGAAATAGCAGGATATTGCAAAATGTATGAAATTTGAGAACAAGGGATTGTAACATAACAAAAATGAAAACAAGAGACACCCGAAATGTGATCAAAGTCGATATGAAAATATGTTATTTTTCTGTTAAAGCAATTCTTATAATCAAAAACAATATTAATATCAAACCTACTTTTTTCCCAGTGGGTTTATAAATGTTTTAATGATTACAGCAAGAAGATTTCAAACTATTGTGGTTCTTTATGCATTCAAATTCCTTCCTTTTGTTTCACTGAAGATTTTCTTAATTCTTGCAGAGGAAGTTACAATAACACTTCAGTCCTTACCAGGTAACCTTCTCAGGGCAGACATGACATAGATCAAACTATAAATCTTGCCATTGCAATGATTTCAAATCTTACTATGAAAAAAAAACAGAACAAAAACAAACCCTCAACCCAAACAACAACAACAAAATAGTAGCAGTACTTGAGGGGGAGGGGAGACTTTTTTTAATCTGTGTTTGGTAAACGTGAGACTATTTGAATCTTTTGTTCACTAAGATAGTATTTTTTAAAAATAATTTAAAGCAGTGAAGGATGAATCAGGAATAACTTTCCTTTTAATTTGCGTGGAAGAGCTTAGACTTTAAAAGATCAGATGGACTTGGTCTGCAACATGGATGCAGAGTGAGGAGTGTGGTAACATCAAACAGTGTATTTCACATACTCTGCTGGCTTTGGCTGGAGTAGAGTTAATTTTCTTCACAGTGGCTGGTATGGAGCTGTGTTTTGGATTTGTGCTGAACACAGGGTTGATAATACAGAGATGTTTTTGTTATTGCTGAGCAGGGCTTACACAGAGCCAAGGCCTTTTGTGCTTTTTGTGCTGCCACACTGGTGAGGAAGTTGGGGGTGCATGGGAGGTTTGGAAGACACACAGCTGAGACAGATAACTCAAACTGACCAAAGGGATATTCCAGACCACATGACCTCATGCTCAGTATATAAAGTGGAGAGAACAAGGAGGAAGGGAAGGTGTCTGGAGTGTTGACATTTATCTTCCCAAGTACTATTACATGTGATGGGGCCCTGCTCTTCTGGAGATGGCTGAACACCTGTCTGCCTATGGGAAGCAGTGAATCAATTGTTTGGTTTGCTGTCCTTGTGTGTGCAGCTTTTGCTTTCCCCATTAAACTGTCTTTTATCTCAACTCATGAGTTCTTTTACATTTTATCATTCTGATTCCCTCCCTGACTGCACTGGTAGGAGTGAGCGAGTGGCTGCATGAGGCTTGGTTGCTGGCTGGGGTTAAACCACAAGACATATATTTATTTCTTGCTTTGGAATTGCCAAATTAACATCAAATTTAACCAGAAATTATTGTAAGGCAAGAAAAGACACTGAACAAAGTTGGGCTAAGGAGAGAGAGAAGATCTTTGGAGAACAAGAGAACTTCCTGTGGCTTTCATGACAGAACAAAGACTTCCTCTTCTCTGTGGGTATTCTTTACCCTTTTCTTTACTGTATGTCAATTCAGTTTTCAGTTACACCTTTGCTTTGTATTCTTCTTTCTCATCCCTTCAGCTCCATGAAATTGCACTACGGTCCACTTAGCTCACTTTGGATTGAATTGTACTTTCTGTGTTGCAGTTTAGCTGGGAAGCAATTTCTAATGCCCAGCAGAGCTGCAACATATGGTTTTCATCACATGCGGTTTCATCATAGCCTCTCCTCTCATTTCAGATCTGTTGGTAGCCCCATTAACCTTTCTGCGAATATGTGTCTAGTTTCAAGTACTCTTGATTGATAAATGGATTTGTATTAAGACTCAATAAAACAAGATGAAATTTCAATGAAAAAAAATATCACAAATTAAAGCAATGAGCTAGTACATATGAAGTTCAGTGTGTGGCAACCACTGGGCTTTTCTCAGCTCTGACAATGTTTCTGTCTTTCAGCTATAATTATGGTGGTAGCTTGTATCTATTTCAGCAAAATAGACAGCCAGATTAGATGTCAAACACAAACTGTACACTGTGAATTGTTATCAAATTTGCTCTTATTTCACCAATCACCACAACTAGAATGTTTTTCATGTATAGGAAATCTTAAAGTTCTTAGAAAAAAACAGCCCTCAAGTCATAAATTATTTCCTCTTTAATTACAGGACTCACTGGCAGTCAGGAGCAAGCTCCAATTATATAGGCCCATGGTCATTTTAATTCTCTAAAATCTATGAAGTAAACTGAAAATTTGCTTGTGAAAAACATATGCCTAAAGAAGAAAGAATTTTTAGTTTGGAAAGAAAAAAAGATGTATTTATATTTTACAGTGATGTGTCTATAGCAAGAGACTGCTACAGGTTGATTCTCTGCTGTTATCCGAGGGCCAGCTGATTGTGGTATATGTCTAATTTCTAGGGATATGTTACTCGAAGAGATTGTGGTGATACATGCTTAGAGATAGAAAAAACCTCTGGCAACTGGTTGTAGGTGGCTCTACTTGAGCTGAAGTGTTGGACCAGGGGACCTCCAGACAACACTTTCAACCTCAACCATCTTGTGATTCTATGAACTGTAGCCAGGACAAGGTTATGAAAACTACATTTCTGTTGGGTTCTGCTTATATAGAGGCTATTTGTGTTCTCACAGTCCACTGAAGTGTAACAGTAAGCCTAGACATTGAGTTTATACGTTTTAAAATTCTCACATCAATGTTTCCAAGAAAATAATGCACAGAAAAATATTTTAGCTACTAGAAAGATATGTGTCAAATTTAAAGAAGTAGACTAAGTTCTTTATATGGTCATTTGGAAATCAATTCTGTGTATTTTACAATACAACAAATGGTAGTCTGCATTTATTTAGAGGGAGGCTATCGACTAAATTTGATTGGATTTCTGTATATTAGATGGTTAAAGTTATTGAATCTTCTCTCATCTGTGTAACAGCCTATTTAATTTAATAACTGCTTGCTAAGATAATTATCTTCACCTATAAAAATTTAGACATATAGAACCTCTGATAGTTTAGTTGAGAAGGATTGCTTCTTAAATAATTTCAGCATTGTGATAAAAAAGTTGATGGTTAATATGCCTCCACCATTATTCTTCATATTCTTAAATTTAAAGATCTGTTGTGATTGGTTTTCATACATAGTATGATGGTAGTTTTAAGAAAAAAACCCATTTCTATTACTAACTCTTTGTATCAATTTAAAGTATGTCTTAAATGAGAATTTTGTTCCTATAATAGGTTTTTAACGAATGATAAGGTGGCAGTGTTTTAAAGTACAGTTAAGAAGTGGGTTTTATACAACATCTAGCTATTGCAAACCTGAAGTGACAGAGATTCAGTATATGAGACAGAGGAAGTGCAACATTTTATAACAATAGGTAAACTCTTTAGGTAATTTGACAACTTTTTGATTGTAGAATATAATTCATACTAATGCTTATAAGCACTGTTTAATTACCAAACTGTGCATTTGCAACAGTTATTTCAGTTGTGTTTCTGAAGAGTAGTTTTATCACCTCGCTGAGCTGAACTGTTACCTAACATGGACCAGGGCCACACATAATTTTTTTGTGAAAGCTACATCAGTCAAGTTCCATTCTGAATTGTACCAAGACAGAAGTACACAAGACAAAGAGAATAATTACAAAACTCACACTAAAACAGACATCTACATCCTTGTCAGTTCCTCCTTAGACTCTCATGACTATATTGTTTCCACTGATTATGGAAAGCCACTACACGGATTATAGATGACACCTAGATGAGTTTAGATGTCTTCATATTAGCTGAGGCTCTTCCTGCTTATCAAACCTGGTTTGCTTTCACAACAAAGTAACCCTCTTAGCTGATTAAGGGAAACCAGTTAGTGTAATCTTTTTGGATTTCAGCAAGCTTTCAATACTGTTTCTCACAGGATCCTTCTGGACAAAATGTCCCGCACTCAGCTGGATAAACACATGTGATGGGTGAGCAACAGGCTCACGGGGGGTCAGGCACAAAGGGTGACAGTGACTGGGCTGACATCAGACTGGTGACCTGTCACTAGTGGGGTCTCACAGGGCTCCATCTTAGGCCTTGTGCTCTTCCACATCTTCATAAATGACTTGGACACAG
Source organism: Cnemophilus loriae (assembly GCA_013397755.1). Lineage (NCBI taxonomy): Eukaryota > Metazoa > Chordata > Aves > Passeriformes > Corvidae > Cnemophilus > Cnemophilus loriae. Next base: position 24,629 of record VZTF01001496.1, read on the forward strand.
GACTGGAAGGGATACTGAGCAGGTTTGCAGATGACAAAAGACTGGAAGGAGCTGTTGACTCCCTTGAAGGCACGGAGGCCCTGCAGAGAGACCTCAACAAATTAGAGGGCTGGGCAATCACCAACCATATGAAGTTCAACAAGGGAAAGTGCCAGATTCTGCACCTGGGATGCACCAGCCCTGGATGTGTGGACAGACTGGGGAATGAGAGGCTGGAAAGCGGTGCCACAGAAAGGGACCTGGGGGTGCTGGTCAATGACAAGTTGAATA
>VZTF01001496.1:24922-119769 GCA_013397755.1 Cnemophilus loriae
AGGCAGACACTGATCTCTTCTCTGTGGTGACCAGTGACAGAACCTGAGGGAATGGCCTGAAGCTATGCCAGGGGAGGTTTAGGTTGGATATCAGAAAAAGGTTTTTCACCCAGAGGGTGGTTGGGCACTGGAACAGGCTCCCCAGGGAAGTGGTCACAGCACCAAGCCTGACAGAGTTCGAGAAACATTTGATCAACACTCTTGGGCACATGGTGTGACTCTTGGGGATGGTGCTGTGCAGGATCAGGAGTTTCACTTGATGATCCTTGTGTGTCCCTTCCAACTCATCTTATTCTGTGTTTCTGCCTCCTATAAACCTGTAATTCTTTCTCTAGGGAAAAGACATAAACTATCTCAGATTTGGAAATCCATACTACCATGTCTAAATAGGTATAGATTCATTAAAATTTTAGTTCTATTTAATTTGAATGCCAATATTGCTGAGCCTTTGCATGTTATGTTGTTTGATTAAAGTCTTCAACGTTGTTACATGTATAAGAAATGCTTGTACACAAATGCAAGCTTTTAGAAAATACAGTGGTATGGGTCTCTAAAGATTGAGCAACATGCTTCCATTCTGCTGTACTGCTTAGGCTTTTGCTTTTGCACTGAGAAGATAGGGACAGGACCATTCCCAGGACCAGGTGAACTAATTCTATCCTTTCTTAGGAGATTTTTTCTGAAAATTAATTGTGCCCAAGGTTGGCTAGGCATGTTGAATTCCCCCAAGATATTAGAGGCTCGGTCCTCAGATTTTGTGGCAGCCTGGTGATCTTTGAGGAATGGCTAAAGGACAAGTGCAAGTGAAAATATAAGGGATAAGGTTAATGTGTCTTGAAAGAAAGCATAGGATTCTCTAGATGTATACAAAATAGGTTTTCTTCACTCCATACGTTTCCTAACGAGATTAAATACTTGTATATCACTCTACCATAAATGTCAGAAAGATGCCCTCTCCTCATGTGTTGTACATTGTGTCTAAATATATATATATTTATATGCATAGTATGTGTTTATATAGGAAAGGAACATCCCAATTTTAATTCAATATTTTTATGAACTTGTGTTGAAATTATTTTCACTAAGGCCCTAGTGGAAAAGGAAAACGTTGTTACATAAATGACTACCTTACCAATATATGCCTGCAAAACATAACTATACCGTCAGGACGCGATTAATTCCATCTACCTCTAGGTCTTGCAGTGCACTATAACTGATGCTACCCTACACTCCACCATCAGTCTTTTAAAATTATTGACTGGTTCTACTGAAAATTGACATGTAGAACTAAACTGGCTGCAGTGGAGGCTTAATTCAGTGACTTGGAAAGTGGCAAATGAGAAATTACAAAATGGAAGCAGTGTATTGCAACATTTACTGCCTTTTAATAGTATGGTGCATATACTCTTCTGCTCATGATTTAAACAGGTATATCTTTCATGCACATCTATTAATCCTGAATTGTAAGGTTATTCCAATATATTAAAATGTGCCCTAAGGCTTCCCTTTCCCCTCCCCCCCAGTGGTTCTTTCAGTCACATCCTTCAAACACCTAAAAAGGAAGCTCATGAGAACATTCCCTCACCCTGGCATTAATCACGGCAGTATAAAGTGTGGAGCTATTGATTGCTTATAACTGCATCTTTTGAACATTCAGAGCCATTGTGTTTACAACATGATGAATGCACTTGCAGATGGCTTTGTCTGTAGTGGTCATAAACTCCAGTTAATGGATGAATTAATTTATAGTAAATAAATAATATCCTTTCGGGCCGTTTCAGGGAATAAACTACTTGTCGCATTTTTTCTGTTCTAAAAACAGCAGTTATAATTCAAGTAAGTACATGTGACAGCTTCCCAAAATGTAGAAAAGTGCCTTGTATAAATAAAAGGATTCACTTTTAAAGCCATTATGTGAAGAGTTTCAGGAAACAAGTTGACATCCAAATAATTATTTCATCTTCTGAAGTGAAATTATTTTTTTTTTCACCTTCGTACCATAAAACATTAAAAGGACAAAGGCATTCCTTTTTTGTGTTAGAGGTGGATGCTTTCAGAAACCTTCCCGAATTTTTTTTTGCATTTTTTCTTAATTCATCAGTGGAGTTTATTACTTTTTGCCCAAACAAGCAACCAAAAATCAACCTCAGAAAGATCTGAAGGAGACTGGTGAAATCCCACATGGAGAGTTAACTGACTTGAAAATGAATGGACAATTTACCAGGATTCTAAATCTAGGGGCAAATCAAATCAAAATCAGGCTTTCTCAGTTTCCCTGATGATCTTGGAGTTCTTTTCCAGTCTCAATGATTCTGTGATTCTTTGGATGCTTTGTCTCTCTTGGTTCTCTTTTTCCTCTTCATTCCTCTCGAGCTCAAAGGGAAAAGCTTAATTGTGATCTTTCAGGCTTTAGTTACTATGGTTTGGTTTCTTCCTCTTACTTTACTGCCCAGTAATTGTTTTTGCTGTACCTACCCCAAATAAACAAACAAATCCCCCTAGTGAGACTCTGTGATCTCGCTCTCCAACAACCCTGCTCTCCAGTGCAGTTTAGAACAATGCCTTATCTTCCATGAGTCTCTGCTGCTGATTTTGCTTCATTCAGAGAAGGTTAAATGACTCAAACTCAGTGTCGTGGTGCGGGTTGGAAAGGGAAGAGCGCGCCACAGGATCCTTCCCATAGCAGCGTGAATGAATGGCAGCATGAACAGCCAGGTCTAGCAAAATGTACTTACAGATGTAATACTTGCAACTGTTTTGATGGAGAGAGCTACGTTTTGAGCACATCCCATTCCACACTGACTGGTATGAGAATTCTAGAGCAAAAATGCTTCATATTTGCTTTCTTGCTGAAGTTCATTGTCAGTAATTAGTGGCTATACTGCTTTCACAACTGCCTTGTTCTCTGGTTCTCAGTATGAGAGCACTGACAACACAAATAGCTGTGGCTGGTTAAATTAACAATATTGCAGAGCATATTATTGGGTGTTGCATCATACTGCTGCTCCTCTATTTAAATGACTGAGAGACTGAATTTGTTTCCTGTCTATTTCTTAAGATATTTTATAGTTATAAAAGGAGAAATATGTTAGGAGATATTTTTCCTCTCTGATTTTCATCACAGGGCTTTAAATATCCCAGTATCCCACTCTTTTTCTGGCGCTGGAGTTGACAACGCATGCATTTTTACAGAATATATCAGCTGGAATCTGGTGGTTATGCTGGCTGACATGCTTTTGTTTGTTTGTTTTTTATCCCTTGAAATTCTGATGTGGAATCCCACTTCTTGAGAACAGGAAGGATTATGTTTGATAGTTTGGTTTTGCTGTTGACTTCGTTGCATATAATAAGATATGTTGAAGGAAATACAACTTCTGAAACAACTGTGTAAAGTTAAATTAGTCTGTGTTCAACTATAAAATATACATCATGGTTGAATTATTGCTTTCAAAAAACCTTACAGATATGTAGAAATGTGCAACGTAGGAAAATCTGAGCTTAGCTGAACTAGTAATTGTGTGTTTAACCTCAGCCAGCGCCACACAGCTGCTTGCTCACTACTCCCCTGGGATGGGGGAGAAAATCAGAAGAGTAAAAGTGACAAAACTCATGAGTTGAGACAAAGGCAGTTTGATAGGTAAAGTAAAAGCTGTGCATGCAAGTAGAGCAAAATAAGGAATTCATTCGCCGCTTCCCACAGGCAGGCAGGTGCTCAGCTCTCTCCAGGAAAGCAGGGCTCCAGCACACCAGTGGTGAGTTGGTTCGACCAACAGCACCGCTTCTTCTTCCCCCAGCTTTTTATGCTGAGCATGGCACCGTATTGTCTGCAATATCCCTTGAGTCAGCTGGGCTTGGCTGTCCCAGCTGTGTCCCCTCCTGACTGCGCACCCTCATCCTCTTTGTTGGTGGGGTGGGGTGAGGAGCAGAAAAAGGCCTTGGCTCTGTGCAGGCACTGCTCAGCAACAATGAAAACATGCCTATATTATCAGCTCTGTTTTCAGCATAAATCCACAATACAGCTCCTGTGAAGAAAATTAATTCTCTCCCAGCCAAAACCAGCACATTACTGAATGGATTAAAGACGAAAATCTGTTCCTGTTGCACCTCTAAAAACCACTTAAATAATGACAGGCTGACTCAGCAACACTGCTATAGATTCTGAAGGAGCTATAAAATGATTATTCAGTGGCATAGTAAAAATATCAGATTAAAAGAATAAAATCTGAACAACTGTTAATGAGCACATGCATTTATAATTAATGTGTCAAAATAATGATTTTTTTTTTAAAAATGAGATGTGGGAGTTGCAAGTAACATTTAATATACATACTCTAGTCTACTTCATGCAAATGGAGAGGTCGTGATAGTAAAGAATACAATAAAATATTTTTTTAATTGCACAATGCTTCATTGTCTACTGCATTTTTGAAGGCAAGGTAGTAGCAAAACCTACTATAAATATATTTAAAAGAAATAATTATTTGAAGATGTTCACAGTTCTTGACTATTTTACAGTCCTGTCTAGGAAAACTACTGGGACATACAAAGCAAGAAAATGTGCAAATCTGTGTGTGCTCAGCAATGAATGAGCACAGTTCTGTGCATTGGGTGTTGGTTGTCTGGTCAACAGAATGACACTGGTGTGTGCAGTTTTGAGTAAAGGTGTTTTCCAGCTTGAAAGTACATATTTCTCAGCTAGCCAAGGTTACCTTCCTATGTGTAATTCATAATGTCATTCATGCCAACACATTTTTATAACAATTGCTTACCGTGACTGCCCTGTCAGACATGACATTTTCAACAGCATCTCCCAGTCATAGGAGTTAATTGTTTTTCCTGGGCATCATGTCAATGGATTTGTATACCAGTAGCACAAACATGACTGAAATTGAAATATCAAAAACTATTACATTACCTAAATAGAAATACAGAAACCAGTATCACAAGCATTAGGGAAAGGCAAATACAAGCCAGTAATATCACCCTAACGAGCCATTAGAAATATGACCTTAGTATACCAGAGATTATTCTGACCAAAATTATGAGAGGCTTTATGAAAAATTATTAATTATTCTTAATTGACTTCTTGAAATGTTTTTTGATTTCAGCTAAGAATAATTTCTGTCTTGCAGCTTGGAGGAAAAATTTTATGCGAAGTTGATATGATGTCTTGCTCTAACAAATCTCAGTTGAGTCAGATTTCTGTTACTTACCATGTGTTTCAGGGAATACAAAAGCAATGTGAAAATTACTCCTGATAACCTTGGTTACCTTTGAAAATTTGATATTATGAGCAATTATAAAGAGGCGAAAAAAGAAAAGAATGCAAATCAGGTCTTTTTATTGCTGGCAGTGGTTTTCAGCATGAAGCCTACTTTGAGTGTTCTGTATACTTAAATACGTATTTTACTTTATCATTATGAAGTGTGAGATTATTTATATTTAATTTCAAATGCCTAAAAACTCTTGTATTTCTGTTTGTAAACCTTTTTATTAGTTCCAGCAACAACACTGTCATTTTCAAAATGGTATATTCTTTGAGAATATTTGAGTTTGAGTTATTATTTTCACCATCTGACAAAGCACTTGCATATTTCTGTGAATTTTACGTAAGTATGTAAAAATATGTATATGCATGCATTGAAATTCAGACTACTCATACTGTACCAAAATTGGGATCTAGGTAGGCACCTCTACTTGAAAGAGAAATTCAGGATCCTATCCTCAGACACTGCCTACTCTGGTAACACTTTTAGCTATTCAGCTCCTGCAGTTGGACTAAACATCTAAACTTGCATGTGCTCGGAAACGGGCACCACCTCCCACTTTTAGTCCAATATAGAAACTGAGTGGGAAGAGACACAGTCTCCACCTAAATCTCCTATCTCTTAGGCATACTCAGACTATATTTAATACATTGATAATAGTAAGTTCAGCAAAAAAAAATGAAACAGAGGTATACATTCTCATTCATGCCATTTTGCAGAACTGCTTTATAATTACAGCAGGTTCTTGTTTAAATACTTGTTTTACAGTAAACTCTGAGGTTTTAGGTCTCTCAGACTGATTTAATGCAGACCTGAGACCACAGAACAAGCACTGATCACAAAAAAACAAGGTGGTGACCCACATGTTGAGAAAAATATGCTCTTTTATTGACATTAGTAATGAGATTCTTACTAAAGAGTGTGAGAGAATTTGGGGCAACAGACTAGCTGCCACTACCAATTCGTCCTGTCCCTTCTGTAGGACTACCTCAACTATTAATCTGTCACCTCTTGAATTATTGCAGTTCGAGGTGTAAAACATGAAACGAGTTGCATGTTTCTGTTTGCTTTGAAAAGGTGGATGGTAATCTGTGGTGATTTTGGAGCTGATGATCACCTCAGATGTTCTGCACTTGAGGGTGGACAGACTGTTGAAAGCAGGAAGCCTCTTCTGCAGATACATTAAGGGTGGAAGACATCTGTAACCATTTGAGCAAGTCTGTTTTCAAACAACAGAAGACAGTTCTCAGGAATTTTCTGTTTCACAAGCTGTGGGGCAGGCATAGTTCCAAAGAATTACCAAAGGCAAACAAAGAGACGAAGATCTGATTGTGGGGTAAATTTTGGTGAGATGGAATTCTTTCCCTGTAACAAAGTGTTTCTGAAAGGGAACTTATAATTCAATGAGTTTCAAATTCACCACCCCGATTAAGAAGAAGCATCTAATAAACAGAAGTGGATTATTTTTTTCTCTTTAATAAATCATCTAAAAATCCTTAAAAAATATTTTTAGTAATGGAGATCACATATGTAATATACATGGCGGTTTTACTGAAGAGTTAAAGAACATTAACTTTATCTAATGAGGGATTCTTAATAAGTAAGAAAGATTATTGAAGTCACACAAAATGCATAAGAATTAACCCTCTTTACTACACAGACTACTCTTTATATATATATATATATACACTGTATAATATAGACTCTTTTTATATGTATTCTGTATATAATACGTGTATATATTATATGACTTAAATCTGTCCTCTTTACCTGAAATGTAATTGAAACATTCACAAATGCTTCAGAATGTTTTATCTATGTGTTATGAGGTGGTTTTGGTATGTATGTTGGCTAACACTAATCTTAAATTTGGAGAAGATATTCTTTCATGTGACTTCTGGAAGGAACTGTGTGGAACACACAATTGTTGGAACAAAATACAGTGAGGGGACAATGTTGATTTGGGCTACCTTGCAGCACAGTTTTGAGACTTCAGTGCTCTCCTGTCAGCGCTGCCTGTAGATAATCAGATCTCAAGACCTCTCCTTTCTTTGCTTTAAATTGTGGGAAAATTTCGTGGTGACACAAGAAGTTTGAGTGGAAAAACTTCACTGTCATATGCTTTGCGGTTACTTTTTTTGCTCTTTTAAAAAATTCAAATTGCCAGTGTATAAACACATGCAAAACACTTTCTAAATTGAATAGGAGAAGTCTAGGAGCATACCTAAAACATTCCCAGTTATCTAAGCATTTGGGAGTGTTTAATCATATTTAATGTATTTTTATATGAAGGCAGTGGAAAAAACCCCATGCTTTATTTTAATGTATTTCTAAAATTGTCATCTGTATAAGCAAAATATTTTATAACTACTTTATAGTCTACAAAATACTTTTAACATTCATCTATAGTATCTACATGTCAGATTTGCAGAACATACTCCTCATCTTTGCAAATTAAAGGGCTGAGAATATGGACACTTAGAGTCTGATTTAGTTAAAATTATCCCCTGCAGCAGAGGGTGGGTATCAGTTCTTTGCAGCTGAGAATGATTTTCATAATTGTGCAGCACTCAGCAGCTGCAAAATCCCTGAGGATGCATGTTGCTTCTCTTCCAGAGCAGCCTGGGTTTGCCCTGCCTGGCAGAAGCAGTTTGACCCCTCATCTCTGTTACACCCATGTTGATGTAGGTTTCTGGAGGTGACCGGTTTCCTGGAGTCATCAGATGAAAGTTGTAGATGCTACAAGAAATGCATGAGAATTTTTTCCTTACTGATTGACGGATCCATTTAGAACGACTCAATGAACCTTTAAATAATGTATATTCTCTATCTGCCTCTGCACTGATGGAGATAATTTTCTGACACATTGCCATCTAGTGGCATTTCTCTCATGGAGCCTATTACAGGATGCTGAATCCTTACTTCAGGCTGCCTAATCTTTCCTTCAGTGGCCAATAGTGACACGTGATAGATATATTTGAAAGGAAAAAAAAAGAGAGAGAAAATAAGTGTCGTATTTTTAATTTTAGCAGACAAAAAAAATGAAAATGAAGAAAGCAGTTACCTGCCTGAAAGCTGGCTTTATTTCTAAGTAAAATATTATTCAGGCTTTCAATTAATTATTAAGCAGAAATTTAAAAGCACTAAAGCTAAACCTGTATTCATATAAAATTGCACATCTATTTTTCCGAAAAGAGCCTGAAGATAGGTACTTTTAAATAGGTCTGACATATTACTCTGATCCCTTGGAACTGTGTTACTTGCTTGTGGGCAAATTTTAAAATATCAACTTCTTGATGCTGATGATTCATGGATATGTTTAAAACATGACTAAATAATTGGTTACTGTTATTTCAAAGAGAATGATCCTTTTTCCAGGAGTTTTGACTCGTTTGCTCCAACTAATTTAAAATTACATGAACTGAAAATACTATTGTTAATCACAGAAAAGACATTTCACTCATTTTAACAAAAACAATTAGTTCTGCTGAATGTTAGTATCAGAAGTGATAAAGCTATTTAATCAGAAAATAATTTAAATATAATTATAAACGGCAGAATCTTTCCACAGGTTTTGGCTTGTGCACATTTATGCTCATTTTATGTGCTCAAGTGCACATATCCCCCTAAGCTCGTGCATATATATATATATATATATATATATACACATTATTTATGTTCCTATGCACTGTGGAAATGCCTGAATATTCAGTGTAGTAATTAAGACACTAACAATCGCCCATTCAAATTTCATTCTTTTAGATAGTTAAAAGATTTATTCTCCATTCCTACAATAATTCTGTCTGCGACAGCCTTTGCAAAGTACATTCAAGAATCAATGCCAGAAAATCTTGGACTGATTAAAAATGAAGAGAAAAATAAAAATTTGAATCTAAATAGAGATTAATGCATGGCTTGCTCAGATTTCTAACTTTAATTTTTAAATGAGTTAGAAAAATGGAATAACTGGAGCACCCCTACTATACTTTGAACATACAAAAATGATTAATAGTATATGTGACACACAAATATTGGTAACATACAGTCACTAACACATTATTTGATGATTGTGGACTGTTTTCTAGGCATTTCTATCTAGTCTTTAAAACTAAAATATCTGAAAATACAATGATGGATTTTGAATCTCTGAAATGAATAGCATTTCAGAGATTCATAACTGCTAGCATGTTTACAAATTTGTCTTACAGTCAGTTTTTAAGGACTTAAGCCCTATTTGAAACCCCTGTATTTCTTTATTAACCATTAGGGTATCTCATCATGAGGTTGGCCTTACCTCATATCAGGATAGCAGGAATGTGAATAGCACAGCACTTTCTTTGACATGGATTTGGGATGATGACATTATTTGCAAGTAGCAAAGTCAAATATGAACAGCAGAACTCACTCAATCCTGTCCCCAAGAGAGTTAGCGTGCTGAACTACTGTTTTCCATCCATATAGCGTCAAACAACTGCATAGATTCCAGCAGAAATATAGATTAAGTCTATTTTTAATAGAACACTATATAGATAGAGAGATGTATTCTGCTAGCAATAGATTATCTATTAATATTTTGAATAGGGTGGCTGTGGGCAGGAACTGGTGTAGACATGAATAAGATGTGGTTAACACATTTTTTAACTTGGTTAATAAAGTATTGACACAGAAATTCCAGGCAGCTTAACGCAAAATTAAACTATGCTGTCAATATAGTGCCAAGTACTCACAATGTGAAATTATCACTCATAATTCAAGGACACAGTAACGGGGGTGTAAATAACATAATAATCTTTGACACTTAAAAGGATTAAAATACTTCTACTCCAAAATGCCTTAATATTATTTAGACAACATGCTGGCTTGAGTACCTTGAAGCTTCTTATTAGCATTTATGCAAATCAATCAATAATCCCTATCAGTCGCTGCTCATTTTGGTAAGGAAAATGTCAGGGTGTTAATATGAAGTGACATAGCCTTGAGTGCTGCTGAGGGAATTATATACTCTCTCTGTAAATACAGTTTTATTCAGATGAAACTGAGGAAGATGAAAAATGGCTTGAGAAAAGATACGTGTCTGATACAGAAAGAACAGGAAATAGTTTTCTGATTCATGACAGGTAAAATAGGTAATGGGATATGTGAGTGGGAATAAAGAAAAAGGAGCAACAGTAGTGCAGGAGGTTAAAGATAAAAAGAAAAAATTGCTAATTTCAATTATATGGATCTTAAGAATGCACATCTGGAGTGTAATTCAATGCAAGTCAAGGAGTGACAGTGACACGTAGCTAATGGGTTAACTGGGAAGGATTTAAGGCCAAAAGTCTGAGGGAAAGGCACAAAGTTTAAGGTAAAAACTTTTCCTCATATAGAATGGGAAGGAAATTATTTCTGAACTTGTGAGTAAACTTCTGTTAATGCCTTCTCAAGCCAGCCTTCATCTGGATTTTAAATTCAACATAATGCAGGAAAAGAGGTAACTATGTATCCTAGAATCATAGAATATGCTGAGTTGGAAGGGATCCATGAGGATCATAGAGTCCAACTCCTGGCCCTGCACAGGACACCCGAAGAGTCACACCATGTGCCTGAGAGTGTTCAAGTGCTTCTTGAACTCTGTCAGGCTTGGTGCTGCACCCCCTTCCCTGGGGAGCCTGTTCCAGAGCCCAGCCACCCTCCGGATGAAGAACCTTTTCCTGATATCCAACCTTAACTCCCCAACTCAGCTCCATGCCATTTCCTCAAGTCCTGTCACTGGTCATGAGAGTGAAGAGTACCTGCCCCTCCACTTCTTCTCAAGAGGATGTTGAAGACCACAATGAGGTCTCACACAGTATGGTTTAAATGTTCCATGCTGGAATACACATCAGTTGAAAAAGGTAATTGTTAAAATCCTTACTAAAGTTTTGTTTAACCTTTGTGGTGTTCATCATAGGAGCATTAATAATCTGAGAGTAAGAACTATTCTGACAGTTTGTGTTGCCATATGATTTTACATTTTCCATGGAGTAGCTACTATGTAAATTCTATCTGGAAACCTGGCATATATTTTAGGTAATAGGAGGAGAGTTGGACAGCTGAAAATTGAAATTGAAGAGGAAATAATACCCTGTGGTCATAATAATGCTTTGGGTTGGAATTTGGCAAGAGAGGAGTCTTAGAGCTTTATAGCTTCTGGTATTGGCTGAAAACAATGATTTGCAAGGCGGCATTTTGAGCACAGGACAAGTGATGTGTGTTCTCGACCTGCAGATTATCCAAGTCAGCATGTACTGACTGTGCCTGCCCTTTCTCTCGAAGATGAATTTTTTAGTTGTTTCTCCTGTCCAGTCTATTTGGACAATATTTTAATGAATCTTTTGCAAGACTCCCAGTATAGTCTTTTCTATAATACTTTGAAAACAGCATTCTCAAATCTTTTAAATCCAGTGAGATGTTGAATGCATAAAACTTTTACATTCACTCCCGGGAGTGAAGGAACAGCTCTTTAAGAGCTACTATGATCTTGTATAGTCAATGTGAGTGCTCACAGAAATGTTTCAAATCACCATAACCAAAATAGTTGTCTTTTGTCCCCAAATTCCTAATTAATCTTAAGATTTTTGCAACTTTTCTGAAAGAATTGTTGATTATGTTGACATGAAAGATCAACACTTCCATTGACTTGTATTCCTGGAAACTTTGCTTCATTTTTCACCATTCTATAGATAACTTTGTTAACATTGTGCTCTGAGATATCTTATTTCTTCACTTATTATTGGTTTTCTGGAATGATTTTTTTTTCAGTTGGGTGGGGGGGGGGGGNGCACATAAATTCCATTAAAACAAATTGTACTTGAGATATAATCTCACTTTACACAATACAGAGATTTCATTTTCTTCTTAAATGTATCTCAACAAAGCCCCCTCCAGCCCCACCCCTCCACCTCAGAATCTGAGAAGCCAACTGCAAATATTCAGAGGGACAGACAGAAGTTACAAGAGCAAATTTGGTGAGAAGAGGTGTCCCTCTCCAGGCTGCAGTTTGCTAGTGCCCTTGTGCTGTTGACACAAGGTTACTGTAGTTCCCTCTTTGGATGCTGCTCAGATCCTCCAGCACTCAAAGCGAGGTTTGCATCCAAAGAACTGAGCTTCTATTCACATATCTGGAACAGCAGTACTGTTATTTTGCTCCCTTCATGGTTTTTCCTGTGCCAACCCGGCAGAAAGCTACAGAACTGAATCAGAATTACATTTGGCTTCCTTGGTAATCGCGACAGAGTAGGCCCTGTCCCTGAGGTTGCACTTGAAGTATTGCTCGTTTGCGTTCATGAAAAGGAGTGGAGAAAGATAGTCATCCCTAGAAGAGAAAGTGCATTGTATTCTCTACAAGCTTCAGCCATTGGGAAGTCATTTTAAGTTATCTGCAATTTCTGTATACTGTTTTCAAAGATGCTTACACAATTTTTGGACAAATGCTTGGAATTGTTTGAATTACTGTAAAATTCTCTGAACTAAATAGATATACCATCTAAAAAAAAAGGTAATGTGTAGCAGATGCAGCACTGCATGTAAACAGTGTTCTTATAAATAGTTACGTAAGATTACAGCTGAAAACATTGCCAGCTTATGAAGTTATGTTAAAATGTTGGGAAAAATATGACCATTTTTAATATATTTATGTCACAGAGCGCTTTTTGGTTGTAAATTTGTTATAAGGTTTTGGAGGGTGATTTTATATAATGTTTCCCAGAGTTTTCTAAGGTTTTGATAATCTTTCTGAGACCAATTTGCTGTGTAATTCTTCTTCCAGGGGAAAACACTGACATTTATTTTTCTATATTTTGCAACTGTTTGAAAATAAATGTGAGGGAAATCTTCCACAAATAAACTTCTGAAGTGCAATGGTAAAAGACCTTTGGAAAGGTCTTTTTTTCTTCTGCTGAATAAGTGCAGCAAACTATTGTCTGCTATTTTGACATACTACCTGCTTTTAATTTCCTAATACATATTGTTATTTCATAAAGGTTCAAGGCAGTCACTCACAAGGTGGCACAGAGAAACAGGTTAATAGTGGCCAGCAGCCTTTCCTAACTTAATTTAGGTTAGTGAATGAAAAATATTGCACCCAGATGAAACATTAGATTAAATTGGTCAGAGCTAGAATTTTATTGCTTGGACTAAAATTTGATGAAACTTTCACCTAAAAGTGGCCGGCTTGACACGAGTAACCACAAACTGACTTTTTGCTCGGGTTGTGGTTCATATAATCTAACTCAGACTACTAAAAATTTAAGACAACTAAGTCTAACCTAGTCATCATGAGCTTATGAAAGGTAATTATTTTCATCCTGAGGAAGGTGTATGAAATAGGCAAGATTGATCTCTATAGGGATCTATTTCATTAGAAATGGCCTACAGAGACAGTAGATTTGAAGGTTTAAATTACGTCAAACTAACCGTATTTCCAAATGACCAAATGTTTCTTTACTATGGAAATTCCACTACAGTAGGAAAGCTATATCTGGCTTTTGTTTCATTACCTATTAAGTGGGTGTTTCTAATAAAATTGTTGCAATCTTTTCTTTTCTGCTTTTGTCACCAGTGTTTGTGTTTTAGGGAGATCATAGCAGCTTCTGCCTTAAGTGCCCCAGAGGGCCTTAGGGAAGATGACAGGTGCTACTGAGCTATAAAATTGGTGGTAGATTGTGTCTTTGGACAAAATCTCAGTCAGAGGACAAAGCACAATTTGAGTGCAATGCAGAATGGAGGGATTAAGAACTCTTAAAGACGTGCAATGGATAAGAAACCGTATCATTGTCTGGAAAAAAGGTATTTCTGCTAGAAGTTTGCAAATGACCTGTCAAACCTGATTTATGATGGCAACTGATTTTACAGGACTATCAAATCCTTTTCAGTAGTCCTAGGGTTTCTTTAGGTCATTGTGCATATTGAATTTGTTAGCAGGAGATCTTTTCCATTTTTGGGTTTTTTTCAGCTTTATATACAGAGAGTTAAAGCCTGTTACCTGTAAAATATGGATAAATTACATGTGAATTAGGGAGGTGAAATATAATGCTGCCCTTGACTTCACATTTTATTTGCATTACACAAGTTTGAGATTCATTTAATGGCAAGCAGCTGTCAAATTACATATAATTTTAATAAAATCTTTGTACAGTAAGTCACCTTTGCAATCTGCAAAGGCCTTAATTTAATCTGCAAAAGCTGGTGCCACAGTTACAAGATTTCAGCTGCAGAGTTCTTAAAAAAACCTGTAAGAATTGATAAAACTACTCAAAACAGTATTATTGTATAGAGCAAAGTCACAGTATCAAACTTCATTTTCTTAGACGGGGAAGAGGGAGTACTGAATCTTCCTAGAGGCTTGAGGAACCATCCTTTATATTTATAAATACTTTCAGTCTCAAATTTCTGTTTTTCTCAAAAAGTTGCAATACTTCTAGTTGTAGGGAAATTATTGCAGGTATGGAATGAATTGTTGTTCATCACTGAGATTTTGTTGACCTCTTAAAAAAATACCTACCAAACTAATATTTCTCTAAAGTGAGATTTTCCATTGTAAAAGCCATCTTGACTCTTCCTAATGTTTATGCAAATGTCCATTAAACCTATTCTTTAGCATAATTCCTGCTGCTTTGTCCAGTGCCAGTGTCAGGCTTACAGGCTTGCCATTCCCTGGATCTTCTCCAGAACCCTATTTCTTTAAGGTAAATGGCCTGACATTTGCCACACATGGCTATTCAGCTATTACATTCTTAAAATCTCGTAGAACTCAAGGGGTAACCATTAAATCCTGGGTATAGCATTTAATCCTGCTGATGTTCTGCTGCTAATTTTGTCAACTTGTTCTGTAATCTCTTCTACAGTCACTTTAGTTTTAGATGGATTCTCTGATGAACCTCTGTGCAAAAGATGGTATTGAGGTGGGAATCTCCACAGTTTTTTCAAAGCGAACATTGATGCCAAGAAGTCATTTAGCTCCTGTGCAATTGCATGTCCTTTCTAAGTGTTCCTTTTATACTCTGCTCATTAAGAGGACCTGCAGGCTCTCTGCCAGGCTTTCTGATCTTGATTTGTTTGAAAAAAAAGACTTATTATTACCTCTGAGACTTATTATTACCTCTGAAACTCTTTTACTAGCTTTTTCTCAAACTTTTTTTTTGGTCTGCCTTATCTGCCAGAGTTATTTTCTTCACTTAAACTCAGCTTCAGCTTTTTTGAAATGCATTCCTGTGTCTAATAGCCTTCTTTACCCTGCTAGTTAGCTGGGCTTTTCAGTCCTTTTGTGCCTTTTCAGTCTATTCTAGAGAGATGGTGTGCATTTGCACTATGTTTCCAATGCAGTTTCTTTATGAAAAGTCCATGCTGTCAGGAAAGATTTAATTCTCCAGTTTGCCACTTCTAGCTTCTTTTTGATGAGCTTTCTCTTTTCTAAGCATTAAATTAAATATGACCCTGGAATTCCTAGACTTGTTCTGCCTTAATACAGTGTCTAAGTACATTAAGTACTTTCCTTAATATATTTTACCATTAGTACTTACTAATTACATTAGTATAGACACTTAGGATATTAGCAAAGCAATGTATTTGAAGTCAGAACCACAGAATCATAAAATGGTTTGGGTTGAAGAGAACCTTAAACATCATCTATTTCCAGGCCCCCCGGCCATGGGCAGGGAAAACTTCCACTACAACATATTGCTCAAATCCCCATCCAGCCTGGCCTTGAACACTCACAGGACTGGGGCATTCACAACTTCATTGTAAAGAACCCTCTGTGTGGCATCCCTTCCCTCCAGCATGCCAACTGCACTGCACAATTTGGTGTCATCAGAAAACCTGCTGAGGATGCACTTGATCTCACTGCCCATGTCACTGAAAAAAATGTTAAACAGCACCAGTCCCAATACTGACCCCTGAGGAACACCACTCATCACTGCTTTCCACTTGGGAATTGAGTCATGGATCACAACTCTTTGAGTGCAACCATCCAGCCAGTTTCTTATCTACCAAGCTGTCCATCCATGAAATCCTTGTCTCTCCACTTTAGAGATAAGGGTGTTGAGTGAGACAGTGTCAAATGCTTTGCACAAGTCCAGGTAGATGGCTTCAGCTGCTCTTCCCACATCCACTAACACTGCAAACCCATCACAGAACGTCACCCATCTTTTTCAGGCACAATCTGCCCTTACTGAAGCCATGCTGGCTCTCACCAATCACCTTCTGCATAAACTCCGTTGGGAAATAGCAACATAGTTAATTACGCAGCTTTGGCATGTTTGTCTCATCTGGCACAGAGGATTCCATAACTGCAGGCTTTCTTTCATGTGTCAGGTGGAATAACATACTATTGTGTCTCTTTTTGTTTAATTTTTTCACATTATAACCTCCTGTCACTGATGATTACTGCCTGATTGATCGATGGATTGATTAATGGTCAATTTCAGATTTTTCCAGCAGACCAGATGAGATGAGGAAACAGTCTTGACACGGTGACTGTTATCCTCCTGTCTTTTCCTCTCTGAGATTGATTACATCTCTACTGCAAATTCACAGTTTCTAAGTCCTCTGATCTCCCTCTTCCACTTCTAATTATAGTTTTCAATTTAGTTTTAGCTTAACAGCCTGTCAGCCAAATTCACTGGCATGTTCTTGAAGCTTAAAGCATTTTCAGCTTTTGGCTCAGGTTATTTACTGAAATGGTCAGCAAACAACTGAACTGAATAGAACTCCGCCACCATGCAAATGCATGAACTAAAAGATATGTGATTGAGAAACTTGAGCACCTTTTCAGTCACCTGAATACTGGTGTTCGTGAGTATTAGGAATAAATTACAGCACAGTGCTAAAAAAGCAGCCAGTAAATTGCCTTGCAAAAAATAGTGTTTCCGATAATCCGTTTTTCATAGCATTTTAGAAAATGAGGGGTAAAGGTCTCTTGTATATTAACTATAGCACCATGTGACTGGTATTCTTTATCAGTTGCTGAGCAACGGTCATACTCTGAATTTTTAAACTCATTAGCAAGCTGAACAGGCTGGCATTTGGCAGATGTTATTTGATTTTGTTTGGAGGCAAGTCAATGGGGGAGACAGAAGAGACATTGAGCTCATTGTGTTATCTTGCTTCTCTTATTAAATTCTCATGATATTTTAAACACATCTAAGGAGGCTGAAAAGAATTTCTTAATTTTCAGGTTATTCACAGAACTTTTATGTGATTTATGTAGTAATATAAATGAAACACATGAGCCAAGTTTTTTTAGCTTCAAACACATTTTAATCTGTGCCTAACATTTTCCTGAAGTGTTTCAGTCGTTAGTAATGGCTGAAGTAGCTTTATTTGAATCCTCCAATCATGCAAGCATTTCTTGAACAGTTTTGCCAGCATACCTCGTCCTTTACCAGGAATATTTTATTTTTGTGTTCCAATTGAAGCCTTTTTTAATAGAAGAACTGTCAATTGTTATAAATCTTTCTGTGCTGTGTGACAGTGATGTGATGTGACCATGCATCCACAAAGAACTCGCTCTGCTTGGATTTTAAGATCGTGATGGCCAAAGCTTACAAGTCTTGGCAATGTGCCTAAGTAAGCTTAAAGCACCAAAGCTTTGAACTAATGAGTTATAAACCAGCAGGGGACCTCTAGACAGCATAAGTCTAAGGGAAGTCAGATACTGTCAGATTTGTAACACTAATTCAGGAGCACAGATCTCCCACTCAAATACCAGATATCAGTGTATTCTTTTGTTGACTCATTAATGGCAGTCTTAGCGTGGCTGTTTTTTCTGACTGAAGCTGATTAATGAACTAGTGAAAAGAGAGTAATACTATTCCTTAGTTTCTAAGGGCTGTCTTGAGTATCTTCTTTGTCTAAGGAATTTTTACCCAAACCACTTACTTCCATGTGATTCAAAGGATCATTATGAATTACTGCATTATTATTGTTGGTTTTCACCTCAGTAGAAGACATGGGGCCCAACTCAGGCTTTTCACACTTGGCATTATAGATGAATGGACATTAAGAAATTACTCATACTGGCATATGGACTACGTGTTTTTTAACTCCTCCAACACTATTTACTTAACAAATTTCTGATAGTCTTGCAAGTAGCTGCTGAGCAATTCTGTAAACTAATATTGCGTAACTTCTGGGTATTTTGGACTTTTTCCAACTGTATTTGCCTAGTCACAGATAGAGTCTACATATTCATCTCAACAACAGGTATTAATAATATTGTAGAAAATAAGGTCTTTCAAATCTACGGGGCTGGCTTCTAAAACAAAAAAAACCCAAACATTTGGGCATATTAGCATGCTTCGGTCAGTAACATATGTCAACAAAAAAAGGGAATATCAGAGTAATATCCAAAAATTGCAACTAGCAAGAAAAAGGAAAAAAGGTATATAGGGTAGGTTGGATTGAGTGAAATCACCTGTTTTGTTAGAAACACTTAGGAAACACAGACCAGACTCACAAGTGAAATCGAAGTTTATAAGACACGGAAATACTGTTCTGCAATGTGTAATTGCTAAGTTAACTTCTTGCTAAAGGCTGTTATGGATGCTAAAAATTTACATAAGCTCGAAGGAAGACGGAGTTAATGGAAGAGAAATCCGTCAGGGTCTTTGGCTGAGTAAGCTTCTGAAGTGCAAGTTGTTGGGGTTAAGAAAGTGCTACATACTGAGGAAATGTTGCTACCTGCTTTCTCTGGTTTTATATCTTTCCTAGGTACCTGTTATTGGTCACACATCCTTTCAGTCTTAGAGTTTACAATCATCTCCTATGAAGCTATTTATCATTAATTCTACATACTTTAATCTAATAATACCACAGAGTTGGTTGGTTTTTTTTTTTACTTTTGGTTGGTTGGTTCATTGGTTGGTTTGAGTGGGGTTTTTTTTTGTTTGATTTTGGGGTTTTTTTGGTGGTTTGGTGGGGGGGGTTGTTTGTTTGGAGTTTTTTGTTTGTTTTCCTTTGTTTTTCTTTTGTTTTCTTTTTAAATCCATGTCTCTCTTCTGTACATTCTTTCTTCTTTAAGCCACATTGGAGAGCAAAAAACATCAAATGCTGAACAGTGAATTGTGTAGGAGGTGTGCCTACACAAGTGCTCTTCCCACTGCCTCCTTCCTGCACTGTGGATCTACTACTGTTGTACTGAAACCATTTTTTTAGTGCAGAGTGGCTTATTGTTGACAGGGAAGGAATTCTAAAATCTTCCTGCTTGGTGAAATTTTGGAGCCTCCTTATGCAGTTTCAAAGTTTAGGTATTGAAAAGTTTTGTGTTCCAAGTAATATCAGCACAATTTTCACCAAGATTTATAAAGGTCTCTCTAGCACAGAGGGTCTTTGACTCTTGAAGATGCAGCTCTGTAAGGTAGGGCAGATACTGCCAGGTAATTCTAAATCTTGGGATCTACTTCTCGCAGAAACACATTACAAATTCACCTCATAAATGGAACTGGAATTGTTGCTGTGTGATTCAAAGCAGGAAAATATAGTAAAGACTGTCTTCCTAGTTTTCTTTTCTTCACCATTATCACTCACAAATTACATCAGTATAGAAAATAACTGTTATTTGGTACAGTATACCATTAGTAAACATCAGTTCACAGAGTGGTTGAGGTTGAAAGGGATCTCTGGAGGTCATCCAGCCCAACCCTCCCGCTCTGGCAGGGCCACCTAGAGCCTGTAGCGCACAACCGCTTCTAGAGGGTGTTTGAATATCTCTAAGGAGGGAGACTCCATGACCTCTCTGGGCAACCTCTGTGAGTGCTCAGTCCTCACTATAGTGAAAAGTGTTTCCTGATGTTCAGATGGCAATTCCTGTGCTTCAGTTTGTGCCCATAACATTTTATCCTGTTACTGGGCACTCCTGAATGGAGCCTGTCTCTGTCCTCTTTGCACCCTTGCTTCAGATATTTATATACTCATAACATCGTCTTGAGCCTTCTTTTCTACAGACCGAACAGTCATAACATTCTTGACATTTTCTAATAATGAGATGCTCCAGTGTCCTAATCATCCTAGTGGTTTTCTCCAGTGTGTCCATGTCTCTTTTATAAGGGACAGCACAGAGCTGGACCCAGAACTCCAGGTGTGGTCTTCCCAGTGCTGAAAAAAGGAGAAGAATCATGGAATGGGTAAGGCTGGAAGGGACCACTGGAGGTCATGTAGTCCAGCCTCCTGCTCAGTTAGAGTCCCCTAGAGCATGTTACTCAGGGGTGTGTCTAGACAGCTTTTGAATATCTCCAGTGAAGGAGCCTCCACAGCCTCTCTGGGCAATCTGTTCTAGTGTGATCACCCACACAGTGAAGAAGTTCTCCATGTTCCAGTGGAACTTTCTGTGCATCGCTTTATGCTTGTTGCCCATTGTCCCTGGTCCTAGTGCTTGGCACTACCAAGATGAGCCTGGCTCCATCCTCTTGGCCACCTCCCTTTAGATACTGATAGACACTGATGAGTTATCATCTCAGTTGACTCTTCTCAGGCTGACAGGCCCAGTTCCCTCAGTCTTTCCTTGTGCTCCAGTCGCTCAATCATCTTTGTAATCCTCCACTGGACCCGCTCCAGGACCTTCATGTCTCTCTTGTACTCTGGAGCCCAGAACTAGACACAGCGCTCCGAGTGTGGCCTCACCAGGGCGTAGTAGCGGTGCAGGATCAGCTCACTTGACCTGCTGGCAATGCTCTTCCAAATGCACCCCAGGACACCATTGGCCTTCTTGATCACAAGGGCATACTGCTGGTTCATGGGTAGCATCTTGTTCACCAGAACTCCTAACCAGCAGATGAGCTCCCAGGCTGTATTGGTGCATGAGGTTATTCTTCCTCAGGTGCAGGCCTTGGACACTTCTTCCTGTTGAGCTTCATGAGTCAGTCAAGATCTCTCTGGATGGCAGTGTTGACCCTCTGCCAAATCAGCCCCTTGTCCAAGATTGCAAATTTGTTAGGAGTAACCTCTGCCTAATTATCCAGGTCCTTGAAGATGCTAAACAGGACTGGATCCAGTATTGACCCCGTGGGTACACCACTCATCACTGGCCTCCATCTAGAGTTTGCACGGCATATCGCCACACCCTGAGCCTAGAGACTGGGACAGCTTTCACTCCACCTCACTCTCTGTTTATTCAGCCTGTACTTCATAGTTATGATTAAGTATGCGCAGGAAAGAATTTTCAGAACGGTGTTGGTTTAGAGACATTGATTCCTAGGACAGCATTAGATAGAATTTTTTTGAGCTAAAGTGACAAGCAATATCCCAAGAAATTAATTATTTGTTTTCATTCTTGTCATCTGACTTCTGAAATCTAGGGCTGGCTGAACATTCTTGGGAACACTACAACTCAGCTGTGTTTCAAATTTGATTAGATTGTGACTGTAAGCGTACATTGGTGGTTATGATCCTGATATGAGTGGGAGAGCCTGCTTGGTTCATCAAGGGACAAAAGAGCCAGTAAACCTTTCCTATGCCTTAGGACACAAGCCTTCTTGGTTGGGTTGCAGAAAAGAAGAGGTACGTGTAGTTTCCTGAGTCTGGCTTGGTGAGCACTAAGAGACCAAGATGAGCCTGGTACTCCTGGCTAAATTGTGCAACAGTGATTGCCAGCACTACCCAGATTATGAGAGGAAAACTTAGGCTTCAGGGCTAGAACCCTCTCACTCAGTACTTAGCTGGATGGGCAGAATAAGTTGGATAGCATATTTTATGATTTCTGTTTCATGGCCTCTGCCTTATCTTAGGTAAATCCCTTCCTGTTCATATATATTTTAAAAAGGAACATTTTGGGCAGTATGCATAATATTCAAACATGCTATCAGCTATCAGCATGCTGCTGATTGAAAGCTTAGATAATTAAACATAGCTGTTGTAATTGCTATTGAACAATTTAGGTTTCTAGAAAACCCTAGGGCAAAAGAAAATAAAAAGAAGTATAATAAAAAAGTCTGTATTTCCTTTGAAAGACGTTTTTAAGAATGTAATTATCTTTTTTTTTTTTTTTTTTGAGGAAAGAAATTCTATAAAGGTGAAATCTGTGATTTGAATGAAAAATTCACGGGATCTTGTTATCATTTCCAAAGCTTGTGGAGCCAATTAAAAAAATGTCGCTTTCTTCACAGACCTAGCAGCAAAAATTAGTTGGGTAGTCTCACCTCGTCTTGATTTTTTTTTTTGCTAGCCTATAAAAAACACTGCAAATGTGATATGATTGGCAGTCTCTGCACAAGACAGGCCAAGGACTAGAATAAGAAGATAGTTTACAGGTCAAGAGAAAAGGGTGAATTAGTAGAGTTGGAGTAAGAAACTTGCACAGCCTGGATCCACTGTTTAACTCGGTCAGTGCTGTTAGACTTGTACTTTCATGAACTCTAAATTCACTGAGAAGAGACAGAAAAGAAGTAGTAGTAGGGCTGAATGAATCCAGGAGTGGAAATGTGTTAAAGAACCTTTCACCTCCACTGCTATTTCACAATGAAGCAGAATAAAGCCGACGCTTTCAAAAGAAGTTAAAGGGAGTTTCTGAAATGAATCTAGCCAAGGTCAGAAATTCCTATAACTCTTATTATCTCTTGACTCTTCAGTGATGTCTGAAGAATATACTCTTGGTCCCACTTTATGATGGACAGGTGCAAAATTACAAGTCTTTAGCACTTTTAGTAAACTTAGGGAAAAGTGCGAAAAATAAATGTAAATAGATAATGAAATAAATCAAATAATGAGCCTCAGTCTCTCGGCTGAGTTTAGTTCAATATGCCGTTGTCACGTCAATACTAAGGTCATTTAATGTAAAGTTTGATACTTTACAGTGCGTTCCATCCAATTTTATTTTTTTTATATTATTCCTCCATTAACCATATTTACTTCCCAGAGAAGTCCAAATAAACACACAGTTCAGATCAAAATCTATATTCATTTTGTCAGGGCAGCTTTATTAAGCAGCAGAAGAGCTGTCCAAAATAATTCTAAACAGGAATGTTCTTTGTGAGGAAAGAAGAAAGAAACACCATTTCCTTCTTCCTGTGTTCTGAGCGCTTTCTCCTCACTCACTGCTACTTTTCAGAATCAACTGTTTACTTTCTTTTGTGGCATCTTTGGCTCAAAATACCTACAGTCCAGTTTTGAGACAGTCCTTATAAAATTTGTCTTATTCTGTGTGGGTTTTTTTCTGTTAGCATTATGGTGGATAGTAAAGACATAAATTAAGACACAGTGCTAATTTATTAGCATTTGGAAAGATCTTGTTTTCCAAATACTGTCCCTAAGTATTTCAATACATGTTGAGTAACAACATAAATAGGGGCTATATTGCACTAAGCTAATGAAATGATGTTTCCACTGGGTCTGTTTATTGCAAGAAGATAATACTAGAGTATGCCAAGGTTATTTCTAATACTTGACTGTTCTAATAATTATTTTATTTGAAGTTAGATCTCCATTTTTAATGAAATGGTTATTCTACTTGACCTTATATAGCTTTAAAGCTTGGGTGTTTTTTTCATCAATTCATCTATATTAGTGAACTTCAAGATTTCAAAAAATATATGGTCCTAATGCAATGCAAATGAAATAAAACATGAGCAAGAGAAATAACAACCTAATCAAAACCCCCCAAAAAACCTAGAATGCCAGTGATCTTCGAAAATAAGCCTGTACAACTATGAGACCAAGTGTGAAGGTCTTTTTAATATGTAACAGGTAATACAAAATAACACTAGCATAGTTTAGAGCTAATTAATTTCAGTGTTAATTTCACAATCTAAGCAGTTGTATTTGGAAAGCATCGAAGTAATTTGCATTATACGGTTTTTATTGAAAAAATAGACTTTTTATACTACTATAGCTCATCTTTGTTGTCGCTCTTGCAGAATAAGTATGTACCTTTTGAATACATAAGTAACTAAATGGAAATTTATGACATCAGATATAGAACACTTCAGTCTGCCGTGCAGGTATTTCCTTCAGTTCATATGGGTGTAGTTCGTCAAAGGACTTACTGTAATTAAATTCAATAAGACATTGTAGTTCTAGGAAGTGAACTAAGAAAAAAATTACATAATGAACAATGGCAAAACTTAGTAAAAAGTCTAAACACAAGGCACTATTAGAATTTCAGTGAACATATAGAGGTATGATATAGCCAAACATCATCCAAATAATAAGCTCAGCAATAAACTTTACTTTTCCCTATTTTAGAGCTTGTATGGGTGGGTATAGAAATGTCTTATATTGAGTTCATTCCTGCAAATGGACAGATCACACATGTTAAAATGAGGAGGCTGAGGATCATGGTCGTTGGGAAGGTAGTCCGTGGTTTATTGAACAGGTAAGTGCTGTTCACACTGACTGCAGCACACCCATTACAGCCTTGTTTCGACCCTCCTGTTTTACATGCTGGAGCGTTCTGAGCATTACTTACTGCCCTGGGTACCGTGGGCTTCCCTCACCTGAATGCTCAAACCTCTTATTATTTCTTTACTTACATTTCGATTAACTTTAATCAGCAAGCAGTAACTACGATGCTCATTTGATCACTGAACCCTTGATTACATCCTGCTATGTTTTCCTGCTGGATTTTGAATTTTACACTAATTTTCCCAAAAAGTTTATTATCTGACTCTCCTTTTAGTGTGAAGACTGAAGCAGTTATGACTGAACCAAAGAAAGGAAGAATAATTTCTGCTGGCTTTGGAAGTTCCTAGAGCTTTTTTTAGTTCTTAGGAATTATGTCATCTGCTATAAATACTTTGAATAAATTGTAACCGTATTAGATACTGTTAATATGAAAGATTTAAGTCACCTTGATGGTGCTTTTTTTCTGAGTGGTTATAGATTTATACACACTGAAAAGCTTACAGTGCCTTATATTCATATTTATTTCTGTGCCCTCTTTTTGATGTCTAAAGCTTCTTCTATTCTTAGATGAGGACTTATACTCTAGAGGTTAATTTAGCATAATTTAAGTACTAGAATCACATAGACTATTAAGGTCCTTTGGATTTCACTCTAATTTTTCACTTCGTAGTGATATGGCTAGATGCTGATTGCCTTCACAGTGATGTAAATCAAGATAACATCACCAAGAGGCTTGGACTTAGTAACTTTTTCCCATAGTTTTTGTGATACTTACGCAACTACCATAGGACAGGGCTATTACTAAAACAATACATTTTCTGTGAGTATCTTAGCTAGAAAGTGACAGTATTATTGGAGTTTGTTAGAATTTTATCTTCTAAATTGTGCACCTGTATCTGAATTGAATACCTACACTAAATTGCAGGTTCTTTTTATTTTCTATCAATTTTCCTCAAGCAATTTCTTTAATAAGCTAGGTACATACCTGTATGAATGGAAACAGAGTTGAGAGCAGGATCTGACCTAGTCACTTCAAATAAAATGCACTCGAGAGCTCTTAAAACTTGATCAGTTAAGCTGTTTATTTTCTGTTCTGAAAATACCAAGTATGTAGAAACCTCATGATAAATGCAACAATCACTCTGCAAAGGATATGGGTAATTCTTCAAAAGTAACGTAATTGTAGCTCCCAAAAAGGTTTCAGAAAAACTTCACAGTAGTAAAAGTAATGATTGTTCAGTCAGAATAAACTAAAGACGTGACAGCACAGTTGCAGCAGTAAGATGTCTTTTGCAACACTCAGGCACACCAACTCTCACCCTGTGACTCTTGCTCATTCTAGTTCAAATCCTTTCATCTTCAGCCCAGACAGACTGTGGTCTACTGAGAAGACATTGCTCACTCACGAAGGTCATAGGGCTCTTAGATCCTTGGTGTACACAACAGCTGTATGGCAGTGGGATAAGAACTTTTTTCCAAGGATTTACATCAAGATAAAGAATGAATACGTCCAACTCATCCAAATGCAGTAATTTGATCTTAAGACTGCATGTCCTGATTCTGTCCAGGACAGAGTTAATTTTTGCGGTAGCCGTGAGGAGGCAGAGCCTGGAGCCATGTGGGCATGGCTAGGACGTTATTCTCTACCACCTCACATAAGTTGCTAGGAGTGGGGATAAGGGACTCTCTGGCTTCTGAGAAGAAAGGTGTGGTTTTCCAGTGGAGCAAAGTGTGGCACTGTGGGGAAACCGGCTGCCATTGTTCATTGTTGCCTGGGGTCGGCAGCGAGCACTTCCGCATGTGAATCACCCTCTTTTTTGTATACTTTTGTCATAATATTGTTGCTGTTACTGTTTGTTTTCCTATCTCATTGCTGTTTCCAGTAAATTATTCTTATTTCAGCCCATGGTCTTTGTCATCTGTGCCTCCCACTCAGGAGGAAGCTGAGTAGTTCATGGTCTTTTTAGTGGGAGTACTAAATTGGGGAATACCATTCCTAAACTACAACACTGCAGATGTCTCCTCAGGTCAGATCTGGACAACTTGAGTGTGTTGTGCATCTGTAGGTACTAGGGAGGGTATGTTTCCTGTCTTCACTTCTGTGGGCACCTCTCTAATTAGCAGAGCACTGGGAAACTTGGACCACTTTACTAGGAACAGACCAGGCCAGATCTCAAGAAATAGCGACTGGGGACCTGACCTGCAATCTGTGGAGGAAGATTATAGGGGAGTTACTGGTTTATCTGGCCGGCTTGGGAGCAATAAAGGATTTTCTAGTCCTTTTCATTCAAGAAACCTAGGACTAAAAGTCCATGGAAAGAAAGCAGGACTAATTACCTATATGACATTTGAGTGTGATGTACAAAAAACCTAAAGGATGATTTTATAGGGGCTTGTGTTTTTTTGAGATGTTTAGCAGTATAGAATAGCTGCAACACTGTAGAGCATTCAAACTAAAGTGTTATATAGACATGACCTGTCCATTCGAAAGCCTAAAGGCTACATATCTACAATCCAGTCTATAACATTTGCCAGCTGCAAATTAGGTAGTCCAAGTTGTAGGGGTACTCTCTAGTAAGGCTGCAAGAGATAGTGTGGAAACATCTAGTTGGTTTTTTTTAAGCAGTCAAATGGCAGGCTTCATCCACTCTTTCAAGGAGATGAAATTAATTTCTATGAGAGAATCAGTACATGGCCTGTATACCATATGTGTCCTACTTAGCACCTCTGTGTCCAAGTAGTCACCGTGCCACAGTATGTATCACTTGATGGAATCAGTACAACATCTCATCCCCAAACACTTCCTAGTGCAGGAAAATTACTGCGCGAAACTTTAACAGGCATATTTTGCCCTTTTCACTGTTACTTTTAAATACAAAATGATCACATATCTTTTCAAAGGTGAACAATGAGGAGTAACAGTCTTTTGAGTTCTTTGTGAGGATTTTTATTCTACTAATTAGTAATCCTGTTTATATTCAGCCATATAAAAGGCATGTATATGAAAAAAGGTGTCGTATGGATGAAGAACAGACAATGTTCTACTCTTCAGTTTGTAATTCTTGCAATAAGGTTGCCATTCTTTTTGTATCCTGCAGAATGTGAAAACACATGTGAATTCCTCAAAAATAGTATGATTAGTATTAGGAGAATTTTCTGAACCAGTCTTATGTTTCCAGTAGGCAATAATACTTCCATAATTTGAGTTTAAAAGATCTGAAATACTTAAATTTAAAAAAAAAAAAAGAGAGAAAAAAAAAGTATTACAGACTTACGAAATTAATTTCACAATGTGTCTAATGGCAGTTGATGACAAAGTACATAGTTTCAAGCGGCCTTGTGAATAGTTCTAGAGAATGCAGGCTTTAGAAAGACCTCTGTTAACCCCTGTTAAATGATCTGTAAAGGCAAAGCGTATCAATCTCAAATGTATTGAAAATCTCATACGTCTTTTCAGTCAGTTCAATTTTAGTTTGGATCAGGAATGCACTTCTGAGGTGTTTCTTCCTGTTGTCCGCAAGTACAGAGCTTTCCTTTGTTTTTTGAAGTAGTTGTAAAGCATGCAAATTATTTTCAGATGCTAACCAGATTAAACTGCTGTTCAACTGTTCATAAATATTTTTTCCACCAAACTAGGATAGACTTAGTCTTGAGTAAATCTCCACAAAACCCTACAGTGGTAATGATACGGTTTTCTCAGGTCTGTGAAGAATCCTCTTTCCAGGACACCAGAAGGAGTGTGCCACATCATCATTCTGCCCTATTGCCGTGCAGGTGTTGATGGAGTAACTGCTGCTTATTGCAAGGGGAACCTTTGGCTAAGGGACCCCTGGCGGTGCTTCTTGGCACCTCGCAGGCCAGCTCTCTCACCCGTGCGATGGAAACACGCAGCCACTCACACTGAGCCAGCCAGCTCAGGCGTCACTAGAGGCAAAAGAGTCAGAGGCGGCCGTCGCTAGAGCACCGAAGTTTATTACTTATCTGTTTCGATGCAGTCCGAGGAGGCAAGGGAGCAGGGGAAAGGGCGAGGCAAGGGGGGAAGGGGCCAAGGGACCAAGGGACCAAAGCAGCAAAGGGGCGAAGGGGGAAGCGGCGAAGGGGGAAGCAGCAAAGGGACCCGCTTCTGATTGGGATAGACTTATATAGGGAT
This sequence comes from Cnemophilus loriae, assembly GCA_013397755.1. Classification (NCBI taxonomy): domain Eukaryota; kingdom Metazoa; phylum Chordata; class Aves; order Passeriformes; family Corvidae; genus Cnemophilus; species Cnemophilus loriae. The sequence continues at coordinate 53,693 of VZTF01001496.1, forward strand.
ACAGGAGGGAGATGGGGGAATACAACAACAGCCAATGGGGATAAGGAGGGGACGGAGGGGGGTTGGATTACATCCTCTTAAGGGGTACAAGGGGCGTCTCTCTGTTGGCCAGTCAGACAGACTGAATCTCCATAGGGTCAATGGGAGAGGCCTTTCTCACTGAGGTAAAGGGGAGTCTTGCACTTTGGAGCCTGCCCACCAGCGGGCCCCCTCACTACCTGGGCTCTCTGGACCCCTGGCTACCACAACTGCTGGTTCAGCCGACACAGCACTGACCCTCTTGTTCCCTTGTTGCATACACAGACATTCCATGTGTAAGGAAAGACTTAGCAGATATAATTTAGTTATAAAATAATCCTTGTATGTTGCTACTTTTTTCTTTCATAAGCCTGTTGTATTTGCAATGTCTTTTTATAAGAAGTGCAGAACAAAACAACACATTGGTGCTGCTATAGTGCTTAAGCTGATGAATCTGTTGATAAATCAATATTAAGGCAACATATTTAACTATTTCTGCCACTTTATTAAACACACATTTCTAGAAGGTCTCTCTTTAAATCTCTGTTGGCTTACTTTTCAAATATCATGTTCAATTTAAATAATTATTGGATTAAAGTGTGATATTTAAACTGTAATTTGGTTGCAACAAGAGCATCGAAAGGCAAGTCTAGGATGGGCTGATTGTCCTCCATTAAAACCAGATTTTATTCTCATTTCTGTGAAGTTACAGTCTTTTAACTATAACCGGAATTAATCCTTTAGTTAAAAACTAGTTTCATCACTATGTTTTTTTTTTTAAATCTGATCTTAAATGAGTTTATTGAAATTTTTCTTAATTTTTCTTCAGTAAACTCTTCACTACATGATATCTTTCTTCTATTTTCAATGACATTGATGAAGTCATTGCATCCCCTTTGTAATCATAGAATGAAATGTAACTTCTAAGTAAAAGCTAAACAAATCTAGCTGAACATCATATTTGGAATTGGATATCATTCTATTTGCCATTGACTGTAAGTGTTCATGCAGTAGACATTTATGTATTTGTATGAATACATACAAGCATGTATAAGTATAGATGAACTCAAAATAAGATGATCAGGAAAGTAGTACTAGAAGTGTGTGAGTGGTGTAAAACGGACAGGTTATCATGTTATGTCCTCAAGGATTGTGCTTCAAATGATGGTGCCTTTAGAATGAACTTGAGAAGTGATGTGCATTTTCCTTCACAAACACAGAAATGAAAAACCAAACACATTGATGAAGCTTCAAGAGCCACGTGATGTGATTCACAGCTAGAATCATAAGTTTCTTTTAAAGGTCGGTGAAATGCATCCATTTTCAAGTGTATTGCAGAATGACCTGTTCTTCGCAGAGACTTGTTAACTGGTGGTGGTTACGTGTATGAGATTAACGAAATCTAAGGAAAGGAAACAGAGTAACTATTGTTCAGCCTTCTTTATTGCTTTCGTTTGTCACTCGATCTGCCAAACACCACCTGACCTTTATTTTGCTAAAACTATTTAATTCAACAAGCTTGTCTTCCTTTCTTTTTGTTAGAATTATATGTGATGCTTTCAAAAAGCTTTTTTCAAAATAATTGACTCTTTTTGATATACTGATTTTTATTAAGAGTATGAATAATGCTGCCTAATGAACATGAGCTGTGATACAAGTGAGTGAACATACAGCGTGTGATAGAAGCTAAGCTAGAAAGGGAAATGAGATGCTAAAAAGGATCTGATTACTCAGTCTCTCAGAGATTCAGACTTGTAACACATAAGGCAGATGAAAGTTCCTATATATGCATAGATTTCTATTATGGGTCCTCTTGGGATATTTAAGACAAGGAAAACCAAAGTTCATACTTCTTGATGCCCTTCAGCTTTCTTTTCTGCCTGAAAAACGAAGGTATTACTTATAATTAGCTGTGAAAAACATGAATTTTAAATGGATTTTGTCTTTTCTTAGTTATCAGTTTAGTAAGCAGCGCTGGACATCTTTTCTGTTGGACATCAGGTTCAGAGAGATTCTCCCAGTTTGCATCCATGACAGTGCATATTTCATGACCTTTTATATTTCATACTGAGATAAAAGTATTAGTGACTTCTTTTTTTTTTTGCTTTTATGGTCATTTGCTATAAGCCAGCTCCCTGAGCAATTCTAAAGGCCCTATGGGATGCTTAATGGTCTGTGGCACATATCATGAAGAAGTACAAATGACTGCATATATCAAGACACTGCAAGTAGTGCTTATTTAATGTGAAAATCTATATGAAACTGAGCCAAGTATGCTGTATGATATAATTGGCTCAGTACAACCTATTCTTGTAAAAGCATTCTTTCTATAATTAAAATAAGAGCTGAATCCTACTGGGTGATAATTTCCTCTGTGATTAGAACATATTTTGACTCTTATTATAGATACAGTCCTACAGATAGTTTGACTGGGTTGTGAATTGAATGATATCTAGTGTTTTTCTTAAAGTCTCCACTTTATGAATCAAATAGGTAGGGTAGAATCTTACTAGTCATTTTTTACAGGAGAAAAATGTCATTCCTCGTATATGCTATAAGTAAATGTTTAATTGCTGAAAAATAAGGTTAAAAAAAACCCATTTAGTGAAATAAATAACAATTCTCAATTCCTCCCCTCATTTTGGAGATATTTTTACAGTTTGGACATTGAATATTAAATAGTCTTTGTGATACTGAGTCCCATACTTGACTAGTAAGCCTTAAATCTCCAGCAAGTTTAAACATTAGACGAAATCTCAGCTATCTTCAGAAAACAAAACCCACTGAAAAGTATGTTGATGTTCAGCTAACTCCATAATCCGTTGATCTGTTTTCATTTTCAAACAGAATGTATATTAAAATTCATTACTATAGCATATGTTTTTTATGCCACTGTAAAACTAATAGATTTTAATCTAGATTTGAATTTTACTCAAGGGCAACACTCATCCTCCTTTGATAGCATAAAAATTATGTCAAGTACTGTTAAGTGAAACAGTATAGAACTGAGAATGTAAATCTGCAGTATTTCTCAATGCTACACTTAAATATACAAAGTATTTAACAAATTATGTAAGGCATAGAACTAGACAGTTCTTCCATTAGAAATCTGACAAGTGTCTTCAGTCACATCACATTTGATAGTCAAAGTGTTCTACTTTAAATAAACTGAAACTACATAAAAATTGTTTTCATGAAGAAGATCCTGCGTCTCTATGTTCCTTTTCATATAACAGCTATTTTACGACTGGATTAAGCCACAGATTTTAAATGTGGTTTTCTGTCAGAAATATTCAGATATTCATTAGAATATTTGTCATAACCTAAAATGCCATCTAGAAATTTTAACAGATCTCCATAAATGAAGTGGATTTCCATAGTTCAGAAAAGCTCATCTAATTTTGCTTTTTAGTAACTATTTGGGCATACTGTATTAAACAGTGTATTTAGTATGTAATTATCCAGTATCCACAGTAGGTACTTTCCTGACAGGTACACCTGTTTTGTAAATAAATATTATTTTTTCAGGAAAAGTTTAAACAGATTCTGTCAATTCATTCAACTATCATTCTACTTTTAAAATATGCAACAGTTACTGTACTGATGATAGCAAACACACGCATTGTTTCCTAGTTCCATTTTTCTCTTTAAATAATTATTTAATGCATTGTTTATGTAGACAAATATAAGATATGAAACGACAGAAATTTCCAAGTAGATGCTTACTTTTGTTTGTGTGGTCTTTGGGAAACTGTAGGTCCTTCTGGAGCAGGGGGTGGATGGAGCTAGAGCTTGAAGCAGTGTTTGCATAAGCAAAGGTCATACGGTTCCCCTCACAATCTCATCAACAGCCTGCACCTGGACGGAGATGTTTAGATCCAACCACTCCCCTTCACTTGCCTACTTCCCCCTGCCTTTTTTACAGTCAAGCATATATACTGTCATATCCTCCTTTATGCTGGGAGAAAGAGTAATCCTCAACCTTCAGTGTGAAACCACTTTTGTGGTGCAGGTACTGACAAAATTGCGGTGTTAGTGTTGTAAGGAAAAGGGAAGGCGAAGGATAGTGTCACAGTACAGTAGTTCTTATTACTAGGGACATAATAAGAATGACAAGTACTCTATGTATTGTTTATCCCATAAATACCATAATTATTTTATCCTTGCACGGTGACATCATTTTCAATATTGTAACAGAGAACACTATGCACAGTTGAACAGCTGCTGAATCATTGTTACATGTAAGCCTGTGTTTATGTTTTGCTTGCTTCACTGGGATAATGTAAAGCTTTATTTAAACTTTAACAGAAGTATTAAGACTACGTGTATTAAAATCCATGCCTCACAAAAATTGTCTGCATTGTTCTTACCTTTTTTAGACCACTGAGACTTCAATAAAAGTTAGCAACATGACTCCTTTGCTAGAAGTCCTGCCACTGTTGACTAATAATTTTAGTAACTAATATTTACACATAACTTTAAAAATATAAATTGATAGGTCTGCAATAATTTGAAATAAAAAAAAGAAATAATATTTGAAAAACCAAGACTTTCCGCTATCTAAAATTACTCAAAAATGGAATTTTAATGCTAGCAGCAATGTGTTCAAAATATGATAAGGAATTGGTATTGTTTACGAAGGGTTTTCATATTTGTATTTTCTATTCATCCAAAGATCTAGATTGTCTGTATGTGACCAGCAGTTACAGGTAAAACACTTTAAAAATTTCCTAAGAGGTTGTAGAAGGCTAGTCAATATGTCAGTAATACTGTGTTTAGTATCTCTGCTAACAGACTGGCTGTAGATTGCTAGGGAAGCACCAAATAGGTTTGGTAAGTTTTGTAGTTCCAAGATGACAGAATGCATATTTAATGCATGAATAAAATTTATAATTACCCTCTAAACCTTGTCTTGCTATCCTTATAATATTAAACATTATTTACTTGAACTCCCTTCACTAGGACTTATTTACATGACTAGAATACATTCATGTGGATGAAGCCTGCGGAAGGGGCTTCTTCATGCACAGTGTATAGAAGCAAACTACTACTCATTAGTAAAATGCATAGTACCTTGTTGCTTAAATGCTTATCTACTACTTTAGTCAGAAAAAATAGGCAAATATGTTTGCTGTCTGTTTTGTACAGTTGGTACATTAATATAACTTATATACTGTATTCACAAAATATGGGGAATTGCTTTTGAAAAAGAGTAGGAAACGGACAGACTTTTTGAACAGTATAGAGTGCAAAATTGTGGATGATTAAAAAAGTAGTTGGCAATTCACACAAATAATATGTTAATAAATGTTATGTAAATTCACATATGTGATGAAGCTAAATGAATCTGTGATAGTTTGTCATTCACAAGAATCAATAACAACATGAGCAGTAATGCAGAAAGCACGGTGCTGTCCTTATTTAGAGCTTGGCTTCTGGTACTTTAGCTTTGTCATACTGCTGGAATGATATCCAGATATTAATTTTCTGGACAGAGGTATTGAAAATGTCTCAGTATTGAATTGAGCTAATATTACTTTATTGATCGTGGTTATCTGTCTTTCTTGAGATTCAACAGAATGCAAGGGAAACATATGTGTCTCATTTAAAGCACTTGCATAAAATATCTCCTATTGAGATACGCTCAATACATTGAAATATTGCATTAATTGGATTCAACTGCACTGAATGTATATGAATAAGATTACTGCTATTGATTTATGGTGAATATCAAGTAGATCCAAGTAGTACTATATCATACTGTTTTAATGATTTGTGTGGGCTCATTTATCTTTTGCACAGACATAGCAAAATTATTTTGTTTTTGACTGAGAGTTTCAATTAGATAATATTTTGTGTGTGTGATACTGCAGTATTCAATGAAACAAACAATTTGCTTGAGTTGCTTGGTGAGTTTTGCCTTGTCATGAATACTTCTGTACCCTGAAGGATATAGTATATAATTGTTTATAATTCTTTGGAAAAGTGAATATCAATGATATTACACTTTTGTAATGCTGTAGCAAATGAAAGCATAAAATGTATATCTATCATGAATTAAGAAGTAGAGAAAATATTTTAATGCTTTTTTATGTTTTGTGCCGTGTACTGTTTTGCCAAAGTAACAATTGCCATGCTAAATTGTATGATACATTAACATACAAGGAGAATAGTGCTATATATTATAATTCTAAAACAGTTTGGCTGCAACAAAATCTTCTTAAATAAGGTAAGCTGAAGAAGAGATTAGATTTTAAGCAAGTTTTAGGTGTAGGTTGGCAGTTTCTCATGGGGGCTGCACTGCCTGTCCAGGGGTTCAGAGTGCAGCAGAGTTATCTGGCTGTCTCGTTGCTTTGCGATTGTCTGGATGGGTCTGCTCACTTCACCGAGAAGTACTGAGGCATGTCTCTGGTCATAAAAGGTATCACCATCGCCTGCCAAAGGGACAGTGTGTTTGCTGCTGTCATTTCCCATTTTGCTGACAGATCAGGTCTTGCAGTCAGAGCTCCCACTGAGTAGTGTCCAGGTTCTGTCGTCATGAACATATGGAGAACATAGACATCAAGGAGGAACAACCCAGGGCCTTTGCAAAATCTATTTGCAGCTATAAAATTACATCCACTTTTCTCAAGCCTTGCAAGCTGTATTTAGCAAATTTTCATCTACTGAGAATGCTGTACTTTAGAAAAAAAATTAAGTGCTGAAAACCATTGTGGATTTGTTCATTAAGTAGAAGTTTTATAGAAATCTCATTATTACTACTCTCAGTGCTCTGGCTGATTTCTAAGTGAAGCTGAAGATGACTGTTTTGACATAAAAATCCAGGATGGAGTTGCTCTTGATTACAAGAGATCCATCTCTTTTGCATGATTTCATGACAGATTCTTTCATCCCTTTTATTTTGAAAGGAAAGGAAGCTGGCCAGTCAACTTTTTAGAATGTGAAGTACCAATAACAACGTTAAATACTGTGTTAAAAATTGACAGTGTGGATCATTGAAGGTTTAATTCAATAGCCTTTTTTGCTTATTTAAGGATGACTTGCAAAGAGGGAACAATGGATCCCAGCACTTTTCTAGCTCATAATTCCTCAGAGTTCTTATTACCTCTGAATGCCACCATGTTAGTATATTAATATTAACCCACCATGGTGGAGGAGGGGTAGGAACCACATGATCTTTGAGGTCCCTTCCGACCCAAACCATTCTAGGACTGGAGGATTCTAGGATTGAAAACAGTTTCTGAAGCTTTTGTCTGGCTTTGAGACCAGCTGGTACATGTGGCTTCTTCCATAAAATGAATCCATCTTCAAAGCAGGGCAACCACATTGAAACTACCTTCTGTGAATTGGCTTATATCAGTAGTAATTGTTCCTTGGCTTATATTAAGTCTTGACCTGTAGAGACACAGTTTGGAGACAGGTGTTTGGCTTTCGTCAAAACCATCCTGGGACTGTGTGAACAAGAGTGATCATGTGCTGTATTTAGGTATATTAGGTCTTTTAAATTTAGTAATACTTCTGTAATCTTTTATTTTTTCAGATGGACTCACTACTTGTTTTGCTTGTCTGGGTTTTCCACTAGAAATTCTAATTTAGTATAAGAAATTCTGTAACTGTGCCTTTGATCCACAGTTGGCTTGTGTGATTTTGAGGATCTGAGCACAGCTGATAGGTGTGCCTGGATGGGAACATGCTTAGAATAGATATGTGAAACTGGATCCTCGTAATTAGTGTATGCTGCACCATGTGTAACAGAAACCACTCCAGAATTGTTTGTGTTGAACAGCATCAATATTTTCTGCTTGTCGGGTTTGTCAGTCACAATATAAGGTGTCTAATGAGTTTTTATAGTAAGAAATCCAACTTTTTCATGCAAATACATCCTGGATACCACTAAGCTGATATAATTTTAAATATATGGCATTCAAAGTTAAAAATTGAGAATTGAGATGGATTTAGAGAGACATTTTAAATTGGGGTTTGTTAATTTGGAAGCTCAACTGCTGATTTTCTGTTTGAGGAGAGTAAGAATGATAAAAATTCTGTGCTTTCAGGTATTTGTTTTTGGTAAATGCTAAGAACACAAATTCTCAGATGTATCAAAAAAGACTTCATTGTGCTCAAAGGAAACATCCTTCTTTACTGCCTAACAATAAATATGACAAAAGCAAAATACTAGCACAAATATTGGAAATATAAGGGGTTTAAATTTGTACATCAGTTTCAAGATGAAATGTATTATGTCTTGCCTACATATGCATATAAGCAAAATCATACATGCTCAGAAAATCAAGTTTCCATATGCTAATTTAGTCTCTTTTGCTTTCCCTCCCAAGATTACACACATATTCTAGGAGTAATAGCTGCCAAAGGACAATAAATATCATTACTGTATTATGACCTCATCTTAAAAAATAAAAATAATTAAAATTTTCTTCAGTAAAAAATTAAACTACTTTCTTTTGAAGATGGAACATTGCCTGGTTTTGGATTTTGAAATAAATACTCTAGAAATCGCTATGAGTTTTAAAATACGGATCTACTAATTTAAATAATGCATGAAGCCTCAAAAACTCCAAGTAATTTTGCCAGCAAACTACTTGTTCCCAGATAAATTCCATCTTCATTGCAGAGATTATGGATTATTGCAAATAGCCTTGATGAAAGATGGAGTCTAATTCAAAACATCCAGTCAAATGTTACCTACAATAGCATGCAGGAAAGTATTCCTGTAAAGCTGAAGTTACCTTGAAATAGTTTTTTTCTAGTACATGTTGGAATTATTTGTCTCTGAATTTGACTTGTCTTGTGAAAAAAGTTCTTTTCAGAGAGTATTTTAGTCCTCAGTGATTTTATTTAATTTTCATTAATGCTAGTAGATATTTGCCAGCAGTTTCTTGAAAATAAATCCTTTTGTTTTTGTGCAACGACCTGTTGCGTCATGGATCTGGAGTCTCTTTCTCTCTGTTCCCATAATCAAAGTTCTTACATGTCAAGCTACAGGAGCTTTATTGCATCTTTATTCTAGGAGAGTTCTCTTCAATATTTTCCTTTGACAAATCTGAGCACTACAAAGAAGATAATTTTTTCTGTCTTTCTCTCTTGCATCTCTAGGAACCTGTGATGTATTGATATTTGCAATGCCTTGCCATCATTCTTTTTCTGCTTTATCATCTATTTCGCATTTCAAGGGTTTTCTAAGGTATCGTGAGAGAAGAAAATTATTAATAAATTCAATTTGCAAACAACAATTTTTGAAAAAGGAACCTAAGGGCATCGTGTATGAAATTACACTTTTAGTAGTTCAGAAATTGTGAAGTGTAGAATTTCAATAGAGTACATCTCATTTGTTTCCTGTGGTAGAGGCAGACAAGCCTGAATCTTTGGTCACAAGAAGATCAATAAAACAACATTCATTACCTGGAGAAGTGATGCAGGGCCATCTGTCAACTTCACCTTTTAATAAAATTTCCCAAAGGAGACACACTGGGGAAAAAATAAAAACAAATGGAACTAGCCTGTTTAGGCAGTTGCATGACCCTCACAGTAACTTTGCTTTCATCTTCACTGGGATATCAGTCACGAGTTTGCTGTGAGGCTGTTTGCAGACATGATACAAAAGCTCGTGATTAAATGTTTTCTTTTTTTTTTTTTAAATGGCTTCACTTGAATTTAACCAGATCTCAAATCAAGTAAGGACATTCCAAAAAAAGTCTGCAGGATCAAGTCTTTTTCTGGGAAAAACTAATGTATTTGATGGTATGTGAAATTCTGTTCTCTCTTCTGTGGGAGCTGATGTTCAAAAAAATTGTTCATGAAGGGGAAATAATTAATACATAATTTGAAATCTATTAATCACCAAGCCATAGGATGTTGAATGCAAGAGTACTTTGCCCTATACCCTATTGAAATTCTATACTTGTGTGTTGAAGAATATGAACTTAATCTGTTCAAAAGAAGAAAGGAAAGTCAGTGATTAGGCAACATGATTGACTGAGTGCAGTCTTAAGTTTTAGCTGTTCCTGGCTAAAGCTTTTATGTATGACTCTGCTTTTGCATGTAGGTTTGGTTAAGAGAATCTACTTTTTATTTGCTTAGACTTATCCCTCTAGATTTCAGTTTTGCTGCTTCACTGGCATATGATGGTACCAACGGGAGTAACCTTTCAATCAAGGCTGCTTTACTGTGTTTTGTGAAGAAAGAAGCATGTGAAGACATTGTCAGAATCAAATCTAGTATATCGGCAGTATTTTTTCACTGTTTTGTTTGGTATTGCGGATGATTATACTGGTAGTATAATACACTTAGTTTAGACTGTAAGTAAGAAACAGCAATATGTATTTCTTAGTGTATTACTTATTATTATTGATTAACTATGAAATCACGGACAAATTATTTTTCCTCTGCCTCAGTTCTGCACGACGAAGATAAACAGTCCTCAGTTAATTACAGACATGTTCTTTAAGAATTAGTGGGTTTTAAATACTTTGCAAATGTAAAATGTTGCTTCAGAGATAAATTGATTGTAGCAGAAGCATTCTCATTTGTGTAAAGTATTAAAGCTGTAGTCAGCAAGAAAATGAATCATATTTAAAAAATACTATTTCTCATATTAGCGTTTGTTAGATATATGTCTGTCCCACCCAGTGCATGACAAATCTGAAACTGATACACAGTCTCATTAACATAATCATCATATTTACTCACATGCATATTATAAGGAATCTGAAATATCTCATCTCTTTGACTTATTGTCTGTTTTTGGAACTTTTTGAAAAAAACATTTAAAAACCCATTTGAAGATAATTATCATTCTTACACAAACATTTTAATCTGGTTTTTATCCTTTTATGAAGGATATCAATAATCTCAGTTATCTCATATAATACCTGTATACAATTTGGCAGCGTTTCTTGTACCCTTGCGGGGGCAATGTTAGATATGCTAAAGTAATTAAGATGTGAATGCCAACTTCTAATATTTCCTCTGCTGCTGAACTTCCCTGCAAATCCCTCCTGGAGAATTTGAAAACCGGAATTGTTTTCTCCTCATGATCTTTTACTGCTCTCTGAGAGAAAAATGAACCAGTCTCCTTAGAACATTGTGTTGCAATTGAAGGGAAAATCATGCTTCCAGAAATTTTTCCCATCATTGTGAACTAACAAAAAACCATTGTAATCTGTTTTCCGCTTCCAAAATCTTTTCAAGTGTAAGCTTTCCTTCTTTTCACATCATATTCTAGGGAAATCCACAGAATAAAAAAAGTGAGACACCGTAGTTTTTGTCTGTAAGTTTCTGAATCAGCTTTCTGATAACCTCAGCTTAGTACTTCTGAACATACTACCATAATAAATTAGAGTATATGTAATTTTAAAGATCAAAACAGAAGATTGACTAATTCAGTATACTGACCTTAAAGACTATAAAATACTAACTTCCAAATTGTATTTAAAATGAATTTGAAATATTGCTTTATTGATTGTGTGAATGCATCTTTTCCATACTTGGATGAGTCTCTGCATAGACTGCCAGATCAATATTTTTTTTCATATCTTACATAAGTGCTGAACAATAGCAAATAGTGTGTGTGCTACAGTTGTTTACAGGTGTTTAACAAGGCTGAAGGAGAGGAGAGGGTACAGTAGAAAATAGGGAAAAAATTACCTTTAATTTCTTTTTTTTCTTGCCAGTTACATTACTTTACAAACCAGGCAGCTATTTCACCAAAGCTCTTCAGGCCTGCTTGTCAGCAGCAGATATTCTGAGAGGAAAGAGACCTTCTTCTGACCACTGAAAGACAGACAGCCATCGGAGGAAGTGATTACTGTAACTTCAGACTGAATGTCCTTTAGGAACAGCACAGGGAGCAGTTAGTAGACTGGGAGCAAATGAGCTAGCTATGAGAGCTAGGGCGTTACTGGTATTGAGATACATCTTCCATTTATGTCTCTTCATATCATCATTATATGAAATAAGGAAATTATATCGGTAGTTCTGTTAAGAACAAACAATCTCAGCATTGTACACAAGCCATCCCAGCCAGCAGTATTTGCTTTGTTCTACCAGTAGGAGAAAAGTTGGGACTCAAGGATTTTTTGTCTACATTTCCCTTATGTTTGTTGCATAGCACTGATAGTATCTGTTTCTCTGAAGTCTTTCTGTTAGCTGAGCAAATTTTTTTTAACCAAAAAGGAACCCTGAACCAAAGAAAAAAATAAAAGCCCACATAAAAAACAAAACAAAAGAAACAAAAGACCAAACCAAAACAATCCAAACTCTACACCAAGCAAACCACAAAAAATCCCCAACAGCTGAACTTGACTCTTACAGGAATTTGTCCAGCATCTAAAAGAGTGATCAGAATTGGACCATTTGTATTTCACCCCCAAAAAATAAAGCTTTTAGTCCTGTGAGATTGCTTCTAATGTCATAGCATGAGGTACTCCATGCTATGCTGATTTAAATTATCTTTATGACCTTATGTGTGATATCACTGTTATATAAAAATCAAAAAGAAGTCAAGAGCATTTTTCAATTTTTGTGAGAGTATGTTTGTAAATTGAGTTATACTGAGGCAATTGATTAATAACCTCATCAGTAATGACTTATTTTTCTCCTTCTGAGTGGTTTAGAAACCCATTTTTAGAACACAACTCCTTTAATTTACAAAAATATTTTTTCCAAATGCCATAAGTAGAGGATGTTTGAGATACATCCATTCTTTTAGGAACAATAAGTATTCTGCCACTTACTTTATTTGCAATATGGTTGCTCTCTTCTGCTTCACATACCAACAAGTATTAAAAGAAACGTAAATTAGGGTTGTTATGCTCTGTCAGTCACTGAGAATATAGGCTAATCATTCTCCATAAAATGAAAAAGTTTAGGGTGCTCAACATTCTATGACCACTCCAAACTTTACAAATTTAATTTTGAAATCCATTACTTTCTCAAAATTAAAAGAAGAATGAAATTTCATAATTTGAAAAAAAAAAATTGATACCAGCCTTTCTCCTTAATAGTTTGTTTGGAAAGATGTTTTGAGATACTTACTGCTTATACCGAGAGAGGAATGGTATGATACAGGACTTTTGGGTTCCTTTCCATATTTTATGTAAAAATGTATTCCCACAAACACACAGTTATAGGGAAAAAAAAAAAAACCCACATATTCTGGAGTGTATTCAGAACATTTAGAAGCATTTCATGGTGCCTTTTTGTTTACCTTAGGGGAGGATATTTTTGAGGCAGTACATACTCCATTCCAAAAATTGTTCGAGATGCCAAAGACAGAATTGCTTTGGTATTTGAACACGACCTTTGGAGCAATTAATGAATCAGTCTTTGGAAGATCTTCTTAAGGTCTAACCTTGGTTCAACAGAACATTACTGAAAAACACGGTCACTTGTGGGCTAGGAAAGGAGGATGCAACTTTTTCTCTGCCTCCTTTCTCCAGCTGGGTGCATTTAGCAGTGATACCTTAGTGATAAGGTGACAGATGACCTTCCCTGTAGAGTCTTACCAAAAGCCCAGTTACACAAAGAATGGAGTATGGCTATGGAGGTATTTGACATCATTCTTTGTCAGATACTCAGTATTTGATCTAAAGTAAATCTCCTGGAAGTTATGAGATGTTATGGAATGGGGGGAAATTACAGGGGATGGTATGGCACACAGAAATCACAAGATGCCTTACCTGATAACAAAAAGAAATATTCAGAACTCTTCTTTTTACATGAACCTGATTTAATAATGACTTAATAGATTGTTCCTTTTATCCAGTCATTGGTAGTTCAATTTTAGTGATTTTGAGAGTGTATTAGAACTGTGTGATTTAGAGACTGTGTCTACAACAGAGAACACCACAATAGTGAATGCTAGACATTTGTGTCAGGATAAGATATGAACTACTGAAGGAATAAAACAATGTATTTCATAGATAGCTTCTGCAGTTATCTGTTCTTGGCCTCTTTCTCTTTTCCTGGGCTGTGCAAAAGCTGGTTACTGCAGCCCTAGGGCAACAGCACCATGTTATCTGTGGCTCCAGCACTACAGATGGGAGACATTCCCATAACTGATAAATAAAATATAAACCTCCTAGAGTACAAGGGGGTTTATCTTTTCTGTTGCTAAGGTCCATGATGAGTCTTCTATCCCTGAAGAATTCTTTATTTCTCTATACCTACACAGAGAAATGTATGTACTGAATCCTCCCAATCTTGCCATATTTGATTTACCTTCTTTTCATGGCCAAAGCACGTTGGTAACATCCTTTAGTATAAGTAAGCTTTCTCAGTCTGATTCACTGCTGTATGTTTACAAAATCTGTAAACTGTAATACCTAACACTTTTTATAATGGCAGTTTCTGTTTTTTAGAGAGCCACTGAAGCTTTACTCTGTGCACTTCTCTATTCTAAAGTGTTGTTTAGAAGACTTGAATTAACAGTGGATTTTAGAACAGCATAATAATCTAAATGTCTCATAGCATACAAACTATGGTGATATTATTGCAGACTGAAAAACTCTTTTGCTTATTGGAATGGGACCTGCCAGCTTCCTCCAGATAAAAATGCTGATATTGGTCAGTCAGAATAAGTAAGGTTTTTTTCCGGTAAATGAGTGCTGGGAAGCTGTCAAGAGAAAAACTGCATCAGAAAGAAGAATTCACAGGTGAAGGAGTAGAGAACATACACTTCTTTAAGGAGCAGGTCCAGCCATGATAAGCTGATATTACCAGAACAAGTCATAAGGGCTTCTTCAGTAACCATCTCCACTCCAACACAGAGGTTTTCATTTCTCGGCACTTCATAATGATTTCTGAGTGAAAATGCTGTGCTCAACATTCAGTGCAGCACAGCTTTAAATATTAGGAACATATTTGTAGTCAGACAAAATTTCTCTTGACATGTACGTGTTTGAACCCCTATACGAGGATATAGTAAATTTGGTGTATCTGAGACAAGAACCTCACTTGAGTTAGATGAATTTGAATCATGAGGAGTTAATCTAATCTCTAATAAAATAACTGAGAAAGCAGCTCTGGGGTGGGGTATGCTCCAGGCCACAGTTTAAGTCACATACTGTTTTTATCCTCAGATAATTAATTTACTAACTGCTAAATTCATCTTTCATGTGTGGCTAATCTCTTTTTGAATTTCCTCAGTACATGTTATGCACATTTAAAATTCATTTGCATACAGAGCTCTGTTAGAAAAACAGCTCATTGTTAAAATGGCCCATCGTTTTCAAGTGTGTTTCAAACGTAGTTACCACACTCAGCTAGATTGTGTGCTTACTTTAAGAAGACATATAACTTCAAAAATAAGAAAAAGAGAAGACGATTGTTAGGAAAGTCAAGGATATTGAAACTGGATGAAGAAAGTTGGATTGGAAGCAGTTTTGATGGTATTTTAATCTCTTCTGAAAAGGTCATTTGTTTTATAGTGTAGAAGACATTTCAAAATTAACTTATGCCCTATTATGATACTAAATTCTACCTACAGTGTGTCCAGCTAATCATGTTTAAAGAAAACCTGATTATTTGTTGTCGTAGTGAGCACAACCTTTCCCTTTCAAAAGACTGAATTGTTCCTCAGTCTAATAAAGAACAGCACGGCATAAATGGGGGAGAAAAATTCTGCTCTTACTGGTCAGGAAGGAAAGTAGAATAATTGAAAGAAGATAGATGTGAAATGGAAAATGAAGGATATCTGGGAGTTTGTAGTGCAACGTAACTGCCTCCATATAGTGGTACTGCTATGATTTGGTTATTAAGAGATGCCTTTGCCTGAATTAAGGTACAAATGAGACCATATCCTGCAGTCAATAGTATGGATTTTATTTAACAGTAAATGAGAATGAGAGAGAGAGAGAAAGAGAGAGAAAGAGAGAACGAGAGAGAGAGCAGGACACAGTCACTACCTCGTGAATCCTGTAGCATACTATTGCATCTTTCTTCACCCTGGTCTTCTTGGTGGTGGGGGGTCTCAGAATTGTTCTTCCAGGGTATCATCTTTATACAGTCTGCGTTCTGGGTATCCGTGGGTCGTAGATGCCATTGCCATAACTTGGGCTGGCATGTGTGTATGCAGTTGCTCTTACAGGCGTGTGCTCGTTGACTGTGAAGGGCTGAAAGCTCGCTCCAAGTCAATTAAAGCTTTCTGTGAGCAAGAGGAGACCTTTCCGACCTCATTAGGCTTTTTACCTGCTTTAGTATGAAGCTTAGATGCCCCAGTATTAAACTCTAGGTATACAGCTCTGAAGTGTGAAATTCATAAACAGCTGTTTGAAGCTTATAATTCTGTATATGTTGAATGAGGTTCAGTATATTACAGAAATGAAATTCAGAGTATATAGCACTTGAATTCGGTATAATTACACCAATCAGTAGAAAACATTAAAAAGAATACATAGCTAAAATTCTGAATGAGATACATATATGGATCTATAGAGAGAGATTTATGTAGGTAGGCACGGCTGTGTTTACATCCCCACACTGTTTCCTACACTTTGAGTACATTGTGCCATCTTTCCTTTCCCTTCTGGACATGTTGCTGCTCTGTGCTGTGATGAATTCAAGCTTGTCTGTACATGTTAGGTGTATTGTGAGAAGTCCCTCTGGGGATTTAACTTTCAGGACATTGAAGTTATGAAACCCAACTGGGACTAGAAGGCAGATGAGTACAGGAAAAGTTCTGGTTACCCAGGAGAGAGGCACCCTAATAATGTATCGTATGCTCCGGAGAAAGCATGTACAGCTACACTTGTCAAATGTTTACCTAGGATATGTTTTTTTTCTTACAAATCCACTATTACATCCTGGTGAATTAGACCTTTGAAAGATTTTTGGTATCTTTAACGTTTAATGATCGTTTCAGTCTAGCAGTGCTAGATTGCAGAGAAAGCTGGATAAGAAAGAGAA
Source organism: Cnemophilus loriae (assembly GCA_013397755.1). Lineage (NCBI taxonomy): Eukaryota > Metazoa > Chordata > Aves > Passeriformes > Corvidae > Cnemophilus > Cnemophilus loriae. The sequence goes on from VZTF01001496.1 coordinate 70,634, forward strand.
ACTGTAAAACTTAAAGTAGGAGAGAAAAGGTTAAGGGTTACTCATGATAAACTGATAAACCTGTTAGTATCTTGAAAGCTGCCTTAATTAATTCCATGCCCAGAACACTGCTCCAATTTTGATGAAAGGCAAGTCTGAGTCCTGAAAAACTGCGAAAGCTAGCACTTACTTCTGAAAATGTGACAGTTAGAATGATGATTTCTACTAGTTGTACAGTATATTAAACTTTGATATACGCTGTCAAAGAAACAGACATGCTATACTCTTACTTCTGAATTAGGTAGCTGAATACTTTTGAGCATCTTTATGAATCTCTGCGCTTCATTTTATGATGTCTAGAATGGCAATAATTTTGCTTGTTTACCTCCAAGGCACCCATGCGCATGCACACATACAGACATGTTTGCTTATAAAATTGCAATCTATGATATTAACTGTAAAAAAGAAGAAATAGAATACAAGTAATTGAAAAGATTTGACGTTTTGTGTATTTTTTAGAGGAATAAATGTAAATGGCATAATATATGGTTATGTATATGAAAATTTTTTTCTTTGAGAAATGAGACAAAATTATCTGTTTAAAAATCAAGTCCCATCTTACAGCCAGTGATGTAATATACAAAAATAGAAAAATATACTACACTAGTATGAAAAAGTAGAACATAATTTACTTTTTAGTTTGTTTTCTTTGTAATTACATTTACTGTAATATATTAAATACACCATCCTGTTTGTCTTTTGTGCTCATTAGGTCTACTACTTAAAAAAATACCTAGTTTGCTCAAAATGGGAAAAAAGTAATAAAACACTGACTACTTCACACTTCTATGAGATAAAACAGTAAAATTTTCCAGTGAGTGCACTGACAATATAATAGGCTTGATGTTACTCCAAGTGTATGTTGAAAATGTTTTTTTTCAGTATGTGTGAATATAATTAAGGGCTATACTGTCAGTTTAAGAGCAATTATTCTAACTTACCATGTACGTCTCCCAAAGAAGTTCAAAACTAACCTGAAATTCCTGATTTATTACTAATTATTAAGAATTTTGAATGATATCCCTGAATAGTTTGAGAATTACCTTTAATTACTCTGAGACAAGCTTGGGGTCAAAATAAGATTTAGACTCTCAAGAATTAAAAACAGTAACAACAACAAACCCCAGGCCCAAATGAGCTATCAAAAATCTCCTCATAAAACCCCACAAAACAAGAAAAAAAGCCCAACCACAAAACTCCAAACATGTTTGAAGGTGTATTTTCTTCTGCGGGAAATTCCCAGTTCCCTGTCTTTGAACATACTGCATAGTAATAATGAATAGATCAGAATAGACCATTCATTGTGACCTCTGTTACTTGTTTTGCTGTCATATATTTTCTCAAGTTCATTATTTTCGGACGCTTTCAGAGTCCATGTCCTTAAAAAAACCTAAACAGTTTAACATTCTAAACATCATTCCACAAGAGCTACAACCTCCATTTTCATGTAAAAAATCAACTGTCCTAATCCTAATGCCGTTTAAGGGTACAAATTTCATGTGATGTGATTTGTTGTGATTCAGGTAGGGGATGCACGGCAGGATGGTTATACTACTTTTTCAAAAAGCACAGTACTTGTTGAGGACTCTGTTATGGTTTTTTCAGTCTTACATGTGACTTTGGCCTTTTCACTATGGTACTGATTTCCTTCTCTGACTTCATACGATTTTAAGAAACTCCTTCTAATTTTGCCATTAGAGTAACAAGTGCACAAAACTGAGCTTGATTTTCAAATGAGTTTACTTAAAGGATTTCAAAAATAGTAGTTTGGGAAAAAAATATTGCCCTTCAAACTCTTTCCACTTTCTGAATTGTTATTTATGTATGATAAGAAAGAAATGTCAACAAGAGATTCTGCAGTTTTCTAGTCTTTCGCATAGTTTATACTTCTCAACCTTGTGATCTTTATAAATGCTGAATCTTTGTAAATCAATGTTTAAACAAGGTATACACTTGCTTCTCACCAGCACTGCTAAAGAAACTTGGTGACTAGTGTAGCATTCTGTATTCCACTTTCCTGAAGATCAGTAAATCTTTTATGCAGAAGATTGTATGATGAGGGTAAGAATCCCAGAAGGCTGTATGAGAAGGATGATGAAACCCTTGCATTGAATCTTTTAAGAGTGCCAAATTTCAGATTTCCAGCAGGCCTTCTGTCACTACAGAGCCCTGTTCGCCACACCATTAATTTCCATTTTCATTGCAGGTTTATGACACTGACCAGATACATCTATTCTCCTACGAAAACCTATAAACCTGTATTTATATTCCTGAAAGAAAAGAAATCAAACATGCAGTAGGGGTATTTTTAGTGATGTTTCTGTGCAGTGGTTCACCAAGAACCTCTCTTTTTCTTAGAAATGTGTGAACTCATACACAGGGCAACTTCTTCATTGGCAGTGCTGATCAGTGAGATGAATGAAACACTCTCTACATTTTCATGCTGAAATAGAAAGGCATTTGCTACTACGGAAGTTTATTTATGATAATAGAGAGATAAATTAAAATGAAATTTACTTCTATGTTTTATTGATAACTATGATTTAGTCCAATCAGACATACATAAAACACCATAAAAACAGTCAGTCTATGAGTACACTAAAAATGTATCTACTCCCTATGTTTCCAAGACAGTTATTACCTCACAGCTATCATATGGTCAAAAATATACTTATTATTTTCCAACACACTGTCTTTTGAACAAGTTGTTCAAAATAACAAGATCTAAATTTGGCACATAAAACAAAATTTTCTTGAAGAACTAGGAAAGGCAAATTAGAAAGGAAAGACTGAAAAAATCTGTTGGAATGTAAAACCCTCACAGAGTTCTTGTCTGGTTAGCAGGATGAGTCTTGGACTCCTGTGGTATATGAGCAATGAGAGCAAGACAATTCCACCATCACTTCATTTTAGAGAGTAATCAAAGACCCAGTGAGACATCATAATTTGGCACTGGTACAAGGTAAAACAAACTTGAGGAAGGATTTGTCATTTTGACTTCCATCTACACTCTGTTCTAAAACCTTGGAATCTACTATGGCATTGGTTGCACTTCATCAGCTTGAAAGGTTATCTTGGACAGGTTGCAATGGTATATATCATCACCCCCTTTTTCTCTTTGTTTGGAAACCAAGAGTATAATTCTCCAACAATAAACATCAGGTAACCTAACCTAACCTTTTCTACCTTATATCAGAGTTCAATACTTTATGCCCAGGCTCCTTTAGAAATTCCACCTACAGAGGCTTTATTGTTTAATACCAAAGGTACTCATTCAAAGTTACTTGACATTATTTTGATTTTTCAGGGTGGTGTAGTAACTCACTTAAATCCTAATGTAAATAAAGGACCTGCTAGAGACAGATTTCAGGAATATGTTCCAACTATCAATGTTCCCATAGAGATCATATAACATCACATTTTCCTCCAAGAGAAGACCAGGTATTAAACATAATCCAAGCCTCAGTTTTTGCTGAATTACTCCCCTTGTCACCAGCATCCCATACTCTTTTTTTCCTTTATGAAACAGTCATGCAGATCGATCCACAGTTGAATGTTTAAGTGCAACCTCATCTCCAGTGCTTCGAGAGAGTTTTACCTCTATTTTAAAAGGAATCTGTGCAGCTGCTGAACCCATTATGAGTGGGACTTACCATGAGGTTTATTGCTGATTTAGTGAATTTACAACCTCCCGCAAGTGGGATCCTCTCCTGGACATAGTACAAGTTCACTCTTTTGTAGTTATTGGTTTAGTAGCCTATTCCTCCAATCTACTGTCCTATTACTTTCAGCTTGTAAAGTTCTTTGTCCATTGAAGCACACCAATTGTCCTTTTTTGTTCTCAATGAGATCTTCCATAAAACTGGATTTCTCAAGACAAGTAGCAAACCATTGATTTAGGCCTGCAATTCAGCTTGTTTGGGATACTCCCTCTACCCTGACTATTTCTAGCTCTGTAACAATGTATTTCCAGCTTTCTGGTTCTCATGTTGAGAGGGCACTACACAATAATCTACTTGCCAAGATTCCTGAACAGATTTTCAAAGTGTCCTTTTGAAATGTGCTGTACCATTGAGGAAAAACAGAGTCAGTCTAAAATTTGTTTCATCAGAACATTCTCACAGGCCATCCTCATATCAAAGCTCACTGGAACAGCGATGGGGGCCAAGCCACTTCCCTGAAGGTTTAAATGGATTTGCATGCTGTATCTTATCTCTGCTACCACTCATGGGATGAAGGAGCGAGGAGTGCTGCTGCCTGAGCTTGATCCTGACTGCCAGCTCTCCCAGCACAGCACTGCATAGCCCATGCAGTGGTCACTTCATTAATGGTTTGTCAAAACATCTCCACCAAACAGAGGAGCACTCCCCGCATGCACTGTCTGAAGGGTCTTCGGCTTTAGTACTTTTGAGTGCAGTCGAAGGGTATTTCAGCTGGGCTTTAGACCTTTTTGTGTGGGCTGAAGTACCATCCTAGAGCCTGTGTTTTTTGTCCCCTATATCCATATGTGTAACTCAGCTGTTCACATTCTTTTGATTAACTCAAGGAGAAGCATTTAAACCAGTCCATCCATGCAGCAGATCCATCCAGGTGATCTAGCCATTCATCCAGACCAAAATCCCCTGTGTGTCCTTGGCACTGAACAAAACTTGGCTCTCTTCACAGCAGCCCCTCTCTTTCCTATGTCCTTCCCTCTCCTTGAGGCTTCCTGGCACCCTAGCTGCTCATTGACTAGTTACATTGTTCTTTAAACTATCTACTAGCTTTTTCTTTTGCAAAACGTGGTGAATAATTGGTTCATACAACTGTGGTCATCTCCACCTTTGCCATCACAGATTGGTGCAATAGATAAAATGAGAAAAGTTTTCATTCTTTTCCATTTGTACTTTTGCCTTTTGGAGTTATTTGTTTGAAAAAGACACTGAATCCTATGGCAGATGCAGTTTTACCAGTAATCCACTCTGTTTCAGTGTTTATTCTTTTTCTCCCACCACTCTAGTACCATTTCAATCTAGTCTAAAGGATGCAGAGACAGAGAACATACCGAAAAGAAATAAACCTCTTTACAGGAAATAAATAGCTAAATTGTAACATTAAAAGAGAATTTGCGTTATTTCAATCTATTTTCATTTGTGTTTTCACCAAAAATGAAAATAGAGGACTATATTTTACTATTTTTAATAGAGAAGAACTAAATAATGAAACAAATATTCTGATAATATAGTGTAATTTTTATTACTAGGTTAAAAAAACCCAAATCAACTCCAACAGGGTTTACATTACGTGATTTTTGTTCATCTGGATAATTATAGCTAATTTTCTCCCCTCATGTTATGCTATATAACACATTTCCTTGGAGTTGTTTCAGACTATCTTGCTTCTATTTCATCCTAGCTAAATGGTTTCCAGCTTCTTAACAAAACCTGTTTATTGAATTTGATCAGCAACTGCTGTCTGAAAAAATGATACACTGATCTCCGCAAAATTCTAATTGTGTATTTTGGGAACTAATCCTTATCAGTTACCAAATTATTAATCAACTGGCAAGGTAACTCTTTGGCAATCTGAGCGGAAATGGAATGGTGCTTTGAGGCGTACTTAAATAAGAGTAATACTTTGCTGACTTTAATTGCCACACCTACAAATGTTCTGATTTTGGGTATGAACTTTAATTAGATAGTATTTTGTGCTGTTTCTTGATTTTAAGAGATAACTTTTAATCATGTGTGGATGCTTTTTTCTTTGTTGGATGTGTCATTAACAAAAGCTTTTTTTTGTATTTTTATTTACATGGATTTCAGCTTTTTAATGTAAATGCACACATAAGTAAAAAGACTGCTCTCTTCAATAATGCATAAGATGAGGCTTGGACCCCAAAGTCTGTAAAAAATGTACGTAATTAATGCTGTCAGCATCAATCCAACTTTTAAATAACAAATATCCAAGGAATGACATTATATTTATGAAGAATTGGGAATGATGAATGTACAGTATTGCTAATGCATGCTACCATCATGATATCTATTGAAAAGTTATGATTCATTGCACATCTCTTCAAATGCTGTGCTGGTCTAAACTAATGCAGACAACATTTCCCCACAGAAGGAAATAACTTATAAAATTAAATTCTACTTCTCAATTTTAGAGCTTCTATTACAATTTAGAATTGCTGATAGATTTTAGATATGATAACATAAAGCACCGCAATTTCCAAAGACAATTAAAACAAAACAGATAGCTTATCACAGCTTCAGTCTCAGAGTCCTTCAGCAATCACAAATAAATACAGTCATACTCATCAATCTGTAAGTCCCAGATCTGGCTGTATTCTCTCAGAGGCTGTTCTTCATTAAGATGACATCTTCAGTTTATTTGCACTGTAAAGACATCACCTTGAAGTGCTAACAAAATATTTAGAGTTAGATAAATGCAGTTTGTGCAGTTCACCTATTCCTGAATTTGTATCTTAATTTTCGCAGTTTACACAGTCACATCTTCCCATTTTAGCTATTTTTGGTTTACTCGTTTGTAACAAACAGTTCTCACTTAGACTCAAAAAGATGTTAGGGATAACTTCAAACACTCATTTTCTCTGGAGAAAACACTCATTTTCTCTGACCAGTTCTGCTGTTCTTGGCCTTACCTGGTCCTCTGCTTTGAAAAGGACAGCTTTACCTCTCTTCAGTCTGTTTTCTCTTCTGAGAGTTCTTCCACAGTCTTCATGAGGGTACTTCCCCAGGTTTTATTACCATACTTGTTTTCTTTTAGGCTTCAGAAATGTTCCACTCTCTATTCCTTCTTCCTCCATTATACTTTTTCAAGCTACTGTCCTAGTGAAGGTACTTGTCACAGGCATTGTTTGGTTGCTAACTGCAGTAATACAGAATTTAATTCTGTTGTGTGCATTCACATTAGCTATCAATTATTCACATTTTCAGACTGACAAACCAACAATACCAAAAAAAACCAAACCTTTTCCAAAAATATATGACATGAAACTGAGAATTTTTAAATGTTTATTTTCTACTTTCATTTACTTTATTACTTATTGAGTGTTTGAAAGTAATACCCACATAACTTACTTTAGTTCGAAGGTGCTTGTTTGTTTATGTTGAATAGTTTATGGTGAGAACAGAACAAAGAAAAAAATTGATTAGTGTGAAGCAAAGTAGTCCAGCCCATGTTTCTGTTCAAATGAAAAATAAATTGCACAGGGAATACTAGTATTTTTCTACATCAGTTCATTCAGGTTTAATATGTACTGTCTTGTTATAACTGATTAGAAATAAAGTCACTGAAAATGTTTTTCAGTGTAATTGGATCCCCTCCCATTGAAAGAGTAGAGGAATATGCCTTCAAAGGCAGCAGCTGAACTTGGTCTAATAGATTTCTCTGCTAGATAATAAAACGAGACACATAGGAGTCTTTCCCCAGTGGCATTGGTGTTGTGCTATATGAACCTTGACAAATGTTCTCCATTTCAATCATCAAATCACCTTTTTCATTCCTTAGGAAGTCGAAATAAAATGACTTCTCTGAAAAACAGAATAAAATGAAGACTTCATCAAACCAACATGTTAATGCTTGATAAAATCAAGCCATCAGGAATAGATCTAAGCAGGAGAATGCTGAGAGTTATTATTACCAATTATATATCCTTTGGATCTGTTGGCATTAATTTCTAAAAAACATGTGTATCACACTGTGATCACTAATGGTTAACAATGCTGTGTAACAGCTTGCGTAAAAATAGTGAAGTGATATCCTTTTTCAGTACGATTAAGACAGTTTCCTATGGAATAGAAGCTACTTGTGTTTTCAGGACAGTGAGTAATATTGTCCAAGCTTTCATCACATTAGCATTGGGGATGACAGTTGTTAGCAGATCTTCATGGTTTTAATTTTTTAAGTACAGTTTATCCTGAGCAAATAGTATAATGGCTGTCCAGAAGAGACATCCATTCTGAATATTTGGCCAGCAGCAATGCTCCAGATGCAGCAAAGATGCAAGTCAGAGTCATGTATGTTAAGGCAACTTTGACAAAACAACTTTTCCCTTTGTGAAACGTTGACATGGTTGTGGTAAGTTCTGCCTTACGTTATTTATTAAAGTTGGTCCCTCATTGTACTAGAAAAATGCCTAAACATCATCATAGGTGGATCCTCAATATTTTTTTCTAATTAATGCCTATAGTAAAATCACTGCTAGCTTGCCAGAGCACCTACAGAGACATAAGCCACTTTTGAAAACTACCCAACCAAACATAATTGTTAATAGTAATAGTGTCATTCTCCGCAAAATGCTGGATGTTCTACATGGAGACTCGTGATACCTTTCATGGCTTTGGCATACACCCCACTTTCTGTCACTTTTTTTGTTTTCATTGGAAGTGAGCTGAGTGTTTTGATCCTGTAGGCCTCTTTGGTCCACTTTGACAAAGCAGAGAGGAGATACACTATAGATTTTGTGTCAATTAACCTTTTTCTCACAGCAGAGAGAGTAACCTCAGCCACTTCTTTCCTGGAGGGAATTGGAAAATTCTGGAGGCTGACTTTTCCTAACTCATCTCCAAATGTAAAAGTAACATAAAAAAGAAGCATATATTTGTAGAATAAGTTAGGTATAATCAAAGAAATTATTCAAATAGATGTTGTACTATATGAAGTTTCTGTTTGTTTGGGTTTTTTAATACCTGGAAATTATCTAATGTGATTATTTCCATAATGTAATTCCACAACTAATTGAAAGAGACTTAGTAAGTACAATACTGAGATCTCAATTTTTTTTAAATTAGTATAGCATATATGAGCTAATTAAAGTGTTTTCTATGGGTCTTTAAACTTACTTCGTTTTAATTGCCAGCTTGTTGTTTTAAAATGGAACTGGTTTTTTTAACAATTCTCAAAAACAACAGTGTAGAGCAAATAGTTCAAGCAGCAAGTGATTAACAATTAAGCAAATTCTACTCTTGGTCTATATGTCACATGGAGTCAGAAGTATTTTAAATAAAACTGCTTAGAAAAAAAAGAGGTTTTTTTTTTCTTTATTGAGCATTTTTCTTTATTGAGCATATTGACCAAATAGAAACTAACAGATGAAGCCTTGATGTAGTGCATGCTCCAAACATTAAATCTGGTGAAATAGACATCTGAACACCTACTCCTTCATGTGGAAAAGGAGCAGACCATCTCTGGAAGGAATCTTTATAAAAATTTAGACCTCCTATCTTTGCTGCTGGGAAATGCATGACTAACTTTTCTACTTCTGGTATGAGTAAAACTTAATATTCTGCTTCAGAAGTGTGGAATATTTTGTGACGGTATTTTAAAGGCAGCATTTTCTGAAATCCAAGTGTATCACCATCTTATCATTTTGAAACAGAATATTTACATCCTTCTTCTAGAAGACTTAGAGTGTATGTCAGCCCCACAGTACTTAGGTAAAACCCCCACTAATCAGAGACTGGGTGCTTCTTTTTCCTTCTTGCTGTGGGCAGTGTAGTAGTACAGAATGATTTCTGAGCTTGCTCTGGCTTCTGAATCAAGCAGCTCTACTACTGCAAGCACCCAGGCTTAATTAGCTCTGTTGTGCTGTATTGCTGTTTTGATTTTCATATGTGTGAGACAGCTTGTCTCTACATCATGTTTTGAAGTTTTATGATAATATACGAGGAAGTCCAAGGTTTAGAAAAAAAAATACAGAAGCTAAAAATGGCTATCCATCTGGTCCTTCGAGTACTCACTGGGGAATGGGAAGTTACATACCAGAATTTTCTGATTGTGTTTTTGGGTTTGCTTTTTCTTTTTCTCCTTTTTCTGAGTTCCTGCTTGTGTGATTATAGAGTATCAACAGACAAGTGACAGGTGCCCCAGGCTCCAGAGTACTCCAAAGCCTTGTAGCTAGGACTGTCTTTCTCACGAGAGGTATGGATATGTGCAATCAAGAGGAAGCTGAGCTATTGTAGTCCGCATTTTTATTGCTGTTCAAACCGTGGAACCAAATTAGATGAGCCATGATCTGTGCAGGATCCTTCATGATCTATAAAACTGTATAATTCTAAGCAAGTTTTCAGTTTAGAATTAGATGAAAGGTTTCATGATGGTTTGCAATATATCTGGTGACTCATCAAGTTAAGAATCCTAAATATTTAGAGCTAAATAACACAGATTTTGGTATAAAGGTTTGAGACCTAAGAGAATGTCTCCAGTCTTCTCCATTTGCCATGCTGGAACATACCCAGATGTTTATAGAAACATAATGGGTGACTGCAGACTGTTGCCTTACATTACTCTCTAAACCACTGGATACCAGCTCAGGTCTGTTGAACTCTTCCCATTCACTCAGGAGCAAAATTCCTTATATTTATATTCCAGGTTCTAGTTTTGTAGCCCAGAAAACAAGCATCCTTTTTATCGGCCTGACAATTCCCCACTTAGAATCAACTTCAGGTAACCTTAAACGTGCAGTACAGCTGTCTGTATGACCCTAGAATCACTTTTTATTCAGTAAATAAATAAAAAAAGGTACATCCATCCAACCTACTTAAGATGCTTGCATCAGTTTAAGAGGAATCATATTTTGAAAGCACTTCTTTTTTTTCGTTGCCTTTGAGGAAGTTTAGATTAATTTACATTGTGCACAACAGCCTTTAATCAGATGTACACCATCCTCTGTTTCCATCAAGTAGTAAAAACACCCAGAGGGAAATACTTGGTGTACTGGACTAGGAGCTATGTAAGACAAGGTATGCAGATGCTAATCAGTGAGGTCAAATAGAAATGTGTTGAATATGTATTGTATATTCATATTATGGAAAATCTGAAATATTGCAGACAGCTGCAAGATGCAGTGAGGTATAAAACTCTGTATACTCCGGGCTAAGCAGAGAGACTTGTGCTACGCAAGTAAGAAAATGGAAACTTACATGGTGACATAGGGCTTAAATTTTTATATTAAAAAATAGCCCCTTGCTTTTGGTAGGGTAACTCAGGCATGAAGTCCATGGAATTACATTACAGGCCAGGGCATTATTCATTATTAGAATAGAGCACCAATGTAAGAGTTGTCACAAAATTATCCAAGTAACTGTACTGATGTCCTGTATTGGATGGATCATGTCAAGCTGGGCAGTATTTTAACACCGGAGAAAATGAGATATAGTACTCCATATTTACTCCGAGTCCATTTAATTTAGTGTCAAGACTGCTTTCTTCCTTTGTCACAGCTTTTGTTTTAAAATGACATATTTCATAATAGATTTCAATTTCCTCTCATTTATCTAATTTAACAAAAGAGGTTAAGAGAGGTACTTATTATTAACTCAGTTTTTTTCCCCTCTGCAGTGTTTAGGGAAAAAATGTTTTCTGCAAAATTGTACTCAGGAGTGAAGAGATATCAATAATTATGAATTGATCTACATAGAAATAGGGTAATTATTATGTTGACTGATTTGAAATATTCATTGTTTAAAATTTTAAACTCTGCTTTGTATTTTAAGGAGATTTTTATTGCTTTATAGAGTGTCCCAGAGCATCATCTCTAATTGGCTTTGGAGTTCCTAAATCTCGGGCACAGATGTTTCTTATTATTTTAACAAGAGATAAAAGCTCTTTCTGTAACGTGTTTGTTTTCAATTGATTTTAAAAAGGTTAAGGGGAATCCCTTTGGTGCCACCTATCTTCAGATAAAAGGGGAGAGAGACTTTGGTAAATCATATCTTATTTTGTTCTTTTATAGGATTACGGATACTATTTTGTTTTTCTTCAGCCTCTGGTATTTCCAATTAATGTAATGATTCCCTAATTGTTTGTTTTTTTTTTTTTTCCCCAAATCGGAAGTTAATATTTGGAAAAATGTGCAATAGTTCATAAAATCTCTGAAATATTCCTCCATACAGCAAAATACAGTGTGTCCATCACATATTTACATCAGCTAATTCATGTGAAAAGAACAGTAAAACCTTGGGAGTGAATTATCTTGTTTCCTTGAGATTTTCGTTACTATGGGATAAAAATTCCAGATGTTGGTGTTTGTAGTGTAAAAGTCATCTATTTAAAAGATGTGTAGCATGTGTGTGATGTAACTGGACTTGTATGGAAGGATCCAGCTGGCGTGGGGAGTTGGCTGCCGCAGAAGGCTTCACTCCATTGCTTCAGACTGGGGCGATGCAGAGGGAGGGATGAGAGGCAAAAACTGAAAGACAAAAAACCCAGGTAAAATGCAATTTATGCTACGCATCCAGGGTCAAGACTGCGTTATGCATTCAAAGTTTGCATTTTTTTTTCAGGTATGGTTCAGGTATATTATCATGGCCTGTTGTTAATATGTTATAATTACAAGCTGTCCCGCTACTGTATAAAAATAGTGCAAACACTAAATAATTGCATGTAAAATCCATATAACAAGATTAAGTTTCAATTCTCTCAGGAAATTTTGAAGTTACAAATAAAAAGTGCCTTAAGTTTGTTTCTTATGCAAATTTTCATTTTAGTGATACTGTTAGAAATTTGGTTTTGCTTACCTCTGACTTTTACTATAGGGCTGTTAGTGTAATGGCTCTACTTTGTAACTAGTGCGTATCTTTTAAACCGTGTTATCTGGGAAAAAACCCCTCTTTGGTATCTGACAGCTACATTGTGGGTTTTTTTAAATAATGAATGGTTAGTCTTAAATGCTTTGAGACATTTATAATTACACCTTAAAGTAATTAAATGATTCAGTATCTGTAAGACAGATGGCTGTACCACAGAAACCAGCTTCACAATTGGCACTAATTAGCACCCTTGTTGAAATCTCAGCAGTGGCCAAAATATTAAATGGGTATCAAAACTAAATTACTCAGCCAGAGAGAGTTTGTCCAAGTTGATATATTGATAAGAGATTGTGAATGCCTTAATTGCATGTATGCCTGCTCATAATTATTTTCTGAAAGGAAATAGGTGACTTCAGACTCCTGTAAAGATAAATATTGTGTTTCCTATTAAACTAAAATTAAAGTGTTCTGTGTTTGTAAGAACTGAGAGAATGCATTCTCTCAGAAACCAACAATTCCAAAGTTACTGTGAAAATACAAGTACGTTACTTCTCCTTTCTAACCATGTCCATATACAGTAATTTCTGGAGGCTAGTTCCAGATGTGAAGACTTTATAGTACTTATTTCTTCTTGCAGAAAGACTTAGACTTAGTTTTCAAAACTAAAGAAATTCATGCACATAAATAATATCAATTAAATAATATAACATAGTGCTTTATGAAATGTGGTTGTTAAAAAATGCATTAAGAACCTTATTAGCTGTCAAAAAATATCCGGAAGTACTTGCCATTAGTTTTTTTCAGTTTCAAGTTGGGCAGTTAATCTGCAATCATAGGAAAAACGATGAAATGAAGGTCCACAGTGAGATGCAGGGCAATGGCTGCAAACTGAAAATTAAATTATTTCCAGAAAGACCTTGACACAACATACTGTGATAGCTCCCTAGTGATACATAAATTATATGAATATATAAAATCTGAAGGAATTTAGGACATTAGTTCAGAAATACACTTTTAATTAAAATATATGAATGCTTTCAGTTTCTTATAACTATGAAACAAAATAAAAAATGCCTACTCGACCAACACAATCTTATAATAAAGCTACACTCAGTCCCTTAGCTTATATGCAGTTACAGGGGAGAGGAAGGGGAGAAAGTAGGGAGAGACAGGTTCAGTGGACTTTAATTCTGCTATGACGGTGTTGCAGTACACAACAAAAGAAAAACTTCTTAAGGAAGGCTCGGTTACTTATTTCTCTTACAGGTATTTCTTTTCCATTCCTGAATTACTTGGGGTAGCTGTACTAAATGATTTGGACACCGTATTTGTCTCTCTTCACTTGTCACTTTTCCTTGATGTCTAACAAAACTCTGACATTCTAGTGTATGCAAATACATGAGTTTGGGGGTTTTTCTGCCTTTAATATTTCTGATTAAAAATCCATTCTTGCCAATACTTTTCTCAGATTATTTTCACTTATAAGGATATTTTGACAATAAAAAGGATTCATAATAACTGGGTTGTCTATTGGAAGGTGCTCATCTGGCATCTCTGGAGTGACAGTACTTTAACTTGGCCAGCAGAAATTCCAGGGTGGTACAATTTCAGTAGTTTTTCTCAGTCCTTTTATGAATGGGAGAATAATTCAGTTTCATTTCTGCTAAATGAGATGACAGTTTTTAATTTTGTAGATAACTATTGATTTGCTTGTATGGGGATGTTAGTTCCAGGTAGTGTGTCAGTGTTCCTCTTACTGGCTGTTTTTGAGGATGATGTTAGTATAACTGTAAATGTGGAACAGGCTCGTTAATTTTTAGAATTTGAAAGAGAATGTTAGAAATAACTCACTTTTTGATACGATTAAGTGCAGATAAAGTCTTCCAAGCAAAGAAAGCTGTTTATTTGTAATGAGTCAGCTGAGTTAGTGTGTATCTCTCCCTCAAGACATGGACGCACACCCCCTTCAACAAAATGGCAACTTTTACACCCTTTTGCTGCCAGGGCCGTCCCTGTCCCCTTTCCCATTGGATGGTACTCAAGAACTTACACTCTCTCCCAACAGCTTACTCTTCTGTCCTCTCCCCTCTCATCCTTCTTCCTATTTTGGTCCTGTGTTCCACTCTGCACCTCTCCTGGTTCTCAACAACACTCAACAGATTACACATCCAAAACACATCCAAATCATAGATAATAACAAGCAGGAAACAGAACCAACAACTTTCATTCTTTTACTCGATAATCTTTTTGGGCTGAAGCAAAATGTTATTTCATCTCTCACAAGAAAAAAACCACTTTTCCCAGTGCCTCTTAAGAACACTTATGTGATAACTATGCTAACTAGTTTAGTCACTGAACTCACGTAGTTCTAAAATCTAAAGGCATGACTGGTCACATATCTTTGAGAGAGGTAGGAAGCAGTCCAGAGCCCCTGCCTTTGCCTGTTGACTGCTGCACTAGCTCTCAATGAGTCTTTGAAGATGCCTGCTTCTCTTGCTTTATTAATTCTGGTTTCAGGTGTGCTAATAATGCCTCATTTACAGAGGGAGTTAGCACACAATCGCTAGCAAATTGCAATTTATGTAAGAACCCATACTTTGCACAAACCTCCCAATGCAGGCTATCTTTAGGAAGCAGACTGTGGTCATTATTTCCATACTAATAGACTAGTGAATGGCACCAGAGGCAGCTTGCAGTCCATACTCAGTCTGTTTTAAAACCAACAATAATGCTTTTGTCACTGGTTTTTTTTTTGGGTTGTTTTTCCCCAGTCAAGGCTTAATCTACGCAGAACCCCAAAAATTTGTTCATTGAGCTTTATAGACTGAAAGGGGGTCTAAAAGTCACAACAAAATTATGACAAAACCCACCTGATGACTGCTAAATACACAGAACCTACCTGGCACTTAGGAAGTCCCTGAGCCCCATTGGAAGCTAAAAGGGCTCTAAGGCTCTGATATTTAGTGCCTTATTATTTATCGTGGAATGCTTGCTCTGTTTCTACACTTCTCCCAAAACATCTGCTATTGGCCACTCTAGCCAGAATACTGAAGTAGTGGGTGGTTGATCTGATCCAGCAATTTGTCTTTGTTAGCTAAGATGGCAATGAGAAGAGGGTGGGGAAAATTGGCTGGTTTTAACAAATTGGCTTGAAAAATGTTGCCCACATACTTGTACCAGTAAAACTGCAGTAAGAGTACAATCACCTTCTTGCTTAACCAGAATTTATTTTGGTGTTTTCACCACTGGTTTGCTCCTACACTTAGATGAAGGCAGGTCTCTGCTTTAGGTATATCAGTGTAGTAGATTTATCAGAAGTTGCTACACAAATATTTACATTACAAGAAAAAAATAATATGTAAGATGATTTATTTATTAGGGTACTCATAAAAGCTGAAGTACTGAGCTTCCATACTATTATTATTAATGATGTTAGGAAACTTAAAGTTTTGGGTAGGTATCTTTTAAAATTACTGTTTGAAATTAAATATAGAAGACAAAAATAGATTGCAAAATTTATGTGATATATGCAGTATCTAATCTTTTAACTAAAAATAATGGAAAAGCAGTGCTGTGGAAAGGGCTCCGAGGGTCCTGGTTGATTGAAAGTTGAACATGAGTGAGCAGTGCCCTGGCAACCAGGAGAGCCGACCTTGGCCTGGGGGGCATCAGGCACAGCATTGCCAGCCAGGGAAGGAAGAGGATTGTCCTGATCTGCTCTGCACTGGGGCGGCCTCACCTCGAATGCTGGGGGGCAATTTTGGTCACTACAATATAAAAAGGACATTAAACTATTAGAGAGCATCCAAAGGAGGGCAACAAAGATGGTGAAAGGCCGTGAGGGGAAGCTGTATGAGGAGTGGCTGAGGTCACTTGTTCTGTTCAGCCTGGAGAAGAGGAGACTGAGGGGAGACCTCATTGCAGTTACAACTTCCTCGTGAGGGGAAGAGGAGAGGCAGACACTGATCTCTTCTCTGTGGTGACCAGTGACAGCATCCAATGGAACTGCCTGAAGCTGCCTCAGGGAAGATTTAGATTGGATATCAGAAAAAGATTCTTCACCCAGAGGGTGGTTGGGCACCGGAACAGGCTTCCCACAGAAGTGGTCACAGCACCGAGCCTGACAGAGTTCAAAAAACATTTGAACAACACTCTTGGGCACATGGTGTGACTCTTGGGGCTGTCTTGTGCAGGACTGAGAGTCGGAATTGATGATTCTTTTGGGTCCCTTCCAACTCAGCATATTCTGTGATTCTGTGAAAATTACATTGTATGTAGAATACATATACATAAATAAAGTCAAAGATACTTTTCTTGACGTGCAGGGATTGTCTCAACCCCACTGATGAAAGCGGGGATGCTAGATTAGGGATTGCTTAATATTTCCTGGGAGATTCTTCAGTAATGTGAACAAATGTAACAGAGATCCCTAATCGTATGCAATTAATTCTTTCCATTCACTTCCAGTGCAAACTCAAGGGCATGATTTCAACTGTAGTCTGGGAATAGATTGCTCGTATTAAATAAAGTAACATGAGAACATTATGTTGTGATCCTTCGCCATATGTTTTCATGGCTTATTACAGCTCTGGAAGTGGTAAGGTTGATCAGTGACTGAATGATGATCTGAACACGCTATTGAAAGGAGAACCTGTAGCTTAGAGCTTTGTTGTCTGCTCTGGAACTCACATTCCACTGCCTCCAACCGTGACTTGCTCATTTGTGAAGTGCCTCAGGAATCTGTGTGAGGCTCAGCCAGTAGGAGCTTCTCAGCATGGTGTGATTTAACAGATGAAAAGTGTGCAGAATATAGTTTTACTTTAACAGTTTCTACAGTGATCACTTTCCTGTGGTGTTCAATTATGTCTTTCACAGTAGCAAGTATCTCCAGATTCTGTTTATTCTTCTTCCTTGGAGACAGTCTCTCTGCACACAGATTCTTCTCCCTGAACTAGAAAAAGAAAATATGCAATGTTGACCAGCACAAATCTATAAATTCTTACACAAAACTTGAGTTTATTTTGTGGCTCTGCAGGTGTACAGGTATGAGAGGAATTCTGAGCATTTTTACCTTGCTTCTGTATGCTCTCAGAACTGTACATTTTAGCACTATGCTGAAATGCATAAAAGATAGGTTTTTCCAGATCATATGTTGACAAAAATATTACTGCTGCAAGATGAAAGAATGATCAACTGAACTTCCTTTCAACTAGGAACAATCAAACTTTCATCAAAGTTTCAGTAAAATATTTGTTTCTACAATATAAAGAGATGAACAGAAGACTTTTAGAGAAATGGGTTCCATTCATTTTAAAATGGAGATAAACAATGTTTCTGGGACCATTTATTTTAACTTGTTACTTGTTGAAAAATAAATACTTTAAAAGATCTTCTTAGTATCTGAAGACAAGATAAGATATGGCATAATTTGTAACTAAAAAGAAAGATATCAGAGAAAGTCGTGAGCAGCAGAAGTGTTACACTGAGTGCTCTGGATTAGTCCTAACTGGCAGCTGTGTTCTCCACCCAGACACTCACTCGCTTGTCCCCACAATAGAAAGATAAAAACAGTTTAATAGGTAAAGTAAAAGCTGCACACATGAGCAAAGTGGTACAAGGAATTCATTCACTGCTCCCATTAGCAGGCAGGTGTTCAGGAATGCAGGGCTCCCTCACATGTAACCATTACTCGGGAAAACAAACGCCTTAACTCAGAACAACCTCATTTCTTCCTCATCCCTGCTTTCCTCCTCCTCCCCTTATGTACTGAGCATAACATCATATGGTCTGGGATATCCCTTGGGTCAGTTGGGGTCACCCGTCCCAAATGTGTCTCTTCCCAACTTCCCGTGCACCCCCATCCTCCTCGCTGGTGGGCTGAGGTGAGAAACAGAAAAGGCCTTGGCCCTGAGTAAGAGCTGCTCAGCAATAGCTGAAATATCCCCGTGTTTTCAACACTGTTGTCAGCACAAATCCAAAGCACAGCACCATGTGAGCTGCTCTGAAAAATAGAATTAAATCTACTCCAGACAAAACCAGTACACTAACATTTATATCTCAAACTCAGTAAGAGTCAAGCCAAAGCTTCTGATGCTGATAAATATGTTTTTTAATGCCAAGCAAATAATATATTGTAAATTTTTAGTGGTGAATAGGAAGGTGGCTCATAAAGTAGGAACTCTTTTGATGTTATTGCCCTAGGCAAACCAAAATTAATTCAGTCTTGCAGCACGTAGGCATTAAATAATTTTGCATCTAGATTTTCTTGCTTGGGGCAACTACCTATATGTTAAAGCTGGTCTGTGATCAAGGGCCACAGTCTTTTTCTTTGTATACTAAAGTGAGTTATTTAAATATCACAGAAAAAAAAATGAAATAGAGTGAAATACAAAGCAGGAAGACACACATATATGTATATATGTAGGTGTAGATATAGATTGCTTTTGGCAATTTGAATTGCAGCTTTCTGAGTAGATGTTGATAATTGGATGGTTAGAATGCTGAATACATATTTCTGCTAAGTGTGTCATAAAATATGTAGGATGCTGGTCAGACCATCTCAAATAATTTTGCATTAATAAAACTTAATATTTTAACAGAAAGCAAGTAGCTTAAAGAGCAAGAATATAAAAGGTTATGTATTTTGGCAATGCTGCTTCTTATTTATGTTATTTCAGAACATTAATGTTCAGAAATCTTACTCACTTTCTCTTCCAAGCTTGACTTTCTTGTCCAGCTTGTATAAAGAAAATACATCTCCAGAATGACACATTCAGAGAGTATGTTTTGGAAAAGCCTCTTGTAGTTAGCTTGAAACAGTTCTCTGGAGTATTGCATCATATCTAAGAAAAGTGTATTCCTTATAAGTATGTAAGATAACATCAACCTTAGGCAGATAAGTGCAAAAGCATGATGCAGCTGCTGTATGAGCCAAGTGACTTGTCAGAGGGATGCAGTGCTTTTCTTTTCCCCAGGCTGCCCAGTTTTGCCAGGGAGATGAAACACTGGCCTCCTGCCTAAAATCTGAGCTCTCAAGAAGAGGTGCAGCTGATATACCTTCACTGTACTAAAATGGGAGGTGATGGGAAAGTTTAGTTTAAAAAAAAAAAATAAAGCTTTCTCAGGTTCCATAGTAATATATGCTGTTGCTTTTAGTAGTACTTATGCATTCGGTATGTCTACTATGAGTATTGACAGTATGATCCTAAATGAAGCTACTGCATGGAGCACTTACAATAATCTATAGCATGTTTTTAGAAAAGCTACCTGCATTGATGTATATTTCTCTGTTAAGAATATACAAATTTGAAACAGTTTTGATATACACTTGTCATAAAGCTCTGACCCAAAGCATTGTTGTGGCCCTCGCACATGACTACCCATTTAAACACAGCTGTGAAGCCTGTCATTACCTCTCATGAACACACTTTCCAAAGGCTGACATGCTGTACTGCAATTCATACTGCAGTGTCAGTGAGAACGGTTGTACCTTTTAAAGTAATGATTGTATTTTAACGACCTCTTTCTCAGCTGTTTCCACTTAGTACTTGATAGATTCACAAAGCTTTAAAAATTAAAAAGGAACCCTTAATAAATGCTCCCATTTTATTTATATGTATATGTCTGTATGAAATTTGTTAAGAATGCAATATCTGCAGCAGTATGTCTAATTAGTTTATAAAAATTAATTTTTCAGTGTGGCTTAGTACAGGAAATGATCATGAATTCACTTTAGTCATTACTTTGTACTTCATCACCTAATCATATTAATAAGAGCTCATATTAGGAAATGTATTATTATTTCAAGCAACACATGGAGTATTGCTATTCTGATGTGACAGTCTATTTAGCATTAATAATAGAACTTGAGTTCTGCAGTTTTTTGTGCCCTTCTGCCTCAACCCAATGATTGGCATATTTAATGTAATTTTACACTGTGGCATGGTTGACCATTGGGAACACTTTTAGCCTCAGCCATCCAAATAAGTACAGGGGAGCTGGTATGAAAATCTACCACAGCTCTCATTTGGAATTAACTACAGCACTATGAGAAAAATCATCTGAAGGAAATTATTTTCTACCATATAAAAATGGCTGTCTAACTATTGGAAAAGACTGCTAAATTTAGCTTTTCTTTTGTAGCAGCTTTCCTTGCAAATGTAGCAAAGAACAGGAATCCTGTATGTATGAAGCTGCTGGAACTGTGAGTATGTACAGAGCAATATTTACCTGCAGAAAATGGTTCTCCTGCTCAGGCTTCTGCTGTTTGCCTGAACAAGGCTGTCATAACCCCAGCAGAGCAGAGCTGCCAAGGTGTCCTATTGAACCGAGCAGATAGAGTGAGCAGCCTCCTGGGAACTCGAAACCATTGTTCAGTGTCAGAGACAGAGTATAGACTCCGAGCTGTTAGTAAATGGAGTGCTTTTATAAAGATAGCTAATTTATAAAAGACTTGTGTTAATTTGCTGCTTATCTTGAGTTATTATGATTTTATGCACCATTATCCTTTTTTACATTTGTTTAAATATCTAGTATCTGCTAACACATGGTGTTTCAGTCCTTAGGGGAATGCTTGCAACTGGAGCTGTTTTGTTCTCTGCTCTGTAAATCCTTTGATGTATCCACTGAGAAAAGTTTAATGTTCTGATTTACAAATGAATGATGTGGCACGGTCACTTCTGGTTCTGCTAGGCTGTGGGAAAGTATGATATTGCTTGGGGTGCCCCTGGGGAATTGTGTGAATGGGAATTTATCCTAGACAATTATCTTTGTCTATGTACAATGCCTGTATGTTCTCTTATATGTAGGCTCTATGGAATGAAGAAACAAAGGTGTGGAGTATGACGACTGCAACGTAAGGTTTGCTTTGGACTACAGGTCACTTGTGCTCGAGGCTTTTAATCTGGTTCACATGAAGGATCATTAAAGCAATACTCTTCCAGGTGCTGGCAGCACTGAAAATCATTTCATACAACTATGCTTGCAGCAAAGTTCATATACGGTCTGATGAGAGGGGAAAGCGAGACTGAAAGGAATGCGAGGAGTGAAAGTGGAAAACATATAATAGGAAGAAACAACCATAGGGATGGAAGAAAGGGAGGGGAGGTTGAAAAACATTCAGCCTTGAAGGCTGGTGAAGGAGTATGAGAGAGTATAGGAGGAGGAAGAAAAATAGAAGGTCAGAATCAGAAATGCAAATATTCAATGTGAGACTAAAGAGACTAAAAGAATTTTGGGTATAGGAAGGAACATAATTTAATTTTATATGGGCACATAAAAACAAGAAAACTTCTTTTGAGTCTGCATGGGATATGACTGTAATTTTGTCTATAGAAATGTATGTTTTAAATAGATCTTCCTTTTTTTCAGTCAATGAATGTTGCTCATTCATGTCATTGCAGTTAGAATTTCTTAAAATGTTATCTGGTACCAGACAACTTAATTTGAGTAATTTCTGTGAACAGCAGAATAGTAGACTCAGGTGAAACATTAACATTTTCAACTGGAACAGCGATTTCTATTTTTCATCTTACAATACTTTAGTAAGGACAGTGAATACACATCTTACTTTAGTGAGCTAAATTTCGTTGTCATTCTTGTCCGTATTCTCTCTCTTAATTTTTTGTGTGTTCTTCTTGTAAAAAAATCAAATGCTGTTAAAATGAGTGAACCATTTACTAAAACAAGTCCTGTTGAACTAGGAAACCATGCTCTTAAAAAAAAGGGGGAAAAAAAAGAATGTATTAGGGAAAATGTTTGGTTATCATTTATATTCCTTTCCATGGAGTTATCTGGTAAAATGTTCTCTCCCATCCTGAGATAATATAATTTATTTTAGAAAGCTGAAAAAACCACTAAAGAACAGCGTGCCAGGGAACTGCTCTACTAAATTATCAGTGAGGGACATACAGTAGTCAGTAAACATGAAGGACAGTATTTAGACAAATCGATGTTTGAAAAGTGCAATTGAGAGTAAAGGTACATCTTTAATGTTTTCCTTTAGATAAATGATAGATGTAGAATGAAATGACTGAGCTTATTTTCCTGTATGTTGGAGAGATGTAGAAGAAGGGCAAAATAGTGAATAAGCTGCAAATTTAGTAAAACTTGGTTTCTCATGCAAAGTTATGTGACTTAAAAGAGGAAGGGCTGTTCTGCTTGTGCTCCGTTTCCTTTCCAGTCTGAAGAAGCCCGGGGTAGGTCAAGATGTTGCAGCGCCTGTGCAAGGTTGTGTGGTCAGTCCAAGGATTTTGACAGCACCACTGTGCCAGTTCTTCCCCAGGAACCAAGGGGACCTGTGCCCAGGTAGCGGCGAAGTGAAGTGGTGTAGGCAGGATACAAAGGCACAATGTTGGCGGGGCTGTGCACACTTGTAGGTGAGGGTGTGGTGAATGATCTTGCTGCCTTGTGATCAAATGAATGGAAGCAAAGTGGATCCTTGTCTTCGTTGGAGCTCATTATATCTTAATGTCAGGAGCAGGCTTTTCTAACAGTGGGGATATTGACAATATTTTGCAAGGGGGGACACTGTATAAAATTTCCTGTAATTATCCAGCTGCTTCACAACAGATAAATTGAATATATTAAATAAAAACTTTTTTATTTAACACAATACACATATTAAGTTCATAAACCATGATGTTTTATGTAAACTTTATTTCTAAACTCAAATGTCTCAACAGAGCAGTATGATGATTTCCACAGAACAGTATCTCTGCTTAATTACTATTTAATTGCAATCATTACTGGCTGGGAGGTATTTTTAAATAATTTCTGAGTGAATCATTTGCATTTTGAAGACCGTTTCATCAACTAGTGAACTAACTTCATAAATCCAAACTGAACCCACCAGAATCTTTTACTTCATACAGCAGAATATACTAATTATTAAACTGGCAGCATGTGAGGAAAAGGTGGCTGAAATTACTGGGTAATTCATGTTGCCATTGCTAAAGACTGAACTACAGGTCTACTCCTAGGCCTAACTAGTTTCATATTTAAACTCTCTGCAAAGTACAGTATCAAATTACCTTGCAGTGAATGAACCTTGAAATACCTTCTAGTATATTTTCACACATTTTTAGTAGGACATAATGCCAGTTCGATTCTTCATTATGTTAAAAATAATAAAAAAAGCTGCAATTCCTTAATACACTGCTGTGTATGAATTATTCATCAACAAGACAATTTCTCTTAAAAACTTATGATTTGGCAAGAAATATACAGGTCAGAAAAAATGGCTAGGATATGAGGCTAATGTCAACAGTGGATGCTGCAATGCATGAATTTTATGTACTGTATTATCTTTTTCCTGCCTGATGCCTATCATCCCTATTAACTTGATCATAATCCAGAAAATGCACCCCTGAGTTTCCCAATTTGATGCTTTGGGATTTTTAAGCGCAATGCAGAAGTTTCAGTTGAAGCAGCTTTCTTTTAAAAGGCAGGTGGAAAAGGTGTTGATGATTCTCCACTTTCATTGAATTCATCTGACTTTAGCTGAACTGTGTAAAAATTCAATATTTAGTAAAGCTACCTCTCTGCATTCTTTGTATGGCTGAACACAGTGGAAACATAATCATCAGGTCAAATTAGGTATATTTAAAACAGTAATAAATCATGAAGCAACAGCACAAGAGGTAACAAAGGCTTTTCCCTTTAACTGCTGGTAACTTTAAACAACAAGCAATATTTCATACCACGAGTATACTTTGAAATTATAAATCAAGGCATTCTTTTTGTGGAGTCTCTGACACATTACAAAATTGTGAGTTGACATCTTCCATTTCTTAATATAATTAAAAACATTCAGTGATCGTAATAAAGTTCTGACAAATGGCAATTAGATGAAATTGCTGTGCGATTCCCTGAACTAATTTAGCAAGCTCTACTTTAACAATACTTATTCAGGCACGAACTATATGTAAACACAGCAACTGCTGTACTGCTTTCAAGGATAGAAAGTTGGTAATTGCCAGTGGCCTTACCTTTGTAGCAAAAATCAGTGGTCATTATATAAAGAACTGTCTGATACAAACAAAATAGATGTGAATGAATCTCATATTTTTCCTGCACAGTGATATATCTTCAACATAAGAAGCAGAAACTGCCAACAGCTCATTTAAGAAGTCAGTGTTGAGTACTCTGGAAATTGTTTGAATTCTGTCACACAGAGGATAGAATAAAGTATTTTCTGTATCCCGTGGAGTGCACACATCATTAGCTCCTGAGTATCAAAAGAGAGAGCACAAAAGCCACTGCTATGCTATCATTTGGTTCAGGCCTCTTAGTGGCTGAATATAGCACAGTTTATGGATACACAACTGAGTTGTGCAACCGTATCGAGGCTTGAGCTCCCAAGCCTCTTGCAGGGTTAGATGATGTGCGTTAAGCAGCATCTGCATAAAAAGTTTTCAGGGTCAAAATTAGTTATCTACTTAGATCCATGTGCTCCTCTGCTATACATGGAGTTTTATGTCTGTTGCTTTTCTGCAGATAATTAAATACCATTTTCAAAAGTGATGTTGACACTCAAATTTCCACATCCCATTTACCTTTCTGGGGACAGCAGAAATAATAATAATAACAATAAAAGGATCAAGGGCTGTTGTGACAGCTATAAATGGCTATAGAACCACATATAGACATACATAGTGTTCTTGCAATTTTGATTTTAGTGGCTGAAGTCCAAACTTTGCTTAATTTCTTTCACATTTCACCTTTCCAAGTTAAATTTGCATTCATTTTACCAAAAAATATTGATCTATCACACCCAAGGCATTTTGCAGCAGATTTACAAAATCTACTTAGTTTCTAATATATATCAGTAGTCTGAGTTAATTTCCAAAAAAAGGCAATATGCCAGGAAATAACTTGCAGGACTGAGCAAGCATTGATTTCTTGATGAAAATAATCCTAAAATACAATTATTGTTCATGGACTCAATTGTTTCATTTTTTTGTTTGTTTTGTATGTTTGTTTGTTTAAATTTGATAATACAGTGAATGTCAGTGACTGAGATCTGTGAGACTTGCTGATATGATTTTTCAGCCACCAGTTCCAGGAGTTTTGTGATGGGGAAAAACATAAAATTCATATATGAAAAACCATGAAAGGCATCCCAGAAGAATTGAAGTACTTCAACTTCTAGACTGAATGATTCATTTAACTGTCATATCTGCTGCAGTAACACTTTCTTCTTTTCCAAAAGCTTATGTTATGGATTTTCTCAGGGGGAAAAAACCATAGAACCTGATGGAGCCTTTTGCAGAATTCTTCTTGTGCTAGTCTCTTGCACAAGTGTCGGCCCAGTGACATTTCTGTGCCTCAAAGGGAATGCTGAAACAGTGGGATAGGGTTTCTGGCTGCATCCCAGCACTTTTGTGAATCACCCTAGAAATTTCTGCTTTGCAAAGAGAATAAAAAGCAAGAAAGTTGCTGGTCCTGATCTTATGCAGTTGACAGATGCAAGAGAGGGAGTTGGTTAACTGAAACAAATTGTTGAAAAAAGAGTGTCTAATGGAAAAGACAAGAGGCTTTCAATGGAAATGTGCTTCAGAAAAATGTTAACTCTGGTCTCAGGCAGAAGCTATGATTGTAGCATGAGAATTAGCAATTGGGAAGAAATGGAATAACAGAGACGCTAAATATGATCACACAGGAGACAATCACATTTTTAGTGTAAACAAATTATAGCCTAAATGGATTTTAGTGCTTTGCATGTTATTCTGGAATTGCAGTTTAAGACAATTGGCCAGAATATTCTAATGTACATTCAAATATGTGCTTAAAAAAACCACAGTATTGAGGGGATTGGCAAATCATTAATGGTAGGAGAAGTGGAAGAGATGAGATATTCCTCTAAAGAACTTTTCCCTACATGTCCTGTACTAAGATATGCAATTTTGTCTTGTCTTTGCTCACATACCCAAGTCTGCTTTCCCTCAGACTACTTCTCAGGGATTTTTATAGTATCTTAGGTTTACAATCAGTTTCATTTTCTCTTCTTAATTCCTGAGTTTAAGTACTGCCAGGCCTGGAGTATAGCCTACAATTTGAAATTACTTTTGTTTTAATCATTACTCTGAAAAGTAATTTAACTGCTTCTTCCATTGACATTCTAAATGAAGAGCTGCTAATCACTTCCAACAAATTTTGTCCAGTTTTTGTTGTAACACTCTGACTGAAAACCATAGCACTACACAAGACAGTCTCTTTTCATAAAACATACTGCCAATATACTTTGCTCAACTTTAGGCATTAAAATACATTTTTTATAATTAGAAAGCGAATGTTGTGGAATTTCAAAACATTGCATGAAATTGGGATTGATTGACTGTATTTGATGGAATTTTAAGATTATGTTAATATCTAAATGTTTTCCTGTGTTTACAATATATATTGCAGTTTGCCTGAAAAATACAGCTGAATCAGTAACATGCAGAGAAACAGTCTTTGGACATAAGCATAATAACACTTAAATTAGGATGCATATAAATAGACAATTCTCTTAAGTGAAAATTTTGCTGGGAACCAAATTTGTATAATTTATTTCAATTGACTGATCTCATAGTTTATTGATACGTTGCTTTGTTCATTTACAGACAGAGTAAACATTTCGGGTTTACAGAGACAGTGTGATCTCTGGAATGAACACATTTTTTTTTGTTTTTAGTTCAAAGAGATTGGATTAAATATGAACACTTGTATAGCTTTCTATAGGTGATGAAGCTCCTTCAGAAGAACTTACATGAGAATGAGCTATTCATGGTGGCTTATTTGTTAGCGCTCTGATAGTGAAGATCAGTGTCATATAAAGGCTCCTTTATGTTTAATGTAGAACCTGAACTGGTGATTTAGAAACATACTTGCTTAAAGGACATATTTTACTACCTATCATACCATATAAAAATTCCTAATTGATTGTTTCTTTAGTTCACTTTCATTTTCTTGTCTTCTGAGTAATTTTATTTGCAAAAATAATAGGAAGATGTATTTGGATATATATTTTTTGTATGATTAGGTTTAGTCACAGATACACATACCAGGAGGTATTTACATCACTAATAATAAGAATGTACAACATGGAAGTACAACCATCTCTGTTCAAACATAGCAGACATAAGCTTTTCACCTATCTCGTTGTGGTTTCTCATTGCACTAAACAGTATGGATGTACGTGATCCATAATTTGGAATCCAGGAACCAGCGTCAGGTCCTCTTTCCACCAGTGAGCTTGACAGTGAGTTTACAGTGCTGGTTTTGGGCAAAAATCACAACCATAGAGTAATTTAGGTAGGAAGGCGTATCTGAAGAATGTAAGCCTCACTCTCCACTCAGAGCAGGGGTGGCTGTGAGACAAATTTGCTTCATAACTTTCTCACATTCTGAGGTGAAACTGACTGGACAGTATTTCCCTCCATCTTGAAGCAGTGAGTAATTTGTGCTCATTTGCAGTTGTGCAGAGCCTCCCTCTGCTCCTGTGATGTGTCAAAGTTGATAGAGGTGGCCTTGCAGTGTCAGTGAACAGCTCCCTCAGCACACTGGGATGCATCCCATCAGATTCTATGCCCTCCATAGCTCTGTCTTCTTCTGAGGATGCTGCTTCACTACCACAGACCTCTCTCTAGTAAGCCTGGGGAACTGGAAGGCCAGAGGGCAGATCTTTCCAAGGAAAACTAAGGCAAAAAGGCCTTTGAGTATGTTGGTCTTTCATCATTAGATGAAAGACACATCTATGTTACAGAATGATTAGATCCCTTATCCTACTGAACATTGTGCCACATACTCTTTAGTCTGTCTTTCGCTACCTGAGTAATTTGGATGTATAAAATCTCTCTTCACTCATTTCACCTCCCTCACTTTTTTCCAATTCCAGCTGTGCTATGATTTTCTGAACTCCCTTCCTGCCTGCAGCACAACAGTTCTAAATGTGTCATGAGCAGTATGTCCCTGCCCCATCTTCTGGGTACTACATTTTGTCTTTTAAACTCCAATAGGAGGTCACGGTTTATCTCTGCTGGCCTTCTGCTACACTTGCTCTGCTTTCTGCATGTCCAAATGGATGCTTTTCTGCATAGAGGAAGGTCCCTTGGAAATCAAGTAGCATTGCTGGGCTTCTTTACTTTCCAAGGTTGTTGGCAATGGGATCCTACTAAGCAGATCCCTAGACAATTGAAAATCACTTCTCATGAAATACAGAGGTTTAATTCCATTATTTATAATTCTACTGCTTTTCTTGCTTATTTTCTTCAAGAGTTTAGACTTTGTAGTTTTATAGTCATTGCAGCCCAGGCTGTCCTTGGCCTTCATGTCCTTGACCAGTTCTTCTGTCCTGTGATGGACAGGTCCAGCAGAGCGTCTCCCTAGTCTGTTTGTCAATCATCTGCATCAAGAAAAGCTCATCAGCGTGCTGCAGAAGCCTTCTGCATTGTTCCCACCTAAGTTTATTTCCTTCTCAGTGGGTATCATGTTGGTTGAAGTTCTCCATAAGTACCAGTCATGATCATGAGGTTTCTTTCCACTGTCTAAAGAGGCCTTTATCCGATTCTTCCTGATCTTGTGGCTTATAGCAGGCACCTATAGCAATGTCCCACCTGTTAAGTCTGATCCAAGGCAACTCTCAGCTTATTTCAGTCACTCCTCAACACAGCACTACTGTTCCTCCTCATCTTTTCAGGAATATAATTATTTTATACCAAGTAGATGTATAATTACATTAAGACAGTAACAAGTTTGGGAAAAAAAAAAAGAAGAAAAAAGACAAAAACAACTTAAGCTCACTCATTTACATGCAATAATCCTCAAATTTATTAAATGTAATTCCACATTTGTTCTAATCTGGCAAAAAGTACAAATTACACAGTATTTATTATGTGAACACAGCAGATTATTATTTTCATAAATAACCTTCAGTTTTCCAGGCTTTTCTGGATCAGAGTGTAAGGGCATAAAACTGTAACTGAACAATATCAAATCTTGTAGACAACATTTTAATATCAGTATAAACCAGTAAGGCGGTGATGTCATTTTTGTACAGTAAGGAAACCAGTGAGGGGTTTTGGTAACATTTATAATTTATTAAGCACCCCACAGTCACACGTATAGTTTTAAGCAGAGCCAAAAGCAGACTATACAGCAGAAGAAGATAGAAAAGGTGTAGACAAGCATAATCCAATGTTTTTTATAGTGAAATTCATTGAGCAGAAACATTCATTTCGGGGTAAATCACATGCTTTATTAAATTCTTGTCAGTTCTTCTATTTCTCTTTGTTTGGGTTATTAGCATTATGCTCATCCACACACTGAAGTTTATGGATCCCCTTGAGTTCTCTATGCCAATAAGCACCTAAAAGTTTAGATGGAATGAATGCTCATTAATAGCTGTGTACAATTTTTTCATAATCTTGATTTTTAAATATCCACATAAGAGCTGTATTTTCCTAATAGCAGGATCTGAAAATTTTGTTTCTTTTATCACTTTATGAATGTTAGAGATTTTCTCTCTCTAGCTTCTTCAGCTGTGTATTCATGATGCTTTAATAAGCAATGATTTTCATTGACTAAATAATTATTCCATTAAGTATGGGTAAGAAAAGATAATCCAGGATCACAAGAGAACTACGTAATTTTCAGTTCTGGATATATAGGAAACTTTGGAAAAATAATAAATTTTAAATTATTATTGTTTAATCCCATTAATGTATCAGGGCAAATATGACCCCACGGAGATGTAAAAGAAGCCATTTTACTTGTAGGGACAGTGAAAAAGGTATGGAAATTATTAATATTTCGTTTTGCAGTACATTGCTTTTTCACCACACGTATTAGTCAGCTAAAGAAATTAGTCAATTAGTCAAAAGAAATTGAACTGGTGAACCAGTCTGTCTGAAACCAAATATCCAGCAAAAAATACGAGTAATACCTTTCCAACTAAAAGGTACATTGGACACCCTCATTTTGCCAGAGGGCCACTGCCCAGATTCTTGTCTCTGAATAGTACAAAAAGTGAAAAGGGTGCAGTCATGAAGGGCTGTGTCTGTTTTTCCAAGTTAAATGCAGAGCAGACTGAAGTATAAATCTTGTTTAGGGAGGCAAAAGGCCATACTAGGCAGTTTAGGAACCTAATTACACATTAGGTCTAATAGACGTCAGAGCACAATAAAAAAAACCAGTTTAATAATACCTTTATTCTTGCTTTCTTACAGATTTATTAAATTGTTTTCTATTGATAATAGAGGCTCTTCTTTGATGCTGGTAGAGGGAATTTGTTTTTCTGGATTGAAACAGCTAATTCAGCATTCTAT
The DNA here is from genome assembly GCA_013397755.1 of Cnemophilus loriae. NCBI lineage: Eukaryota > Metazoa > Chordata > Aves > Passeriformes > Corvidae > Cnemophilus > Cnemophilus loriae. The sequence continues at coordinate 101,511 of VZTF01001496.1, forward strand.
TTTGTTACCGTGATTTTTTTTTCAAAGGAGTATAAACAGCATATGTGTGATGTTTATTGTATTACATTTTGTAATTTCTCAGTGAGACCTGAAACATAGATAAAAGAAAGCCAGAGGTGCAACCTAGCAAAACTAATGTGCTCTGAGGAAAAGACAGGGAATACTTTGTAAGAATTTTAGGAATCTCTGAAGTGCTATATATGTAAGAGCAACCGATGGAAATCAAAATGAGTATATTTTACTATTACACTGTTGTGGTTAATGTAAGATTAATATTTCAGTGTTGAGGGAAAAGTCATAAGTGAGTTAAAATATTTCTTTTCAGGGGAAATAGAGGGAAATAAATAACAGAAGACAATTATTCTAAAGACAATGCAGGCCAAACCAACCTAAGCAGATATTTATCTAGATTTTTTTTTGAACACAGAATTTGTTAATAAAATCTGCTTTGATTCTAATCTGTTACTCATACAAAAAGAAAGAAAACTTCTAAAACTTTGGATTAACAGCGTGAATGGAAAAAATTTCAAGCATAATAATTTCCAAAGAACAGTTCCATAGAACACAGAAGTTTATTTCTTCCAGAGAAAGGTGTTTTGATTTCTAAACTATTGCAATTTCAAATTCAGTTTCTTGTGTGCTTAAGATAACAATAAAAAAAGTTTAATCCTCTGCCACTTTTGAAAGCAATGCCAGGACTTCAGATATTGCCAAAATGACAAGTTGCTCCTAGCTGCCAGAACAATAAATCACTTAAATATATGGAGCTTGATTAATAAATGAAGTGGCATTAGCTATATGTTTTCAGTAGGAAACTTAGAGGATAACAATATGTCTCTAATTTTCGCCACTTACTTGATCTTTGGGGAATGATCCTTGATGCTTGGTTCAAGTCTGTGTAGCCTGCTTGAAAAAAAATTAAAACTTTTGGATGAGGGAAGAGTTAGCTTTGTGTTCTATTCCAGTTTAGGCTTGAGATGTCAACTGGCTTCTTAAACAACTCTAGCATTTATAAGCAAACTAAAAAATGGAACTTAATGCAAATGAGTAAGGAGGTAATAACTAAAAGACAGTTTAAATTTTGTACATGTATACATAACGTATTCACATAATTTCATATAAATTTTGCTACAGAAATATAAGAAATTTTTGGTTTGAATATGATGGTATATGTGGCAGAAGAGTTTCCTTTTAAATTCTAAATGCAGCATTTTTTTTCTAAACTAGGATCCCAATTAGCTTGGTGGTCCAGGACAATGTGTAAAAAGGACCTTAGTGCTAGTAGTGCCTCATGAGGATGACTGCAGCCATAGCAAAGTGTCTTTTGTGGTCTGCAACTGTAGACACAAATGTCTTAATCAGAGGCTACTCTTGCACACTTATGAAAACCAAACTAAGAAGGGTGCAGAATTAAAGAGTGTTTTTCAAAAATATTCAAGGCAACTGATGTGGCTTGAAAATATAACCTGCAGGTTGCAGTTAGGGCTAGTATCCCAGAATTACTTGCTATAATGCATAGGCTCAAAAGTAACTACTCTTACTTCTGGAAAAGCCATTAACAGGAGTTAAGTGATTGATATGCTTTTCAAAAATCCCAGAATATTTAAAATTTTTGCATAAATGACTTAGTAAAGGGAAACTATCGCTCCTTTCCCAGAGTGTTTGAAAAACTTGATGGAGACGATAAAAACATTGTTTTGTGTCTGTAATTATTGCTGCTGGTGACTGGCTGCTTCTTTGGAGTTTTTTTGGAGTTTGGGGTTTTTTTGGGGGGGAGGGAGTAGGGGTTGGGGTTTTTTGTTTTGTTTTGTTATATTTTGTTTTGTTTTGTTTTGTTTTGGTTAGTTGTTGTTGTAGTTGTTTGTTTTTTTGGTTTTGGGGCTGTGGGTTTTGCGGGTTTCTTTTATTTAATGCTAAACTTTTAGAAAATCCTTTATTCATAACAAAATTCATTCCCACAGCTATTTCTGCCACTTTTCACAGTTCAGCAGCAAACACAATTTTCTCTGCTTTTCTCTATCTCCATATGTGCATGAGCTGTATCTATAAAGTACCATCATTTTAACATTCTTCCTTAAGTTTATCAGCATCATTTTTTCCTTATATTCAAAGGATAAATCAGCTGTAATAAGACTGCTCTCAAAAGAAGTTTAGCGCATGGCAACAGAGAATTTTGGAGCATAGTTTTAAAAAATACTACAGTGGAATATGAGCAAATTCAAAGTTAAGACACAAGGCACACTGAATCAAATAATTGAATGAACGAATGATAAGATGGGAATGTATTTTCAAGGTTTTCTAGATTTAGGTTGGTTTTTCTTTTTACAAAAATCATTGAAGAAGGAATTACTTTTCTTGCTGGAAACCATGTAATTGAAATAGATGTGTAAAAACAAATGGTTGACAGCTAGCAAGTTTTCTTCAAAGAAGGGTATAGAAGCTGGCTGAAGTGCTGTGGCTATTCAGTCTCCATTATTTCACCCAATTTCCTGACAGAAAATTCTGTGGTTCACAGCAGGTAAGTCTGTTTCTGCTTGGCACAACTGAAGTATGTGGCAAGTCTAGTTACCCTCATTACACCAAAACATGAATAAGGAACCCATCTCAAAACCTACTGGAAAATTCAGTATCAAGCAAATTTAGAATAAAATTACCAAGTTGCAACAATAGCCTTGTAATATTGGGAAGATAAAATCAAAGCATTAGATGTGAAGATTACTGTGGAGAATGTATATTAATTGAGTGTGCCAACACATAGTTTTATTAAGCCAACAGAATTAGGGCAAGAGACTTGCAATACATAATGGAGAAGAGTAACAGTGTAAGTGTAATGCCTACAGTTAATCCATTTTCCAGGGGCTGCCTTATTAGCAGTGGGGTGCTGCAGCTGAGACTTACAGACAATTGTTGCAAAAGCTGAAATTAGTTCACTAATCCCCATCATCACATTCCTCTGCTCTCCCTATTACTGGTGTTTTAATTAAAGATGCGGGTATACAACCTGGCAATATATTCCAGATTCATGTGAGGGAAGCAAGTGCTCAGTGTTTGATACCTCAGTGGTGAGGTTTGGGGTCAGGAGTTTTAGACGCAAGGAAACAATCCATTGCAGGTTTTCAGTTACCATTTTATGAGAAGATTACACAAGGATACACTTCACTAATGATGGTCCAAAGAGATTATTCCCAATTTAAGTCAGAGATAGCTTTCCTACTTCCACATTCCAGATAGTGGCAAAGACTTTTTAATTTTGTTTTGATTGAAGGCTTTCCACCAGCCAATCTTCTTCCTGCTCCCTTGTGTTACGGCCACATCCATGACTGGGCTCTTGTTTCCAGGTGATGATCAGTATTGCCCCCTTGGCAGTACCTTGAATGACTGAAAGAGGTTCAGAAGAAAAGCTCAATGCTGGCATTGGAAATAGTAAATTTAGGATAAGGTACCCTTTGGATCATCTGATTGTGACTACAAGCTCACCTTTAAAGTATACATTTGGACTTGAATTCACTGATTACTTTTTTCTGCTTTGTAAATTATTTTAGTGCATATGACTATGCATATTGCATTTTAATGTGCCTATATTACAGTTGCAAATATTGTGTAAATTTGTATCCAGCTAACTTCTCTGTGGTGACCATCTCCAAGTTCTGTTTTAGCTGCATGTTGTGTTTATGCCACCTGTTCCCAGCAGATATCTCTGGTTGCCTTCTTAGCTCAAGGGAGAATTGTTTATTACTGATCTATACCAGCACAGCATATCTAATGCTTTCTACAAAACACAGCAGTTCACACAGCTCTGTCACACAGAGGAATAAATTAATTATCTAGGGTATGCCCACTCTTGCCTCTCACTGATCTGTAGAGGAAGGGAAATAGGACCACAGGTGATTTCCAGCTTGGTTTAAGGCAGTCTTGTTTGTTCAGCAAGAAGATGCCTATTACTGTGAGGTTTTGTTGCACAGCTAGGGAGGATATGCATTTTCATACCTGAGTAGGACTGAACAATCGTAATACTGCTTATACACCACCTTTGAGAACAAAACAATTACTAAAATAAATGCATGATCATCACATGCATTTTCTATATCTAATTATGCAAAGAAACACTCTAAAAATAAAATAATTTTTATTCATTTTTTCTGGTCACATGCCTCACTTCACAGTTATAACTATAGCAAATAACATGAAAAAAATCATTGCAGAAGATAATAGATGTAGAAACATTTTAAATTGCATAGCTTTAGAAACAAAATGCTGGTGCTCTCTCCATCCTAGCAGAACCAAAACCTCGCTGTGCATTAATGGCTGATGACATCAGTGTAACAGGGAATGTATAATTAAAAGATAGGCTTCATGACTTCCTGAAACTCACTTTAATGTCGTGTCAGACTTAAAAAGCTGACTGGAGAAAGCTTTTAAGATTAGTTAAGCTTATTTCAGAGAACAGCTGTGGACCTCTGACCTCTGCTGCCACAATGCCAAGGATAGGTGAGGTTTTCTATAAGGGAGCAATAGTGCATGCATGGTGTGGCATAGCGTAGTCTGCCTTTTCTAGAGACTGAAATTCTATTAATGTTTAATTGGCAGATGTGGTGTTTTGCTTCTCAGGATTCTTGTTTTCCATCTATTCTCAGGACTCAAATTGTTCATGATTCACAACTGAAGTGACCACAAGTGACCGCTGATATAAGATGTTTTGGGATTCTTTTCAGTAAGAGTTTAGACCAGTGGATAACCTAACATAATTCGACAACTAGAAAGTATAAGCTAATTCTATTCTATTGTAAAAATAAATGCTTATGAGGACTTCTATTAGTTGTTACCATCAGTGAGTATTGTAATGGGTTTCCATGAGAGACATTCAGGTGAAAATTATTTATATTATTCCAAATTCCTCATTTATTAAAATAATCATAATACATTACAGTATATTGCTCCTGTTTCAATTTATTTTCCTGTAGGTAGGGACACAACGAAAAGAAAACCTTTCCCACTTTATATTTACTTTTTAAAATGTTTTGGTGTGAGATGAAAGTGTATAAGAAGGGATTTACAAAGAAAAGTTTTGGAAGAAACAGAAATCTGCACTTAGAATGATCTAAAAAAGGGCAAAGAAACTTTGAGAACAGTAAAAATACATTCCATCCCTCACAATGCTCCCTGAGTCCTCATCAGTTTTACCATATATTTTTGTTGTCATATATCAGGACCCCATTATATATGGCCTGTAGCATGACTTGAGTATATACCTCTGTCTCTATCTATCTGTTCCAAAGACCTTAAACCAGGATCCCCACCAGCTGTAGAAGACTACAAAATGAATGCTCTAATTTGTGAATCCTGAGCCAGGGAAGAAGCCTAAATCCTGAAGATACTTGACTTAAGACCCAACATAAATAGGTTAACTTCTGATACAGAATAGAGAGGTGTTTGGTAATACTCAGTTCGGAAATACTTTGTCGTCTCATTAATTCTAAAGGAAAAGTCTGCAGGAACTTCTTTTCTGAAAAGGAAAACTGACACAGGATATTTTGTCTTTTAAGAGCAGCTGCTACCACTGCTGTTGACTGCTATCCTTGACACTTCTGTGTCAATACTCCAGAACTGGCCCCAGTGCCATAGGAAAAAGGCTTACTCTCCTGAGGAAATTATGTAATAATCAATGAGACTACTCATTGTACAGACCACATTTATTAACTGGGTTATTTTAACTATGGTAAAGCTGTGAATGTACTTGAAGGACAAAACAACCTGCATCAGTTTGCCAAGGAATAAAAACTTAGCAACGAAGAGCAGAAAAGAAAGAGAAGGATTATATAAGAGAAGTAATATGCATGGACATACTACTGGAAAAAGCCAATAGAATAATAAACTGGAAAGCCAAGATACTACCTGATTATGGACAGAGATCCTACAAGAGGACAAGCAGTTAAGGGCACAGATATTATCTGGATTGGATGGTTAGTTGTAAACCCAGTTTGTTGGGCTCTGTGACAAGATAAGGATAAGATTAATGTTAAGGATTAATTAATTATTTAATTTCTTGACATTTGTGATACATTGGTGCTTGATCAGGAGGCATTTTCCAAAAGAGATCTAAAATTTTTTGATTCTGGAGTTCGGTACCATATTTTATTTAATTCCCATGCTTCAGGGCCTTTGCTCGTCATCTGCTGACACCAGAACATTTCATTTCCATGACTTAAACTTTTTTCTGAGCTTTTTTGTCTGGCTGGTTGGTTTGGCTTGATATTGTTTTCCTCTTATTTTTCTCTGCTTGAAGCCCTGGAGATTATTGACAGGTGAAAATGGGATGTGTGGTGCTTCTAGTATTGTTGCAAAGCTTGTCAAGTGCTTAGCTATCTTCTGTGCTCAGGAAAGGAGAGCTAACAGTGGGTGGGTGGACAGAAACTGAGAATACTGAAATTGTTTGCCTTTTCCTGCAACGTGTCATCTTTTCTTTCCATCATGAAGAAATACTAGCTAAAGACATTCCTTTAGGATTTTAGCCCTCAAATGGACATACCTGAACTTTTCTTCTTTCAGCCTATGGTCTACTACTTTTCCTGTCACTACTGATGTTTGATGAGACTTCAGCTTGATCACAGGAAGTGCTCTGTGCACTGTTCTGGGTTAAAGGCCATTGCACTGATACTCGCAATTGCAGACTTCTAAAACCTTTCTTAAAGACCTTCCCGAATTTTTTTTCTATTCAGATACATATTGACCTAGGGTTTTTTTGGGTCATAGGTGCTGTGACTGTGATACTGGGGGACGCTGGACTATTTATAGCCATGTGGGAAGACAAAGAGTGTGTGAACTTTTCCTTGAGAGATTTTTAAATTCTTGATTCAAACAGTCCACAGTGCAATACTCTGGGATTGAATTTATCACCACCAAGCAGTTGGAGTTCTTAGTGATGAGCTGAAGTTGAATCATTATCGCCAATCATTTCTGTGGTATGTCTGAGATATGGCAATTTGATTTTATTGAGTGGTTCACATGGGAATTAAATTCCAGCATAAAGTTGCTGGCTTAAGCCAGAAATCTTTTATTTATTTGCTAGGTCACTACTACTATATGTGCTACTATTATGCAAGAAGATTTCTCCAATGAAAATTCCTCAGACTGAAAACTACATTTTCTGCCTAATGGGTTCTAAATTATACATAAACTGTGCAATTTTCAGATGTGATGCAAATTCTTCTGTCGCAATGTCTTGTAATATGGAAGCTGTTTCCATTAAAGTGACAATTCTGTACAGATGGACTACAATACATTCCATTTCAAAAACATCCACTTGTAGTGCTATCACATACTAGATAAGATTTTTTAAATATTTCTGCTTGTCTTTATCTTGACTAACAGTGATATACACTGTTAGAAAAGAGTGGACTCTTCTATTAAAAACAACATTCGATTCGGGGTTTTATATAAAAAAATTAAACACTAAATATATGAAGATCTTACCATTCAATTTCATGAATTCATGCATTGTCTGCATTTGTTGTTATTTTATAACCCAGTAATTTGTTTACATAACTGTGCCAGCATGTGGCACCATGGGCAGGTATCTCCCTCTTCCATGTTGGCTCAAATGCAAAACTACTGCTGGCAGCTATTGGCGTTATCCCCCATTAAAGGATAAGGGAGATGAGCATTTCAGCTCAGATTTCAATTAAGTCGTGAAAACCCAAACAACGACGACAACAACAACAACAACAACAACAACAACAACAACAACAACAAAACCCTACCCTATTAAAGTTTAGAGAGATTATCTCTGAAAATTAGGCTTTTTTGGTTTTTTTTCAGAGGTAATTATGACAGGCTCAGTAATCTGCTCTGTTGGCAGATCAGTGAACAGGTTCTGCTGCAACAAGTGAAAACTAGGGGACTGGCTCTTTATCAGTACAGGTATACATGGAAAAAGATACCTGGCCACGGTGCAGTGTAAATTACTTCTGTGAGCACCAGTGTCAGAAATAATAGCTTTGTCTAGGAGGAAAAAAAAAAAAATTAAGGATTTTGATTTGGCATCAGAATTTTATGTCTGTAACCCTGTCATAGCAAGCAGCACCCACATACTGTGTTATGATGACATCCATAAGCAACATGAAATAGTTTTGCTCCTTCTTTCCCTACTGTACAGTCTGTAAGTAAACTGGGACTTGGCAAACAAACAGTTTTCCCAGGGACTTCTTAGATGCTCTTTTATCTGTGCTATACTGTTCTCAAATACAAAGCTAAATGGAATTGTCATGAAGCTGATACCACTCCTGGCATTCAATTCAAGAAGTAATTCAGTATAGTTATAGCAAAAAGTATGATCTAGAGGGTGCCTTGCTCTCTTTCTGTAGGATAGAAGTGGTTATGGATGTCTGCTGTGAGAATCAGCTGTGCAAAGACTTAGGGAGGCAGCAATGTATTCTCTTTTTGCACATCACCCAAAAAAGGATTCCTAAAGGGCTAAGAAGAGAAAATGTAGTTAAAAGTCAGTCTTTCCCCCCCAGCTGTAGACTGTGCTTTGGAAACTAGTGCCAATTTCAGCATAGTTTTTCCTCTGTGCTGATTCAGAGCACTGTGTACTCTGTTTTACCTATCTCTGTGCACGTTGAATTCACAAGAATCTGGTGAATTTTTAAAAGCATCTTGGCACTAAAACCTCTGTGGATATGTGTTCTTTGGTGGATATCAGTCTTTAAATCATATTTTATCAAGCAAGCAAGTATGATTTTAAAATGGCAAAATGGCATTCCATTATGCTATTACTTTAATGAAATCTGGACTATATGCAGCAGTTCAAAGCTGCAGGGAAGTGAAGAAAAAGGAGTACACAGTGTAAACTTCTACAACACAAATTAATGTGGCATTTTTTCTGATAATATGGTTCATTTCACATTACAGCCTTATCAGGTTTTTGTCATTGTTTTTTATTTTTATTTTTATCTTCCTTTGATGCTGATTTGATGCTGACACTTCGCTTTTATGTGCTTACCCATCTATTCTTGTTTGTATTTACAGCAATTCTCCACTACTTTTATTCTTAGGCATTTGCATCTGTTATTAATAGCAGATGGGATAGAGAGAAACATAATCGCGTGATTCAGCAGCAGTCATGTCTGTTTAATCAGTAGCATCTGACACAGCATGCATTTACTGCATGATTGCACTGTCATGTTTGACACAAATGATGGATCACTGCTTCAGATAAGTTTTCAGTACTTGTTCATTGTATACACTACTAAATTGTGCTTACATCCACTCATCAAAAATTTCTGACCATAATTACAATTCAGTCAGTGCCATCGTGGTTCTAAAACAGTCTAAATATTGTTTACTTTATGGTCCGTTTCTCCTAGGATGGCTGATGTATCAGTTTTAGTTTGTAATGACAATCTCACATGAATCTACTGTTGTAAACTCTCACTTAAAAGAATTTGAAATCTAAAGAAGGCATTGTTGCTGACTGATATATTTCTATGATATTTTTCCTTACAGTAGATATGTTCCTGTCATGATCAATGATTACTAAAAATAGCTTTACTTAAATAAATATATATTTTCTGTTCCCCCTGATTTGTGAGATGCACCAGACTGTATTTATCTGAGGTGTTTGAATTTCAGAAATGTTTATCAGTCTTCTTTTATATTTGTCCTCATCACTGAAATATAAAATATTATATTCAAAGCACAGTTTGATTTCTTCCTTTTCAAGTGTGCTTAAATATAGCAAAAAGAAATCTCATGAACTTTAAAGGCAATGTCTATACCATGAAATAAATCAGGCAGGAGTATATCTTAGGGCCCCGAGGACACGTGACATGGCTGCCATGATGTACAGCTAAACTGTAATTCCCCTCAGCAGGGAGGACTTGCACATGAGCAGCTGCTGGGGAGATTCTTTCACCATCCACTCAGCGATGTCCAGGAAGGTGCACCTATGCTAATAAGTTAAAAGGTGGTGCTGCCAGGCAGTGGAGCTTGGTCACATAAGATGTTAAGTGACTACATTGGTCCCTGGCATAGTTTTGTCATGGTACTCTCCTGGACAATGCCAAAGCACATTCTGGAAAATCCCCCACACTGGGACCTGCTTCTGTCCTGAAGCCAAGGGAAATGTGCGGCCTTGTTATGTATGGACTGCGGAGAGCAGACTCCAGGGTTAGGTTGCTCCAGTTCCTGGGGAAATACCAGGGCTCAAACCCTAGCAAAGAGCATGTAAACAGCTTAGAAATACAAGCGTGTCTGTTAGTGCCTGAGCCAGTGCAATACACAAAAAGTGCAATTAACAGAGATTCCTGCTGTGTATGATTGTAAAAGAAATGCAATGGAAAATTAAAGTGCTATTTAAGATGCTGCAAAAATGATTAATTTAGTTCTTTCAGGTGTAAACCCAAGAAACTCAGATACAGTCTCTTAAGACCTGCATATACTTGAAGTTTTAATTATTTCAATGCTGTTCATTTGAAGTCTTATCTTAAGATTATTATTTATAGTGGGGAAATGTATGATGGAACAGTTGGTTAGAGCATGGTGCTAATAACACCAGGGTTGTGGGTGCAATCCCCATATGGGCCATTTGCTTATAAGTTGGACTTGATCCTTTTGGGTTCTTTCCAACCCCAAACATTCTGAGTCTGTGAATCATGTCAGATATACTGGACAGAATCTGGAGACAGGAACACCTCAGTTTTCCTTAGGAGAGGTGACTGAAAAAAAGATATTCAGCTTCTTAACTCTGAAGTTGTGTTTATTGTAAGGAAATTAAAATATAATAATCAGATATGTGGGGTGAAGCAAATGGAAATTAAAGAGGTGAAATCAACTTCTCTCTTCCACTCTCTTTCCCTCTTTTCTTGGGGGTTTCTCAGTTCACACTTGTCCTGCAGATAATGTCTGCTTGTTACCTTCCAATCTTTTTCTGCTTCCTAGAACCTGCTTCCAGCTGAGTCTGGTATTTTCCTGAGAATACTTCAGAAATTTCCTCATGCAGCAGCCTGCTGCATAGCCATAGACTTCTGAAACCATGAGCAAACAAATGAAATGTGTTGTCTGTCACAAATCATTTACCAGGGGATGATGAGTTAACTTTGAAGAGGAGCACACACGTTGTTAAAAAAAAAAAAAAAGAAGACAATTTTAAAGGAAGAGAAACAGCGTCTCAGAGTTTTGCCATACAATACGTCAAAATATAGATGATAGATGTGCATGAGCAGAAATAGCTGCTGCTCCAAAACTGCGAACCCCTGCCTTCTCTCCCCTGCAGGCCCTGTTCCTCCTCAGACACAGCTGAGTCAGCAGGTAAAAAAGCATTTTAAATCTGCGTAGGGAAGGACACGATAAACAGAAGGAAGGAATTCTAATTTAAAGTTACATTTCATACATGGGGACTTGGATCAGATGATAAGGACAAGCCTGAGCACTTTCCCTCCTTTTGTTTATTGAAGGTGAACTGGTGGTCTTGTAAGGAACCAGGGAAGAATTAGTGATGGTGTTGGGCTGATTCTGTTGAAGCTTTTAAGCTTTGATAGCAAAAAAAGATTAAAAGTGGCAGTGGAGTTATTGTGCCGTAATTGATCACGATATATGCAATAGCTACTGGCAGAGGCCTTTTGAAAACAGTTTACTATTTCAATAATACTTACTTCTCCTACTGCAGTTTGTGCATTTTTTAAGTGCATGATTTATTGAAGTCTCCATTAGAGCTGAAGAGCTTTGTGCAGTTGATGGAAGCAATAGTCAGATATTTCAACAACTAGCTTCAGGCAATCAAAATGTGTAATTCCTGGAAATTCTTTTTTTATGGAGGGACATTTTGCACTGCACTTCTTTTCTACTCTTGGCTCAAGCATTTTATATCATTTTTCCCTGAGTGAATATATTGCTAATTTAACTATAGCAGGTGCACTAATGTCATTGCATCTTATGGCAGGACATGACATACCCCAAGGGTGAGGAAAGGTTAGAATTGATTGAGCTCCCTTGAACTTTGTGCAAAATAAAAGAATTCTGCAGCTTTACAAATTTTAGAGCTACTTCAAGCTATAGAAATTACTAATAGAACATAGCAAATAATTATTAGCAAAATTTACTGTGTGTTTTTCCCTTTCTTTGGCTATGATTAAGCATAGCAATAAGAGAAACTTCAAAAAGGAAAATAATTTATGTGCTAGTTAAATTATTTTCATATTTAAAGTATATGCAGCAGGACGAAGTGTGTATAGTAGGATGACTGTCCAGAGACTGTGTTTGTAGAAAAGATAGTTACTGGCTGAAGATGAACACCTAGGGCTTATCTCAGTATAAGTGAATTAATGGTTCAGAGACCTCGGTACTGAGTCTTGATTGTACAGTTAGAGTGATACAATGGTCCCATGTGTGATTTCTGTCTCCAGTCAAATAATTCCTGGCACAGTTCAAAAGAGCACTTCAGAGGCAATTTGGAGGTTATCACGTTCTTTTGTATTGTGCTACTTAGCTTAAGGGCCATAAAAAAATAAGCTCTGGCATGATTACTTTACTTGTATATATATAGCACTTGTAGTCTTGGAAAACACTTAGCTAATTATTAATATTCTCCCATGCTTTCTGATTAGTATTATAATAAAACTTATCAGTGAATGAAGAATTAAAATAATGTCTAAACTGTATGAAGGACATAATAAATCTGAAAGAAAGGTCTTGGCTGAGCAGCCATTAGAAGTGTAACATAAAATGTCTAAGAAATGGATGTTGCTCTCTCTAACAACTTATGGGTTAAAGTGTGTTGAGTGCTTCACAAAAGAAACTCATGCTCTAGCTCTTGCATTCTAGGTCTTACATTTATAAATAGGTACCAAAAACATATGTCCAGTATGTCAGGAAGTATGTCTTCATGTGGAAGATGAGTATCTGCTTCACCGACCTTATGTGATCAAGGATTATTTTGATGCTGAAGGGGAAATGGTAAACAGGAGCACAGCCTGCACACAAGGAGACAAGGCAAGCAGTGCCAAAGACCAGAAGTCTTGTGATACTAATTGAAGTGCCATCAAAAAAATAAGCAGACAGAGCTTTGGAGAGGTCCACCGGGATTTTGCGACTGATAAGGAGCGGAAAACTAGGAATGTGAGGATTTGGAATATTCACGGGAGGCTCGAGTGACTATATAATATTTACAAGGAATGTTTAGGGGAAGGGAATTGGGGAGATCCAAAGCTGGGCCAGGTGAAGGAGGGTATGAAACAGCTGATCTTATGTAAACTGGATCTGGACAGTGCACTTGTGTGACTGAGCCCTCTGTGAGATCACCACAGGCTGTCCTACCTTATTTAAAGGCTCTCATAACTCTCTCTCTGCATGATCTTGTTCTCCATCCTGTGTGTGGGATTACCACCTGCTGGGTGGACTGACATGAGTGCAATGGGTGCCAGATATTGGAGTCAGACTGGGATGTAAGTGGCCTCTACTACAGTGTGAGCAGCTGGAGGGCTGGGGGCTTTGCAGCTGCTGTGGGGGAGCAGTGTGTGTCCTGAAAACCTGCTCCTAGAGGGACGAGAACAAGCAAGGGGCTCAGCGCTGATGGCTTGAGTGGGACCGTGGGTCACAGCCTGGGTACCTGGTGCTGGCTGCAGGGACAGTGAGTGTATGTATTACCCCCAAAACAGGTGTTCATGGATATTTGCCAGAAAACTCCAAGCTGAACTCATCAGGAACTAGGAGGAGGCCCCAGATTTGGGAAGAGGTGTCAGGTGGATGGAAGGCCTGTGCAGGCCCTTGAGGGTAGCTGCAGGAGTGGAATGCCTGTGGGAGAAGTGTGTATCTGTTGGCAGCGACCACTGGGATGGCCAGCTGATGAGCTGGGGACCTGTGGGGTGGGAGAGTGTCATGTGTACACTCACTTGAGTGACTTCCTGTCTCTGCCAGCCAAAGAGGAGGAGGGGATGGGGCTGTCTGTGTTTCTGTCACTCCTGGTGGCTTTAGGCTCGGCTGTGGATGCCTTCCTTCTCTGTGGCAGGCCCTGGTTGTGTTTCTTTGCTTATGCCTGGGGAATATGCACTTGGCTTTGTTGATGGTTGAACCTGCAAATGGGAAAGCAGAAGCTGCATTCATTGATCTGGTCAAGAGGAACCCCCAGGTCATGGAGCTGTTGGAGGCAGCAGCAACTTATAGCATCCCTAACACCATGCGTTTCATGTACTGTAAAAGAGGAAGCGAAAAAAAGTTCAGTCATTCTGGTTAAAACAGCTCTTTGAAAATGGGAAGGTTAGAAAGTATCTGTTTATGTTCACTACTTTGATGAAAGCCATAGAGTACAATCTGTAATCAGGAAATAGACTTCATTTTTTGGAGTGACTAAAGACCTTGATTGTTTGTAAAAATCATGAAATTAAGCTACACTGAATTATAAAAGGTCTGTCGTGTTCTGAAGAGCATTCAGAAATAGTGTAAGCTTTTACAAGCTTGGTTTTATTTGTTTGTTTGTTTTAAAGATCCAGACGCATAATTACTTTGGTGTTATTCTGTAATAAAATAAAATTAGTTAAATATTGAAAATGTAAACACGAAGATAATCTGTATGCTGGCCAAGATTGTGTCGCAGCCTCCTGAAGAGCTGACACTTTGAGCAGCTGAACTTCTTGGTGTCAGTCATCTGTTCAGCAAAGAATGCCACTGCATGACTGACGGTTCTCATATCAGCACGGCGTTGACCGTGCAGCTCTTTAAACATGTTGTGACAGAAACAATCTGAGCCAGCTTCAGCGGGGTTAGCACATTAAATTACCGATGTCAAGCCTCAACAGTGCCTACTGAAGAAAGTATAATGATCTTGTACGACCCTCATATTGAGGGAGAAAATAAAGAAATATGTCTTTGCTCCTGCTATTCTTGCAGCAATAAGCAATTAGAAATTTGTGAATATACAATCAAGAGAAGGATCTTTTTATCTCAGAAGCATAAACTGCAATATTAAAACATACCGGTGCTTCACTAAGTGATGGAAACACTGAAATTATATCAATATTAAGTGCTATTGATGTACAACTTTTTCAAGAGAATCTGTGTGCTAATTTAGACCTCTTGCTATAAACAAATATGCTAGTTCTGTCATTGAATTTGTAGAGAGCCAGTCTCCTGGCAGTAAAGAACAGGCTACAGCCTTGATACTGAAGGTTAAACTTGTTTCAAGAGAGACTCAGGAGAGACTCAGCCACGTGTGAGACAAGATCTGAGAATACAGGTGAAAAATTAGTTAAACTTGTGAATTTCCCCAAGTGTTATTGATATCTTATCTAAATCAGTTTCCTTAGGGGGGAAAAAAAAAAGGTAAGGGAATGGTGAAATGAACAGACCCTAATCCCAAACAAGTCAGAGAAAAATTCCTAAGGAGAGGAAATGCAAAAGAGTTTGACTAATTTGCAATCCAAAGTGAGCCATGGGGTTTCAGGACTCTGGGGGATGCAGTAGACAAAGAAGGTGCCCTGAGATGAAAGTGCAGCATTTGTCTGTGGAGATGTGAAGCTTCCGAAAACACTTTCCTGAGATGGGCTTCCTTTTGATTAGAGCTAGATCCTCTGGAGGAGTCATGAGTACAAATTAGGTTTTGGGTTTTGTTGTAGAAGAATTTTTGCATCCTAAGCTCTAGACAGAGTATGAGAAAAAGTTAACGTCTCTGTATGAAAATTAAGCCATATGCTGTTGGGATACAGAGCTACAAGAGCCCCTTGAGAAAGCACAGCATATATTTAATACTTTTAAAGAGGATTGAGACAAATGAGTTCAGCAGGGGTGCAGAATCTTCTCCTGAATGGTGAAATTTTTTCTTTCTAAAATGTGATCAAGACTTGCTCTTTTATTTCAAATGGAAGTTACTTCACCTGTGTTGTTCTACTATCCTAAAGAATACAATATTTAGTGTAATTCACTCCTCGGTACATGTATCTGAACCCATTCGGACTTCCTCTCAGTTAGCTGTTACCCATCTCTGCTGTGTCTGAAGCTAAGTTGGTCCTGCCTCAAAAATTAATTTAAAACCAACCAAAAAGTATAGACGAGACTGCAAAAGTAGGTACGCTTTAAAGCCATGCTTCCGGTGCTGTCTCTTTTCTTCTGGTACTACTTCTATATTCACTTCTGCCACGTGACAGTGATTTGGCAGGAAGAGCTGCAATTATCTTTATCCCAATAAAGGCTAAACTACTAAGGCAGTAAAACTGAATTCACTCCAGCTCAAGAGGGGCTTGAGATTAGGGGACTTGACTTTCCGGAATAGTCTTTCTTTGGATAGGTGAAATTCTGTTGTTTTGGAATTTCTTTTCAAGTCTTTTATTAAAAAAATACAGTAAATTACACATTTTGTTTGTAGCCCAGTTGCACTATGACATTGTTAGAGCATTCTTGTCAGCCCATCAAAAGGCATAAGCATAGAAACAGCTGGTTTCTGCATTAGGTGGGGCAAGTGGAGGAGAAAGTTTATAGGCTGCTTATACGGGGCAATTGTGTAAGCATATGGAAGTATGACTTTAATAGCTTTAGTAGGACTTTTAAATCAATCACAGGTGTAACTAGTGAATTTTATATTTAGAAAGGAAGTTTTTTCGCAAGGTATTTTTTCTTTTCCTGATAGTTGATAGTACTGTCTTGATCTTGTTCCAAAACAGCCAGGAAACTACAGTGCTCGATCCAAGCAATGTTCTTTCTCATGACAGAGTAGAGTAGCAATAGCACCTGTGTCTGACGTAAAACTGAGCCATGAAACAAGCAGTATTCCTTTGCAGAGCAGTCCTGGTTTTTTTTAAAGGTTTGTGCTAAGAATTGTTGCAGGAGAACCTCCAGTCTATAGATACATTTCTGTTTTCAGCTAGGTTCAGTGCAAACAATAGAAATGAGAGTCTGAACTTATCCTTCTCTGCTTGAGAATGTTATAAACTGCAGGTGTAGTTGCAGAGAAGAAAAGGGAGTTGTAGCTCAAGCTGGTGCTTCTAAGAAAAGGATGCTTTCATTTCAAGCACAATTCACATTGTACAAATAGCAGGGTTATACAATGAACGTAAGAAACTGCATTGGTAAGGAAAATATATTTTTTTATTTTGATTTAATGAGTAAATAATCAGTTTTACACTGCTTGCATGTTCATAGAATTTACATTTGGACCTCTTATAATAGCAGAATTTTTAATATTTCCATGTATAAATATACCGTGATGTAAAGGAAACTGTCATGTAGCAGATTTTTATATAAATAAAAGCAGGTTGTTAAAATGAAGTATTTAATCAAGCCAAGGCAATGGTCATTCATTCTTTATGTATTTCCTGCTGCTAGTGTTGAGGGAATAATGTGAATATATGAGTATAAAAGATTTTCCTCAAATCTTGTGTAAGATTTCAACTGTGAAAGGCTCTTATTTATTAAAAATTCTTTAATTGTACCTATGACTGTTGGTGCAACTAGCCCTCTAGTAACCCCAGAAGGACGTAATTTAGCTAGACACTGTAAAATCTGATTGCCTTTTCCAAAAGTGTATACAATTACACATAGACTTCTCTTTTTGGTCAGAGCCTGCTCCTTCCACGTAATTACTCAGGGCCTAGCCTCAGTTTTGTTAATTTTTTCCTTAGTGAGAGAGATCCTTTAGCATTTGTCTGTTTGTTCCTGAGTTTATTGCAATTCAGTTAGGGAGGTTTAAGGTGATTCTATGAGGAATCAAAAGCAGGGTAATACCGTGTGCTGATCAGAAATGGTATGACAAGAAATCTGCTTTGTTATATTGTGTCACGGGGAAATTTACTGACCAAAAAAAAAGTATCTCTGCTTGGGCCAGCTCCATTTTTCTGGCTGGTAGAATGAGTCAGAGCTAACTTCATGCACGACACATTGCTATGGTTTAGCCCCAGCAAGCAACTGAGCCCATGCAGCTGCTCACTCATTTGTTCACCAGTGGGATGGGGAGAGAGTAGTAGTGAGAAAATTCATGGGTTGAGATAATGACAGTTTAATAAGTCAAGCAAAAGCAAGACAAGCCAGGCCTCTGGGCCGGGGCCTGGCTGGCCCCCTGCACCCCCCGCTCCGCTCCCCCCGAGGGCCAGGCCTGGCTTTCTTTTACCATTTGTTGGCCGAGACCCGCTGGCCTCGGGCCGGTGAGCCCAGCCCAGCCCAGCCCCGCCGCTCCGGGTGTGGGCCGGGCCAGGCCCCCACCTCTGGCCACCTCCCGCAGCCCCCCTCGCTCGGCCTGGCCCAGTGGGGGGGGGCCCCCTGGTTTGCTGCAACTTCTAAGATC
>VZTF01001496.1:120458-252012 GCA_013397755.1 Cnemophilus loriae
CTGCTTTGCTTCTCCTAATCCTTATCTCACAGAGAGAAATGTCCTGAATAATAGGCCTAAATTTAAACTACTGCACTTAAATTGGATTGGTGAACTCAAACCACTACAGCTGCACACACAAGAAAAGCAAAATAAGGAGTTCATTCACCACTTCCCATGTTCAGGATGGTGTTCAGCCACCTCCAGGAAAGCAGGGCTCATAAGTGCAATGGTGACTTGGGAAGACAAAAGCTATCACTCTGAACATCCCCTGCTTCTTTCTTCCTCTCCCCTCTTTATATGATGAACATGGTGCCATATGGTGTGAAATATCCCTGGGGTCAGTCGGGACCAGCTGCTCCGGCTGTGTCCCGTCCCAGCTTCTTGTGCACCCACAGCCTGCTTGCTGTAGCATGAGGAGCAGAAAAGGCCTTGACTCTGTGCAAGTGCTGCTCAGCGTAGCTAAAACATCCCTGAGTTATCAGTATTATTTTCTGCACAAATCCACATATCAGCTACTACAAAAAAAAAAATAGCTCCATGCAAGTCAAAACCTGAAGCACACACCTAAAATTCCCATTTGTTTCAATGGTATCATGTTCTCAGTAAAAAATGCTGCACAGACTTTTTTTTTTTTCCTAATTGTCATTATAATTAACTTATTTTGAAATTATTGAAATTATTATTTTGAAGTGAACGTGCCTGTGGGGATGCTCCTTAATGACTTTGGTTTTTTCTACAATAGATTCTTATTTTACTTTAAATCTCACAGTACATCGGCTTTTAAAATTGGAAATGTGTATAGCTTTTTAACTCTAATTATAATCTGCTGAACAGTTAGATCAAATCCTGGCTAGATAATGTGGCTTGTGCTCTGTCTGTATAATGTTGGCCTTGTTAACATCCTTTTCTTTTGCTAATTTATACCTCTGCATGCCTCAGAAGTTCCTTAATCATCTCTTTTAGATTGCAAGAACTACAGTGAAACTTTTTGTTTTTCAGGGCTTAATTGGATGCGCTGTTAGTATGCAAAGGGAACTTCTCTGTAGATGGTAGAGATGTCGAGTAATGCTGTTACAGAGTGAAATACTCTGAATTAAATCTTTCTCCCCATTGAAGGCAGTGGGATATTTGCCTTTGGGGTATTATAGAGCAACATCAAAATATTTAAAAAATTATAGCATAAATACTTGGAGGGAACAAGCAACCTTTAATACAAAATGATAAGTGTAGGGAAGGGAGTCCTCACTGGGACTTATTTCCTGCTCCCAACCATCTCTTGTAAAGTTTTGATTTTGTGTAGGTATTTACTTTCATACTATCTGATCTTGATACTGCTTAGTAAAGGAAAACAGCTTTCTAATAGAGTACGGAATTTATATTACAACATATAAAATAATTTAAATAGTGCATTTATTTGTAATATAGAGTACTTACAATAAAGAAATGTACAATACAAGCTTACTCTGATATCCAATTAAATTTTGTATCAATTACTCTTTCTAGCATAGGAGCATATGATTTTTCTTTTCCATCAATTTGACTTGACTTTATGTATTCTAAAAAGCTATTCTCAAGAATGTTTAGCTTTAAAAAAAATAATAGTCATAGTAGTAATGGCATTAAAATGCTCTCTAAATAATAAAGACACCAAAAAGTTGTATCAGCAGCAGCCTGGAGAAATATCCCTGAGGTGGATAAATTACCTCCTTTCCAAGTCCTCAGAGACATGGGAAATAAGGAATTTAGTTATTTTCAGATGCATATCCTTTGAGTATTTTGTTGTATTTAGGACTGAGAAACATGGGGACCAATGCCTTGCACTTATTCCCTATATTTTAGGAGGAGTACAAAATGATTACTGATGAATTTTATTTATCCAGACTTTTTGTCAAGAAATAAAATAGGCATAAATTATATCTATCAGTCTTCAGTCAGTATCCATCTCTAAAATGATGCTATTCTGCTGTGTCAGAATACTTACTTGATTTTTGTTTTTATTTTAAGCACCTACAGCATCTTTCCTTGAGAATAACAATGAGCTTACACTTCATTTACATTTATTGGTACTAGTGTTCATGAGAATTGGATTTTGCATCCATAGATGGCTATTTCAAATCCCTTGTTATCAGTAAGACACTGCAGGCTGTGTTGCACTTCTTTCTCCATTCCAGGAAAATTAATGACCAGCTTCTTTTTAACACATTGAAAGATTTTGAACTAGAAACTCAGCAGCTGTAGTCCATATTCCCCATGAACTGCAGGGGTCATTGCTCAGAATGGCAGTTGCAGGTGTTTAACTTTCAAGTGTATAGAAAAAACCCAGAATCTTCAAAAAATTCTCAAATGAAAAGAGATGTTTATTTATTTGAGTATGAATTTGAAATAAAAGAATTATCTGATAATTTTCTTCCAATCTTCCTCTACCTTTGATGTTTACATCTATCTGAGCTAAAACCTGTCTTTAAGTAAATGAGCGTATTTGATTTACTGAATGTGAATTGCCTATGAAAGAAATAATGCTGAAGCTTCCTCTTGCTCTCTTGCTCTCTTGCTNAAGACCTGGGAATGGGAAGGAAGAAATAAAATTACACCAAAAATTGAAAGGGAGAAATGGTATTTTATTGCTGAATTGAGCTTGGTGAAAATAATTTATCAGCCCCTTCCCATCCACTGCAGATGCAGCTGATGGAAGGATTTGATTAGAAGGTGCATGTACCTTCACAGAGGAGAAAAACAGAAAAATTATTACAGCAGCAGAACCTCAGAAAGAAAGTGTAGCTGTGAAATGTAACTAAAATTGCAAGTACAAAATTAGATACACATTTTGACTGAAAGTACTAGAGTAAAATGGCACTATTTTATTTTTATTATTTTATGCCTCTTATAAGATGTTCTCTCCATTTCTGAGTTACGTTTTACTATACAAGTCATTGGGTTCAAATAGAGTAACTAGATAACACTCGGTACTTTATTACACTTATTACAGGATTTTAAGGTCACCTAAGATATTTGATCTAAAACATCTACAAGTCTCCTAATTTTCTATTGTAGTTCTAGTTTTTCTTATTTTTTGAAGAGTTTAAAAATCCTGTAAGTTGTACATAAATTGAACCTATATTTTCCTGATAACAACTCCTCACAAGATCTACAAGTTCTCAGAAGAGATATAATTTTTCAGAACTAAAGTATTGCAACTGAGAAAAAGTGGGGCTTGTGGGTGTTTTTTGCTTGTTTTGTGGTGTTCCCTGTGTCTTATCCAATGTCTCACTCCCATTCCTCCCCTTGGGAATGTGGGCTCCAGCCTGGAAATATCAAAAAGGAACATTAGAGTTCCTTCTAAGCTCATCTGAAAATTTCATCAGTGACTGCGTATATGCATGAGTAATTATATGGACAGACGATGGTAGTTTATAGACACAAGACTACATTGCAATAATGTATAAAGTTCACAGCTACAACTCACTGACATGCTAGAACCTAGTTTTCAGGTTTATTATGTTGTCTTAATGTTGGCCATGATACATATATCTTTCAGTGAGCCCCCTTTCTTTCTTTCATGTTGGGTTCAAGCAGATTGCAGTGTAATGTTGGCTCATCTCTTGCTGTTGTGATATCCTTTACTGTTGTTGAGTTTTCTTCCCTCTTGTTGATCATTTAAACATGACACTACTATTTTGAACCCAAACACGCTTTCCACACTGGACACATCAAAATACTTTCTTAGCACAGTGCGGTGAACAGGATTAAGTCATCTTCTTTGTGCAGAGGAATTTAGACAATTAGTAGCCAAAAAAAGACAAAGGTAAAGGAAAGACAGGAAAAATCTAAAGTACCTCATAAGCAGTGTAGCACTGCTTGGAGGCATGAAAGCAGGAGGTAAGTGGGATTGAATGACTGGCTGCCACTCATTGCTCCTTCTGCATCCCAAGCACTGTAAGCAAAGGGGTTTGCTGACTCTGCAGTGTTTTGCCTGGACCAGTGTCCTGATTTCAGCCAAGGATAGGGCTAAGTTTTCACAGTAGCTGCAAGGAGACAGAGCCTGGAGCCATGTGGGCATGGCAAAGACCCTAATTTTATTCAAAACCATCATGTGTCATTGCCAGGGGTGGGAGAAAAGGACGCTCGCTTCTTCAAATGGTGGTCCTTCCGATGGAATAAGGATGGCAGAAGGGGGAGTGGTCAGGGTGGGGAGCCACTGGCTGTAAGTCTGGTCAGGTCAGGCTGGGTGAGCATTTGGTATGTGAATCACCCTTTTTTTGTACACTTTTGTCATTAGTATTGTTGCACTTACCATTCATTTTCTTATCTCATGGCTGTTTCCAGTAAATTGTTCTCATCTCAGCCTGTCATCTTCACCTTTTGCGCCTCCAGTTCTCCTCTCCAGACACATTTTGGAGTCTCAGTCAGGGATGGGTAGAAGAGGGGCACTAAACTGGGGAGTGGCATTTCTAAGCCACAACAACCAGGCAGACAGATGGGGAGAAAAAAGCTAATACTACGAAAGCTGTAACTCCCAGCTCTCAGACTTTATGAACATGTGCCTGTGGGTGAGACCTCTTGTGCCCTAGACCCTTAATTTACCCTAATTCTAATAAAATGCAGTGAGTAACAAAAATGTTTCAGGGTTCTTAAATTTCAGCACAAATCTTTAAAATGGACCTACAAAAAACCCTACAGATTTGTGCTAAATAGTTGTCTTTATGGGGACTATAATGAGTCTTTTGAGGTTCCTTTGCTTCACTTCTGTTTTTTGTCAGTATGATTTCTTGTTTACTTAAGTTAAAACATATGAGGTCTTGGAAGAAATGAGGTATCAAAGTTACATTCTGCAATTAAAACCTGTAAATAGTGTTCAGTAGGACAGGATATTGTCCATGTTTTCCATCTGTGTAATATTGTCTCTGGCCTTGTACACTGCGAAAGCTCATATGTCTTTGTCCCTGAACAGCAGGGGAATCAGCCTGGTATGAAGGGCAAGGAATGACAAAGTATCTTTTATGCAGTGCTGCCCTGCTTGGAGCTGTAAAACTGATGGGTAAATGAGCTTTCCTCCTGTGAATACTTAAGCCATCAAATGCATTTTAAACTTTACGGTATATGTTAAAACTGTAAAGTTACTTTATGTAGTGCTAGAAGAAATCCCGAGTTTCCTATGTTATTTAATACCACATAAAACACAGGAAGAGGTAAGATAACAATTCTGCATTTTAAAAAGGGTAAACAGGATCTACCAAGTTTCTGTTTTGAGAAAAGTCAGCCCGGGAAGCTCCTACAAAGTTTATATTCAGAAGGATGACGCAACAAAAATTATTTTTTATCACTGTAGTGTACTTATGTGCCCGCCTTATGATGGGACATGCAAACAAGGAATCTGCGCATTGGTTGATTTGATTTAAAAGAAAAAGAGGTCCTGATTTACCTGTAAAAGCCATCCAAGTTTTACTGAGCTCTCCCTTACAGCTACTCAGGTGACTCTTACTTTCTTTACTGTTCATTCAGAGCTGTGCTTAAAAGGATCAGTCCTTCTGTTTGACAACTGAGATTTGATTTTTGCAGAATTAGTCTTATATCCTGAAATAATACAAGTTGGTTCCATTTACTGCAGCAAATAAGTCAAATCATCTGTTTGGCCATATCCTCTGCAGCTGTTAGTTAAATTGACAGATAAATATTCAAAGACATCTCAAAACCATGGTGGAATAAGAGAGGAAAAATAGCCAATTATTTTTGATGTTAAGAAAACATTGGATTAAAGAATTGTTTACATGCTAATAATTTTATTTAACATTAATGTATTTTTTCACTGTTTCTAGAGTTTGATAAACAGCCATTACCACACTTCATGCCATTCTCATTGATATGTGGTTTCTGATTGACACAAGGTATATGTGTTTTTCTGAAATGTTCTAATAACATCTCCTTACATTTTTCTTTTTATAGTTTTTTTTAATTAACATTATTGTGTTATGAATAGTTTTTATTTTCTCATTAATTTTATTTTCCCATATTTACTTGATTTTCTCTCGAGTGTCGTGCTCCCAAAAGAAGTGTATATGTGTGCTTATGGGGAAGTAAATTCACCTTTGCACGTTATCTACCAGATATGTCATGGTGGCAGCATTGCTGTACTTCTGATGGTCAATGGGACTAAGCCAGGCAAAACTCGTGTGCAGCCATTTGACCAAGTAATCAAACTATGTCAGAATTGAGAAGATTTGTAACTTTTGGATATGAAGCCCTTTTGCAGGTCACGATCTTGCTGAGCAAGCTTTATGCCTGCTGTTTATATATGCCTTGCCCCCTTCATTCTAAAATAGTTTTTTTCTCATTTTGGTATGTCAAGAAATGCTAAATACTTTCCGTATGATCTGAAAGAGTACATGGGAAATTCTGGAAGCCACAAACTTCCTGGAAATGTGGATCTTTTAGGTTCTTTGGGGTTTTCCTTCTCCACATGCAGACCCATAGTCCAGGTGTGTGTGAGTTTCTTACAGCAATACTTTAAGCTCTGTAAACCAAAGCTTTTCTTTGGATTTGTGTCTCATAACTTGTATGTTCAGAGTTTTTCAGATGTGAAAGCTATAGACTGAATTGCTGACATTACCCTGGTATTATTATATGAAAACCACTGCCCTGGCTGTAAGAAGCAACCTACCTTGTCTTGAAATAGAACAAGTGTTCGCAAGTTCTAGAAATGAAATAAAGAGAATTTAATGTATTCCTAAGACTTTTACTGTTGATATGAGGGAGCAGCGAGGACAATCTCTGCTGCATGGTTGGCTGGGTCAGGGGTCTCACCAGCACAAGCCCGGGGGACAAGGACAGGGCTGAGGGTGGCGTCCTGGCACAGGCTCAGCCCTGGTGTGGGTGGACAGAGCTGTGGGGATGGGCACAGACCCACATCAAGGCTGGGATATCAGCAATGCTGGCAGGAGCTCTCTGGAACAGCCCTGAGCCGCAGCAGCCAGACCTTCTGTTGAGGATGCCCATGGGGTGCCTAGGCTGACACCTGACACCTGTCACTAGCCAGGCAGTGTGCTGCCGGGAAGCGTTGCAGACTTGTGCCCATGACTAAAGTTAGATGCTCTGAAGAGTTTTAAATAGTAATCTCTTTGTAAACGCCCAAACTCTGTTACAACAGAGACATTAAATCTCGGTAGTATTAAGTCACCTTTATCTGGGGATGTGTGGGATCAGTTGGAAGAAAATACTTTCACTGCACAACTTTGCCCTGAAGTACACTGACTCTAGGGCAACCTTTATGACCAACTTCTCTGTGCATTTTTTATTTCATTTACACATGAGGACATCAGAAGTAATTTGCCCAAAAGGAGTCTGTAACTTTTGTAAGGAGACATTTTTTCACAACGACCATCAGTGATAGTAGTGTTTCGATAAACCAAAATACTGAAAAAAGAATAATGTCCCCTTGATTCCTAACAATCACTCTTTCAACAATTTTATTTATTTGCAAATTGCATTTGCTGGATTTAGATATCTAGTCTGTATATTATTTGAATTTCTGACTGTGAATTCTTTGACTAAACACTTATGATTAAAGATAAGCATGAGTACAAGTATGACACTGCTTTGGGACTTACATGCTTCAAATAAAGGACAAACCCATGAGATTTCTAAATCTCACTCACTGTTTTGAGAAAAAAGGTCTAGTAATTGTGAGGTATAAAAATTCAAAATGCTTTATTTTCAAACAAGATGCACTTCCATGATGCTTAATTTTGCTGATAAGATAATTGCACATCTGAAATTGAAATTCTGGAATTTTCCTTCAGATTTTGGTACATCACGTAACATCAAGCAAAATATCTGTGCTGTTACCTACTCTAGTCAGACACAATTTTTTAAACTCCCACTACATTGATTATGTTCCATAAGAATAAGTTTTCCAAAATACATTTAGTAAACTGTTTTTTTAGCTCCTAGTGAAAGTATTTTGAGGAGCAATTCAGTGTATAGTAATTCTTACAGCATTATTAGTATACCTGTATTGCTTCAGCATTCAGCATCTAAAATAAGTTCCAACAAACTCTAAAGCTGATTTTCCAACTTTCAGAAACCATGAAGATTTTTAGTACCCAAAAATGCCACATATTGGAGATACCAAAGTGGCACTTAATAATGTGAAGTATTTTGTTGGTTTCATAAAGACTTATATTGTTGGGAGGTATTTCACTGCCAGCCTTGGAATCACATTAAAAATGTAGGTGAATGATGAAGGCACAGCGCGTGTGTCTCTTGAGATGTTACCTATCACCTTGACAAGCTCTTTGTAAATTGAAAACTGGTTTAGCAAAAAAGAGCTGCTGCGGTTACTGAATGAATATAAAGCTTTCACTTCTCTGTCATTTAACAGCTGGCAGATTATAGAGCTTCTTTTTGGGGAGAAAAATTAATAGGTTAGTATTAGCAGAGAGATGCATAAAATCACTTTCTCTCCCAAGGTTTATGTGAAGCAAATTGACGTGCCAGGCTACAACTTAGAGCAAGCACTGGTACTTTTCAGACTTCAGAAAACCATAAAAGGCCCTAGGTAGGTATTCAACGGGTTAACATCTCCAGGCAACAGAGTTGTATGAAAGCCTCAGGGAAAAATAAAAAGCCTATTTGATCTGTTTAAATCTTTTGCATTTGCGTAGATATGATCCTTGCTATCTGTACAGTGCAGATTTTATCCTTGCTTCCTTCTTTCTTATCCCTGTGGGGATATACTTTTAGCTGTTTTTAATTTTCTCTCATTTGGATATTTAAGCTGGTGAAGATAGGTATACGTTGAAAAAAGCTCCTTGGTTATGTGTGAGAAGGTTGTCCTAGTCCATCAGAGATCTCAGCTGAGATAATTTTATGATTTCTCCCCTGCATAATCATTGTAAACGGAAAGATGGTCTTAGTGTTTCTTTCTGTTCACTGTGGGATGTATCATAGGATTATTAATAAACTAAACAGGAACAAAGTGCTCTCTGACAGATAGCAAAGGGCTACAACAGGGCCCACACAGCCATCCAAAAGTTTAGTTCCATCTACCACAGTAGCTGCTGCTACTCTTTCTCTTCCTTGTCTGGGATGAGTGAGCAGTCAATACAGTCCCAGTGTCCTTTTCTACAGCAGAATATCACCCTGTCGGGACGTGGGCAGAGGCAATGACAGCCAGCTATACTGTTGTTGGATGGATCACAGCACGAGTTTTGTTTGGGCCAAATAACACTCTTCTGAACAACTCTTGAGAATGATTCAGAAGTTGGTACAGCCTGGTGACTGTTCTGAACAAGCAATCTGGACACAGCCATCCTGTTTCGCAGGCTCAGAAAGTTTAATAATAATGTGCCAGCTGGCCTCAGTTCCGTTCAGTTTTAGTGTACAGTGTAGTCATCATGTCTCCTTATCCTGATCTAGTGACTCATATGTATGTGAAGTCTGGAAGTGCAACACGATCTCCAGTGAAACTCAGTCTTCTGGGGTTTTGAGTGGAAGAGGCTTTTTTTTTAAG
This sequence comes from Cnemophilus loriae, assembly GCA_013397755.1. Classification (NCBI taxonomy): domain Eukaryota; kingdom Metazoa; phylum Chordata; class Aves; order Passeriformes; family Corvidae; genus Cnemophilus; species Cnemophilus loriae. The sequence continues at coordinate 129,946 of VZTF01001496.1, forward strand.
ATTTAGAGAACAGCCTTACTCCCTTTCATACTTGTAGTACAGAAACAAACACGAAATTAATGAATTCTGGGACAATTTCAGTATTAAACTCTCTTTCCTTGCTTCCAGTAAATAATCTTTTAGACAAATAATAGCAGACAATGTTCTTTAGCTGCATATTGAGCAAGTATTGTGGTAAACTTCCTTTGATATGGCATCAGCCTCACAGATGGCTTCATTGTTTAAATAGCCACAAAACTAATTTTGTTGCCAAGATTGTGACAAAACTGAGGTGTATGAAAATATCTTCTGGTGTTCTATGTGCTGTTTTGAGCTTATGGTTATAAATACATCATGACAACCAAAGTGGACAGAATGTCATAGTACATAAAAACATTGCAAAGAATTAGGGACTTTCTTCTAGGGTTTTTTTGTTTGTTTGTTTGTTTTTGGGGTTTTTTTTGTTTTTTTTTTGTTTCTGGGGGTTTTTTGGTTTTTTTTTGTTTGTTTGTTTGTTTTGTTTTGTTTTGTTTTGTTTTGTTTTGTTTTGTTTTGTTTTGTTTTGTTTTTTACCACTTTGATGATGTTGGAGTCCCAAAAGAATGGCAGAGTTGGAGAATGCATGGAAATTTTTTTTAATTGTGTCTGTCTGTAAGTGTCAGTTACAGCCAGAATCTCATAAGAGGTAGATGATAATCTAGTGTCATCTCCAGATCCAGGTGGTCCTGAGAGTTAGTCCTCTACAGAGTAAGTTTTGATTAGACCATTACTGACCAAATAAACTACAAATTGGAGCAATACAGACTTTAGTGGGGTGCAGAATGTTATTTGTGTGGGCTCCAAATGGCCAGTTGTGCAAAATGAGTCTGAGAGTAAGATTTAAAAAAAAATAAAAGAGAAATTGTAATTTGTAACAACAGGTTAGGAAATCTTCGCTCATTAAGAATCACTGAGATCTAACATAAATCAAATTCAAGCCTTAGGAGCCAAGTGCTTTAGAAATTTCAAGGGAATTTTACACCAGATGTTTCAGAGGAAATGTCTAGAGAAATCTGTCCACTCACTGCCACTCTCCAGCTCCTTGCAAAGTTATTACTTCGTATAGTTATAGGTTTCACTCTTACCAATCTCATTCTTCTCCTGGGAGCAACCACAGGTCATCATAAGAAGACTGAATCTGTGACATTCGTGGTTTAATATTTTTATTTCTTTTTTCTGGTTGTGTATTTAGTTAAGGGGATAACGTGACTTTGCCATTCGTTGTCTTTTAATATAGAATGCAAACAACATTTTTAACACCACAGGACTTAATTTAGGTTTGCAGTGGATTTAAGTAACTTATTTTCTCTAGATTCCTGATTCCTTGTCCCATCAGTGCAGAAGGATTTTCAGCAAAGTGCTCACGCACAATGGATATAGGCACATCTACCAGGGCTTTTGAAGGAGCTTTTAAGATTTCACACGTCAAAACTGACTACAAAAAACCTCCCAAAACCAAATAACACTTTAGGATAGATTTGCATGAAGGGACACAGATTATTTCTAGAAATATTGTCACCTAATAAATACATGTCAAAATATGTACTTACATGACAGAGATTTCAGAATTTCTAAAGATGCTACTTCATTTTACTGAGGAAAAAATTTAAGGAAAAAAAACAAAACAAAAGCAAAATCAGTTTAAAGTTTTGTTTATTTAGTCACTAAAATACTCTTCTTTTTCCTGATTAATTAGGGTCCCAAGAACAACAAAATATGAAATTGCATATGTGGGGTTTTGACCTTCCTTCCATTCTTGTTTCTCCTTGTCCTCCTGTTTGTGCATGACCCTTTTTACCAGGTATTTGTTCTACCTAACATGCAAGGAAATTACTTTCTAGAAAGCACATCATTAAAAAAATTTGGATTTTAGTTTCATAATTTAGTTCATTTTGCTCTCTGAACTTGTTTTCTTCTTGATGCTCTTCATTCTTATTCCCACACTGCAGCTAACAAGCATCTCAGCAGTGTTACCCACTACAGCTTAGTCATCCTGTCAAACATGCAATTGCATGTGTGTTGGAAGGATTTTTTTTTTCTTTTCAAAGCCAGATCAGTTCTTTGCACTTATTTATAGATTGATTGTGTAAGCCACTGTAAGAAAAAAGAGACCAGTGCAAGGCAGCATTGAAAATAAGCAACAGAAAATCATGTTGTTGTGTTAAAACAGAGGTTTGGTGACAGAATTTGCTGTTTTAAAGAGGACTTTCTGCCTCACCTTGGCTGATTAAATAGAAAACGTGTTGCATGTTGTGAGACACGCATAAAACCAATTAATTTGGGAATCTTTTCTTCCCTCTGGAGTTATCTAAATCATGAAAGTTTACAAACTTTCACCTTTCTAAACTCACATTAAAATTGATATTTTCACCAAAAGTACGTTAACTTTTCACAGGCCATAGCTGTGGAGTGCAAAATACTCGCCGCTCTGTTTAGGTCCACAAAGTGCTGCACATGGAAATGTATGTTACTTGAGGACTTCCCAGGTAGCAAGCTATTTATAATTCTTCCATAGCTGAAGCTTTTGAGACGGCAAATTCTTCTCCTGCCCTTATATTGCTATTTTTCCATCTGGCCAAAGTGGCGAGCATGTTACTTGACACTCTTTTTGAAATATGAGCCTGAAAATGCTACCCAGAAAAAGGCCCTGCTGAATTTCTGTTATCGCAAGAATTTCTAACAACAGCAACAGAATAAAGTATTGAACTAGGAGAAGAAAAAAATCCATCAACATTCCTTCAGGAAACTGGAAGGACATGGACTGCAGGGGCTTTAGAACTGCAATGCTGTCATCCATACAGACTCCTGGTCTGGTTTTAACCTGTGTCAAAGACAATTCTTAGTATTGACCAGGGACAAGGACAGGACAGAGCCTTTGTTTCCTGACACTGTATCAGTAAGGGATGTGAAGAAAAAGCTAGTGGCTATGACATTTGCTGTGCTATATTTTCAGGACTTAGCTACAGGTCCCAATTCCTTTCATTTTCAATTACAGGCACAGACAAGAGGCTTGTATGTCATATCGAATTCCTCTTAAAAATTTACCTTATGATTGTCTGTTAGCAAGATAAAGTTTCAAGTCTCTGAGGGCAATAGAGTGCCACTTATGAAAGTGTTAAGCACAAGATTATAGTTCTGGAAAGCTTACAGTCCAGCTTTGCTAAAAGCCACCACAGAGGCAGAAGTGAGGGAGTGCCTGAGCCAGAGCAGGCAGCACTCCTGGTGCTGGGGCAAATTTTTCCTGGGGCTTTTTTGTAATCTCAATAAACAGCAAATCAAGGTGAAAGAAAGAAAGAAAGAAGGGCGAAAGGAAAGAACGAAAGAGTGAAAAAAGTGGGTTTTGAAAGACTATTGCCTTACTTTAATTAGTAATAAGGGTCTGCAGATATGATAGCAAGCTGTTGTTAGCTGAAGATAAGCCTCTATTAAATCATCAGTAGTGTATCTATTACTGAAGCTGATATTTTCCAAACTTAATCTTCCATTGCTTCCTTTCTTGCCTCTCAGTCCTATGAGGTTTCCCCTGACCTCTAAGTAGTTAGGCTTGAGAACAGAAAAGTGGTACATACGAGTCCCACAGTTTGTATTTATCAAGTAATATGGGAGATTAGATACTTTGCATTAAGCTTTATCTGTTCAGATTTAAAGATTTTTTTGCTTTTTGAATATATTTTGCTGAAACATAAAGCATTTTGATTATATTTAATAAGCATTATTTGGAGTGTATCTACAAGACTCGTATACAATTGTTTTGCAACTTTAAAACTTGAAGAGTAAGCTCCTGCCTTATTCTCTTAAAATTACTGTTCTTTCCTTGTATGGCAGGTCTTAATAATTCAAAATCTGATTTTATTTAGTAGCAACAATCATTGCAGAGAGTCTTGGCAGAATAGAGAGAATATCTGTTTGCGAAATCTCTTTCCAACAGTTTTTAGTCACAATTCATCTGTACAGTTGTAGGATGTATCCTGTTGTCTTGCCCTCATTAAGTGTAATCTTTTTATTTTGTCTTAGTACTATAATTCTCAACTTGGGTTGGACAGACTCATGTGTCAAGAGATCCCAGAAAAAAAAAATAATAGGGAAAAATAGTCTTCAGATTCCCAGATGTGTAAAATTTATGTATGCTTGCATAAGATATATATAAATCTTTTAAAACTCCAGTGCATTTTTAACAGTAACAAGAATATAAAAAATCTTGATTGTGCAATATGTTTTCTTTCATCATGTTAGTATACCACGATAATCTTGGTACACTCCTGTCTTCCATCTTTAAATAAGAGCGCCTTTCCACGTAAAATCAGAATTCAATTAATTTCCTTATTCTCTGTCAAATTCAATGTTAAGTGTCTCACTTGTCAGACCCAAACAGCCTGCCTGTGTGTTGGCAGGCTGACAGGATAGGATATCTGCAAGTGGGTCTTTTAGACCTTTTTTCTCCAGTTATGTCAGCCAAACAAGAAAGCTTCTTTATTTCTTGATAAGACTCCTTAATATACAGGGAGTAACTGTTATTTAAAATTGTTTTATAAATTTAGGTCAGCTTTCAACTAGTTACAGTACCCCCATTCTCCTCTCTCCATATGACTGCACAGAAACTACCCAATAGTTTATTTTTCCACTAAGAATACTTCTCATTTTCAATCTGCTTGTAATTGTGATTTGTGCTTTTTTTCCCAGCCTTGCCTTCAGCTGGTATGATATTTCTTATGACTTGGTGTTTGCCTTCCATTGTCTTCATAGTGACTGCATTTTAATCTTCATTTCTCAGACTGTGGCTATAAAAACCTTCCAGTATCCTCTTAAAAGCTCTCCAGCTCTTGATCACTTAAGGAGTCCTTCTCCGCATTGCTTCATATTCAATTACTCTAATTTGAACATGGGTAATCAGATTTGTATGCAGGTCTCCAGATGAGTTCATCCGTTTCTTGTACTTCTCTTTTTGCTTGATAAGTACCTCGTTTAACACACAGAGATATTGTCATTTTTACCCTCATGTCCCCAGGGCTTTCAAGAACAGGATGGACTCACTTTTTATGAATGTAGGTCTTTTGTCAAATGGGATCCTCAAAAGAGGTCAGGTTAAAAGAGATATTTAATTGGATTCATTTTTTATCATACATGAGGTGATGAACTAGAGGTAGTCTTCCAATTGCATTTTTGTTGTTGACAGTTTGGAAGTTTAATGCTGTGGAAGGAGAGTTGAGAAGACAGGTGTTCCTTCACTGATAGAAGGTCTTTGTCAGAATGTGAAGGGCAGAAACTGCACACACTTCTGATCATTGTACCGACAAACTGAAAGACAGACCATAGAGTACACTGAACGTTTTAGAGGAGATGGAAGGGCATTATTTTGATATTTTTAAGAGAATGACTAGTTACTTTTTATTACTGATAACTGGCAAAGTTTCTGTTTATAAATTTTGCACAGCCTCAAATACTTTTTATAGCCTTGGCCTGGACTGTCATGCTCCACTTGTTCTTCTCTTTCAAGAGAGATCTAAAAACTCAAAATATTGCTTGCTGATCTCAGTTCACCTAGAAAAGTGTGTAGTATATCTGAGGCAAAATAAGTATGAGGAAATAGAAAGTTTTAGCTCTAACTTCAGATTGCCTTTGCACTTGAGAGTTTCCTGGCATTGTTTGTATGATATTGACTTTTACGGTCATATAACCAACAGCAAGACATTTATTACATAATAAAAGTAAACACACTAAAAATAAAATCCATCAATCTTTGGTTACTCCCTGCAAAAGAAAATTAAAATATCAATTTTAATGTGAAAGATGTATTAAAGTTTTAAAGGTGCTGTACCCTCCTAAATGATTTTCATAGCTTTCAATCCAGTACAATTCCACACATCCTTAGAGATGGACAGATACAGTTGGGTAAATGCTTGTAAAACAAGAAAGCTGTATCTTTCAAAAGTGATACAATCTAAGCATTTTATCTAGCAAATATTGCAATGGTTCATGTGTGCACAAATACAGAAATTAGCATGTCACAGGAAAGAGACTTCTTGTGATCCTGGGACTGTATGAAAATAAGATAGCAAAAATAAACATAACAGCTTTATTTCTGTCAGCCAATAAGGCTGTGGGTTTTTGTTTTGTTTGTTTGGATTATTTTAAGACAAAAAATTGCAAGTAGGCCTACCGAAGACAGTCTGAACAGAAAGGTTGCCAGCAGATAAATAGAGGGCCGTATTGAATGCTGCAATATGTACATATCTGCGCCGTGTAGACCCTTGAACTTTGCATTTGACACCTTGTAGTGTAAATATGGCTTAATTATCAGGTATTCCATGAACCTGCACTTTGTATGTTTTTGTTTCTGTGTGAACTCTTCCTTTCTCTAGAGTAAACCTAGTGAAACCCATTAATTTTTGATGAAATAATTTTTAAGAAGGGTGTAAATTTGATGTTAGGTAACTTGCAGACTAAAGCTTTCACAGGTTAGTTGTGTCTGTGTGGGTGTTTGTATGAGCATATGTGCCAATGTCAAACAATTTGGTACTACCCTTCTAGTAGTAGATTCTGATCATGATTAATTGTAACTCTGGAGTTGAGAAAAATTTCCTGATTTCATTTTGGAGTGAATAAAGGTGAAAACTCTGTGCATGATTTACCCTTAGTGATTCCACCTTAGCTCTTCCAGTCTACTGTTGAACTGAAAGTTAAAACCTGGAAAAGATACTCAGTTTGCTGGAGGTCCCTCACTGCTGAAGCACAAAATGCCGTTACTGGGCCCAGGGGTGCTTAATGTCTTCATTAACGACCTGGAGAACAGAGTGCATGCTCAGCAAGCTTCCAGGTGATAGAAAACTTGAAAGAATGGCTGATATAACACATGGTTAGGCTGCCATTCATAGGGGTCTTCAAAGGATCTGGAAGTAAGCAACCAGAAATCTCATAAAGCTCAACGAACAGAAATCAAAAGTCTTGCGTCTGGGAATTAAAAGCCCCAGACACCAGTAATGGAGAGCCCAGCTCTGCAGAGAAGAACCTTGGGGCAACTTATTCACCAGGGATTGGCAACATGTCCTCGTGGCACAGACCGAGAGTGTCTGGAGCTTCGCTAGGCAGAGTCTTGCAGCAGGTTGAGGGAGACCATTATTCTTTCCTGCTCAGCACTGGTGAAACCACACCTGGAGTGGTGCGTCCAGGTCTGAGGCCCCAGTACGAGAGAGAGACATGCACATGTTGAATTCAGTGCAGCAAAGGGCCACGAAGAAGGTAAAGGGCTTAGTACATCTGACCTGAGGAAAGAGAGATCTGGGATTGTTCAGCCTGGAGAGGAGAGGGCTCAGGGGCTCTTACTGAGGTGTGCAAGTCCCCTTCTGGGGAGGGCTAAAGATACGGTACAGCTTGACTTTTTTTTTTTTGATTGACAAGGTGAGAGGCAATCAAGACAAAGTGAAATACACAAAATTCCATTTAAACATGAAAAAAAGCTTTTAATATTTATTATTGTTATTATTTATGTAACAACAACAACAACAACCACCTAAACAAACATCGCCTGGACAACATGCTCTGACTTCTTTGTCTCTTTTGCTTTACAAAACCTGTCATTTACATGTAAGCAAGTTTGTAGACTATGTTGGTCTTGAGAACAAAGAATTTTGCAAAGTTTGCACTGTGCCATTTCTGTCATGGTACTGTCTCTCTCATAAATGACCTACCTGCATCTGCAGTGTTTCATGCTAACACAGAAATCAGAGCTAGTAGATTAATTAACTATTCACTGTTCATAGCTCCTGGAGATAGAAAGGACATAGTTGTTTAATAAACTGACACTGGAATTTTATATACTTTCCAATTGAGTCAGTATTAAAATTATTTTAAAAAGAAGTATCAAAGTCTACTGTAATGGAGCTTAATGCAAGACATTAGAAACTTTTAGAAAATCAAATATATTGATTTTGTAGTCTTTTTCTAGGTATAAATAGCAAGAAAAGTTTTACAGAATTCTTTAGAATTAATTTTTCTAGGGAAATTTCATTGCTTCCATCTTAGACAAAGGGCATTATATCTTTTTCTAAAATAGATTTATTAAATAATTTTGTGTGTATGTATCCATAAATATCTAAGTCCATCTTTTGTTAAGTACAGCACTTTTTCTTTTTTGAAAGACTGTTAATTTTTATCCTGAGTTCCTTCTGAAATGCGGCTGTTTTTCTGAATTTGAGTAGAGACTTCAGTTTCAATGCCATTCTTGCAAGAAAATTTAGCTTTTTAAATCTCCTATTTGTGACTTTTTGTGTTCTGTTTTTATGCATATAGTAATTACCTTCCTCAAAAACTATTTTCTTCTTCTGTAACTGTAAATACAGTTGAATGGATATCTTCTATGTGTGCATGAAATGTCAAAATGCAACTCTTACTGTAGCCATGTGGACAGGGTATCATGGGCTGTGCCTCACACCTACTGAACATCTTGACATATGCCCTGAAATTTTCTGAAACCCTGATTTTTTCCACAGAGCTTCTGAAGTCCCTCCCAGTGCTGTAATTCCAAAGCTGTCACTGGTATCAAGGGTTTATCTCACATCCTCCTAATTAATGCTTTTTCCTTTTTGTGTGGTTTTGCATGTGGCCACCAATTAAGGGTAATGTTAGAAAATACTTAGGGGACTGTAGTAGAGGGACTATGGAACAGCAAAAAGCCAGCAAGTTTACATTTGGCTAAACTTAAGTGCAACATGGAAAACTTTTCAGCTGTTTCAGTAACAACAGGAAAAATAACAGATAGAATATATCCTTGTAAAGTCATGTAAAGATATTGAAATAAGTGGAGGAAAAACATTTACTTAGTTCCTTTTCTTTCTGTTTCCCCTTCCTAATTGGCATTAAGGCGCTTTCTGAATTGTTGCTGTCGAGTTCCAACTACTGTGTGTGGCCTATATAAGCTGAGCAACTGGTTCACAGAAGGGTGAAACTGACATAATTTTAACTGACAAAAGCAGTTTGAGCTTTTTGCTGCTAAAGCCTCTAGGCGATCTTTGCAATCTAGTTGATGATTGTGACATCTGAGAAAAAAAAGAAATCCGTTATTTCTCCTGAAGATTATTTTCAAATTGAGCGTCTGAATACTAACTTCGGCAAAGGTTCAGAAGTTAATTTTCATAGTTTTATAACTGGTTTCAAATCCAGATGTCTTATTGATGTAACAATTAATAGGAGTTGGGCTGCCATAGACCTCAAATCCTTCAAGATTTATCAGAAAGTACCTTTTTTTAACTTAGCTTCTTAAACCAAAATAGGAAAAAAAATCTTATGAAATCAGGGCATTATATTGCCAGTGTCATGATAACATGAAGTGGCAGTGGCACTGTTTGAAGTGAACGCATTAAAACTTTAGGCATTGCTTATTGCATATTTAAAGACTCTTGCATTCTGGTGTGGACACCATAGTAAGAAAACTTTGGTGAAATAGTCCTTGAAAAGTTTATTCAGTCCAGTGACAGCTACCATTTATATTTTGGTTTGTTTTCTTTTCGTTATCAACCACTGTTTGATTTTATGTGGTTTCTCTGTTATGATAAATCAGAAAGAGGTAGATGATGAAGTCTAATATATAAAAAAAATGAAAGAAACTCTTCGTAAGTGAAAGCAAAGGATTACTACGTTTAAGGTGCTGTCAATTTTCTTTCAAGTAGTCTGTGTTGCAAATATATAGAGAGTTTAACCTTAGAAAGAGTCTTGAAAAGGCTGTATAAATAAATAATCTGATACAGGCCATCTAAGAATGATTAATTTGTTAAATATGAGTTCATTTAATAACATTTAATTGAAAATTCGTATATCACCAAGCTGCCATTTTTCTATTTTTTACAGTCCTGCTATGTTGTAGCCTTTTGCTTCTGTCTGATAATGAATATTAGCATTACATTTTAGCATATAGATTATAATGTTTTGAATGCTTTTGTGTAAAAAATAAAAATGTAGCATGCATATTTAGTTTAAATAGGAAGTTAAACCTTTAGCATTTTAGATTTTTTTTTTTCACATTATGGATTTTGATCATGTGCATTTGTCAAACATTTCTTCAGTCTAGGAAGACAGAGGTAATGTATGAGGAAAGTCTATCTTTTAGATTAATTTCATTAATTAATCTTAATTAATAAACCTTAATTAATAAACAGTGCTACAGATTGATCAGTGCTAAGAAGTGAAGTCTACACAGGTTTTTATGTCTGTCAGAATGCTGAAGATATACACTCCACTTGAGGAGGAAATCATTGGAGAAAGACAAACTTGGCTATCCCACGATGCATATTTTTGCTAAGACTAAATACCAAGACTACACAGATTCTTTTTCAAACACTGTAATTACCTTTTTTTTCCAAACCTGGAAAGGACTTGGGTGAAAAAAAGGATATGAAGCATGGCGAGACCACTCTAATGTTAGTTCTATATAAAAATTCCATTATCTTAAGTGCTTCAGTGTAGTATAGTTTATAATAGTTCTCAATACACAGTGAAAATCGAATTATTTAATGAATCAAGAGCCTGTAACTGCAATCTTACTGACAGTAGACCTCAGTAATTCTACAGACAAATATGGGTCTTTTACTGAAAATTTGGCAATGAATTTAAAGCTTGATGGATGCATATGATAGCTTTGGTCAGCTAGAATTCTCATAATCCAAAGATTAAATTATTTTGTTCACTGTTAGGAACCTTCAAAGGCTAATTCATCTTAGGTCTAGACTAGAAGCAGTAAAGTCTGTGCAGATGAAACTCTGTGTCTATCTCAATATACTTCAGTCAAAGTTTTAGAAAGGCACATAAATAATGTAGTTGAATGCTTGAACTTGAAAAGGGCTGGAATCCTGTGAACTATTACATGTATTATTGAATATAGCTGTCATTCGCAGATCACTCATTTTTTACTGGGTTTTAGGAGGCTGTGGTAAAGTGCGCACCAGTTTCAGGCTGCCAAGTACCATTTTCTCTGGGGTTCTTGGCAGAGGTAGTGGTAAGAAGATGCAGGTAAACATCATATTGTAGGAGACTTTACAGAGATACAAGACTGACTTGCTGCAATACAGTTTCAAAAGTTAGCCAGTGTCGGTTGTTATTTACGGAGCAAATGTAAATTTTCTGTGATGTGTTTCCTTGGGAATGCAGTTTTTCAGAAATTATAGTAGCTTTGAACAATGCATTTTTTTTTTCCTGATAGAACATCCTCTCATAAAAATGCTGGCTTTTGGATTGTATAAATTTTTGCTTCATTCATCAGATCTTTTCATGAAACTCCTTCAATTTACAGTTCTTTGTAAAAATGTTTTGATTAGAAAATAACATAAAGAAATTTTTGTCTCAAATCCAAGTATTCTCTTGTATCAAAAGAGATAACAAATTTTTATTTTTTTGGCTTGTACTGAACAAATGCCCATGTTAACCTATCATGAGTAAGGCAGTAAAAAGCGGAAAGTTTAAAAAGAGAGAAGTAGCATTTTCCATAGTGCTAAAAACATGTAATAGCATATAGCAATATATGCTGTAGCTTGTAATAGATCATTGTTTTCAGCTTTTTGGAATACAAATCAGTATCTTTATTTTATTCCATTTATTCTGATGTCTTTATTTTATATACAATCACTGTATTTTATATGTAATCTTTCTCATATATGTGAATCAATCAGTGACTTTTTTAACAATATGACCGAGCGCATCCAAAGAAATAGCCTATTCTGTTAAGCCTGCTGAAACAGTACAAAATAAGCCAGGTATCATAATGTTTGCTTCTACCTTCGATAGCTATTTACAAACAACCTTAATTAGTTTCCTTAATTCAAGAAATCTTAGATCTTTGATCTGCAACATGAGTAGAACATATGTCTAACCCATAATTCATTAGAGTCTTAGGTTATTTTTGTTTCCTTGATAATATTTATAGAATATTTTGGTATTTTTCTCATAAAATGATGTTGTAAGTGAAAGTGTTCTCTCTTCCAACTTTTTTATCTTTATGTTTCTTGACCTCGTCGAAATTTTGTTCTATAACTTGTTTTGTAAATTAAGTGTAATTACTATCATTTAAATGCTACTGTGACTAACTGAGTAATGAATTTAGGGGGTGCATTCAGTAATTGAACTTACGTGGTATAATGGGGCATAATTAATATTGATATATTGATATAGCGCTTTACAACACTCTGAGGATATGCTTGTGTTGAGTAATTAATCCTGTCAACATGCAGGTTAGAGGTTGGCATGGTTATGTTTATTCTGCAGATGGGTAGAGTAAGGAAAAATAGGAAGTATGGGGTGAAAGAATTTGTTCATCAAACATGTGGCTTCTGAAATGATATCCGAATTATATGTGGGCTTTTCAGACCACTATTTCTTTGATACTTATATTTATCTTCTGTGCTCTGTTCATGACACATTTTAGCTCCCTGCACGTATTTGTTCTTCTCTAAGGGAAATTAAAGAATTTTAATTGGTACTAATTCAATGAAAGGAATGGTGTGCCATTAAAAACTTTCAAGAGGTTTGAGAACAAAACCAATTCCATTTTCCTCCTCTCCTACACACATCTTTGTTTTTTCATAGGAGGAGGAATATCATCTTTAAAATGATAGCTTGTTCAGACAACCTCTTTCAAATAACTAATATTTACAAATGGAAGTAAGTTTCTGCAGTAAAAAAAAGAAAATATGTGCATTCATGTTTTCCCAATGTCACTGCTTAGTTCCCTTCATATGTTCTGTTTCTTTTAAGAAATACTGACTTAATTTATTTTCTAGAACCTGAACTAATTTGAAACTAAGAAGAAAATCAAACTTTTTTTATATACTTGAGGCTTTAATTTACCGTCAGAGAACAGTTAATTATTGGATTCTTTTAAACTGCTATTTCACCACCTAAATGAAAACTGTACATAAAGGGCTTTCTACTGCCTGCACCCATAATTATGTTGTATGCATATCTTTGCAATATTTATAAGGTAGAATTAAGAAGTTCTTTCACTTCATTCAAAGCAAAGCAGCAAGATATGTAGGATACTTTGCCTGAATATAGATCTGTAATGGACTTCATTGAAGGACTGTTAAACCAAGCACTGAGTTTGAAATTAGCTTTGAAAATGATGATGTCTCTTACAAGCTGAAATGTTTTGTGCAAGTAGATTCCATAACCTAATTTCACCTTATTTGTATAAGGAATTCTGTTAAAAAAAAAAAAAAAAGAAAAAGAAACAAGAAAAAAGAAAAAAGAAAAAAGAAAAAAGAAAAAAAAAGAAAAAAGAAAAAAGAAAAACAAAGGAAAAAAAAGAAAAAGAAAATAACCAAAACACCAAAACCAAAGCCAAATAGTTAATTATAATTGTTGGACAAGTATTTATTATTTTATTCTCCAAATTTTAACTGTAATGTATTTCGTTCTTTCTGTTGACAGTATTACCTAGTCATACATGTGGCAACCCAGGAGAAATACCTAAAGGAGTACTTCATGGAACCAGATTCAACATTGGAGATAAAATCCGATATAGCTGTATCTCTGGTTACATCCTAGAAGGCCATGCCATGTTGACATGTATCGTGAGTCCTGGGAATGGTGCATCGTGGGATTTTCCAGTTCCTTTTTGCAGAGGTAAAAAATGAAGACATGAAATATCTTTTAAATGCAAACAGCAGATTAAATAAATTTATTTTGAGGTGGTTTTTTTTCCCTAAATGTAAGTGTACTAATGTACTGTCTAAAAACCGACACCATTTAAAACTCTAATAACTCCAGCAGTGACACTCCAGAGTTTGTATTTAGAGATAGATGTTATCTACTTATCTTTTTTCCTTTCCGTTTACATGGGGCATAGCTATATCAATTTTGTGACGGGAGCTGGCCAGGAAAAAAGCTTCAATGGTGTAAACTTTGAAGGGTGGTCCAGTCCCTTTGAGTCCCACTCATGCTCAGAGAGTGGATAACTTCAAGGTTGTGTCAGATTGCTCAGAGTTTTGCGCAGTTGAAAATTTAATATCTCCATGGATGAAGATTCTAAAGTCTCTCTGGAAACCTGTTATGGTTCCCAGCTGCGCTCATTTTCATGTCCAATTTAAATTAGAATTTTACAGATTATGTCTATTTCCTCTTCTCCTGTTGTGGGTCTATGAAAAGATTCTGTTTCCATTCTGGCTCTTTCCTAAACTAAACAGTGCTGTTAGATTTTCACATACCCTCCACTTGTCCAGGCTGAAAAATCCTTTTCTTTCATCCTCTTGTCTCATACAATGTGCTCTTCAGCATCTTGAAGTTTCAGTGGCCATCCTATGGGCTTGTTCTAGTCTGCCAATGTCAGTGTCTCTTTTGTGCTGAAGGACCCTAGGTTGGACAAAGCATTCTAGATGAGGCCTCCCAAGTGTCAAGCAGATGAACTCTCTGTCTTTAGCTGCTGTCTGTGCTCTTGCTCACGCACCCAGTATGAGGTAAGCTTCCAGTACTGGCCAAGTGCACCATACACTCACTCAGCTTGTGTTTCACCAGGACTTCAGGTCCTTTTGTCAGAGCTGCCACCCTGGCAAATAATTTTTGCATGGGATGATTCTGTTCCAGGCGTAGGACTTTGCATTTCTCTTTTGGAAGTTCATGAGATTTCTGTTATTCTTGCCGCTTTTCAAATCCTGTCATAAAAGTCTGTCTAAATGGCAGTCCTGCCCTTCAAGACATCAGCACATAAGATCCTGTTTATCACTTCACGAATAAGTTGAAATCTGCTCTGCTGAAGTCCAAGGAGTTGATTCTATAAATTGCCTTTCTCACTTCCCTCAAGATATTCAGCTAATGGTTATTGTGACCACAGCTGCTGTTGAATATCACTTATCTGAATGTTCTTTGCTCCTACACCAGCTTGGCCTGTCCCATGCCTGCATTAAAAAGAATGACATCCGATATCTAGTGCATTGCTTGCCCTCTGCTATGCTGCCATGCCCAGAGATGCTGGGATGGTTAAAGTCTCTGATGATAACCAGACCTTGTGTCTGGGAAACTTCTTTAACAGTTTTGATAACTTTAAGACTTTTGATCACTGCTCAATCAGAGGGTCTGTAGCAGATATTCACCGTAATGACCTCTCTATTGACTTTCCCTTCTCATTCTAGCTCACGGCAGCTCAAGAGGTCATTGCCTAGAGTGCAGCAGAGAGAGCTCTGTTAATTCATGATCCTACTTTGTGTAAGGTGAAGCCTCTCCTTTTTTCCCTTCATTTCCTAAGAGTCTGTGTCTATCCATTGCAGCCCTCCAGTCAGCTGAACTGTCCCACTAAGTTTCTGATCTCAATAACACCGCAGCTCTGTGACTGTATATGCACTTCCAGTTTGTCCAGTGTGCTTCCCATGGAGCACATTTTTGCATACAGGCGCTTCAAATGGCTTCATGTTGCTTTGTGAGAGGGAGAGAGAGAAACATTCATTGCCCTGTCCCCTGTCTTCTCCCCTGGCCCTGTTCTCCCATTTGCATTTGGTTTTGGTGTGTGTCCCTGGCGAACTTAGTTTAGAGCTCTCTTCACTAGGTCAGCAAGACTATTGCCCTGTTCAGCCGGGCAGACCCTACGTCTTCCCTCCTGTCCTCAATCCTTGAAGGGGACCCTGTGGTCAAAGAGGTCAAAGCCTTCTTGCCCAGCACCATCTCCTTAGCAAAGTGTTGTTCTGCTGAAATCTGATACTCATACCTGAACTTTTTTCACTTTTATGGAGAACGCTTCTGGTGTCCTGTGCTCTTCAGCCTGTTCCTATGCCCTGTGGACACCCTTTCCTGCTACCACCACCACTCCCTTGGCAGTATTATGGATACCCATGTGGATGAGTAACAAAGGGTAGTTGTTTTATCCAGTAACGGTTACTTGTGACTGAGGGCTCTTATAATGTAATTCCTCAAAGAATTATTTTATATTTTTTTAATACTTTATATTTTTTTAATATTTTATAATTTTCTGTACTCCAAAACAAATGCAAGGGTTACTAATCAAAAAAAACCAATAAATATTTGGGCCATGTCTGGTTTTTGTATTTTATTTCAATCAGTTCTCAACAGAGGTTTCTTTTACTAGTGCTCCAAAACAGAAAGAAACAAAAATTTTTTAACTATTCAGTTTCTGATCTTAGATGTTTGGGGTGGAGGGAGGTTGTCCTGTTGGTAAGAGGCAGCAAACAGGTTTCAGAAAAATATACATGTCATAAGTTTATGGTATCATCAGTGTCAAGCAAATATTTCTTATATTTCCGCAGATACTGCCTGTTTTGGCATTGTTTGCCTACATACAAATATCTTTAAGAGGACTGAAATCCTGTCCATAATTTGTAACTGTGAGTTTAACCTTTTAATAAAAAATCAAGTGTGGTCCTAAACTTCCTGCAGAACTTACATGAAATCGAAAGAATTCTGTGTACATTCTGACAAGAAATGAGGATCATAACAGAAAAGTTATTTAACAGTTAATGATTTATGTGAGCTGAGCCATTGCCTTAGTGAATTTTTAGAATTCACGTGGAATATGGATTTGATGGGAGATTTTAGACATTCCTTATTTTATTTAATTTTATCAGTCTGGAACATATGCCATGAGGTAGCCCTTTCCATTCACTATGTCTTCAAGCAAGACATGTTCCCCTATTGTTTCTCTAAGAACCTTGATCTTTTCCATGAAAGTATCTTTTGCTACAGTTTTGTTTCCAGATGGTATTCTTCTTTCTTGTCGTCATAAACTAATTTCATGGCACACATGCAAGATAATATAACAGAGTTAAATAAAGCTCTGAAGCTTATATACTAAAAAATCGAAACAGCCTTGTTCTCTGTGGTATGTTTTCCTAGTTTTGCTGATGCTGAAAAATTACTATTTTCTGCAGTTTTGTTGCATAATAATTCCAGAAACATTAAGAAGCTGGTGTCCCATGACTTAAACATTCTCTAACTGTATAACTGCTGTTTTTGCTAGAAGAATTCCTAGTGAATTACTAAGTCTCCAGGAGGATGTAGACAGCATTGACTCCTGTATTTGCCATTTTGTTTCTCTGGCTGCTGCTGAGTTTCAGAAGTTCTCTTTTTAAAGTATAGCCATAGTGAGAGTGGTGGACCTGGACTGTGCTGAAGGCTCATTGATGGCTTAGAATGAACTCTGAAGAGAAATCAAATGAGTCAATTTCTAGCCATTTCTAGAAAGTTTAGAGAATTTTACCGTCAAGACATTTGCTTAATTTTTTTTCTGTTTTCTTTCATTAAAAATCCCAGATCCGCCAAATAGAAAACAATCCCCAAAGAAAAGTCCAAAGGTAAATCCTGAAAGATGAGGTAATTGCTAAAACTTAGTCCTGTTTTCCCGTAAGGTAAATAAGAGCAACTATAGATTTTTCAACTATTATAAGAAAGCCAGGATGTTTACCATGAATTTCTGAAAAAAAAATTATATAGGTGACTTACAAAAATATTCAGAGAGAATCAGTGGCCCACCTATATGCTGTTACGGGTTTTTTTTCCTGAGAATTAAGAAGGTGTCTATTGTCTCAATCTCAGCTACCATAATAGTGTCACCCAAAACATTTGCCTTCTTTGCCTTCAGGTTGAAATACTGTGCAGCACAAGTCTGAAACATTTTGAAAGTTAATTTCATTCTCTTCAGTAGTTCCACTAATAGCTGATTTATGATATGTGACTACTTCTAAATGAACTTTGTATAATTAGGTTCTCAATTCTCAGTAATTTTGAGAATCCCTAGTTGATTATAGTTGCATGAGTCAAGATTTTTATGAAGCTAACATTAGGAATACAAATTGGATTAGTGATATTACAATGGTAAGCTTTTTCTCACAATAAAAATAGCTGTGAAGGGAAGAACATGTCATATATATTCATTAAAAACACATCCATCTATTGGAAGGAAAATAAAGACAATAAAGTAAAAAAGATCCTACGTCAGAAAAGTCCAAAAGGAAGAAGTAATACTTAATCGGGTTTCGGATTTAAGAACTATTATCGAAGACATATTGTGGTTAAAATATATATTTTTACACACACACACACACACACATATGTATATTTATATATACCTAAAATCAAAAAGATATTCCTAGAAAAAGGAAGAAAGGAAAAAGAGTCTGTGATTCACTTAGAGTGAAATAAACCGAATACAGAGATGCAGAGCTGATATTTTTGAAAAACAATAGCAAAAAGAAAGTGATGGTTTTGTTGTAATCCATACCTTCTGAGGTAGCAAGCAATTTTCTGATATAATTTCTTCTCAGTCTCCGATGTTTAGACAAATACTGTTTTATAAGTTTAAGGAGGAGAAAAAGATGTCCTGATCCCATATTTACCCATGTTTACAATTAAAAAAAATTTTAAAAGGGAAATAAAAAGAACATTTTCCAATAATTTTGCTTATTGCTGTTACATTACATGATAAAATGAGATTATTTGCCGTATATCCACCCTATACTCTCTAGTTTCTAAAGTGACATAGTAGATTCCTGTCTGAGCAATTTTGTTCACTTCCAGAACAATCTGATTTGGTGCAGTGATTGCCTTGAGATGAAATTTGGAAAAAGCCCTCATTGTAACTAGTCAAATAAGAAGTCAGAGAAGTGTTTCAGGAAAAGCACATAGGAAAGCAGATACTGTGTAATTTCTTACATGGTAGTGCAGGACTAGGAGATCACACCCAACAGAGGTATGGACACAGCTGCAAGTATTCAGTTATATATCTGTGTGTGTATGTGTGTGTATATATATATATATTTTTACACATATATATATTTATGTTCAGATGTTCTTGTTCTAGCACGTGTCAGTAGGTATGGAGGGACCTGATAAAAAAATGAAAAGATGCCAGGTCAAAGCTTGATCTGTGAAATAAGGGGCCTGGAAGCTGGGAACAAGTGAAAAAATGAGATGACCAGCACAATGAAACATAGCAAAGGTATCCAGAATGATACGGTAGAGTCAAAGAATGGAAAACAAAACTTCAGCCTGACCATTTTCTCAGCAATATGAGCAAAGTTAAGATCAGAGAAAGATTCATTTATTAAAAATGAAAAACAAACCTCAGAGGCAGTCATAAAAAGATGAAGATTTGATAACTGCACATAGAGTTCTTGGAATAACTGCATTAACTTTCCTAATTATTAAAAAAATGTGAAATTTTTAACAATCATTAATTTGGTCTCAAATAATTCAGCCTTTTCTCTTTTTGCTTTAAAATTAAGACTCATTTGTTGTAGAATGTTACTTTAAAGGATCGTTATCAGTGTCAAAAATATATTCTCAAGTGAAGGATAATCATATCACTGGAAAACGGTTTAGAATACTTAACTGAAAAATAAGATAATATTTGCAAGATATCCTGAAGACTGATCTTTTATTTCTGCAGGAGAGAGAGTATGAAATTAGTGCTGATTAATTTTTGAACTTCTTAATTTAACTCTCTTCTCTTAAAACCAAGTTTTTGCATAAAAAATGTGTTACAGTTGGGGTTTTGATTTTAAGTTTGCTCAAGTACAAACTATCAATTAATAAATGAGCTTTTCTGTTGGGGTAGCAAATAATTAGTCCATCACTATTTCTGTATTATTTGAAATACGTAACTTTTTTGACTAATTGATCAGATATCCTGTCCAGAGTGGATGGAAAGGAAATAGGTCTTTATAATATAACAAATTGATATGATAGAATAAATAATTAAAGGTTACTAAATAAAGCAAAATGTTTACAAAATAAAATCAACCCGTGCAAGACTACCCATCTGAGTCCAGTGTTCTCAGGGCCCATAACTTTAGAATGACCCCTCTGGGGTCTACTTAGATCAAGTTCAATGGAATCTCAAAGCTAAAATGTTCAAAGTAGTGCTGCAGCTGGAATGGTTGCCCACAGGTCCCTAAACAAATTGCAACAATTTGTGTGTTTCTATTTTGTACATACTATTAACTTCATGTGAGAAATATGATTATTTAATATATGTAAAATAGATTCTGTTTTGCTAAACTACAATAATTTCTGAAATTTTAACCACCAGCCCCCCCTCCAAACATTCTACTTAGAGACCAATCCAAATTATTTTGAAGTGCCCTTTGACAACCATGGAGAGAGAAATAAAATTAATCTTAGATGCAAGGTCTAATGAGTATTTAATTTATGTGAAGTTGATCAACAGCAAGAGAAGAAATTGAGAAAGGGAAGCAAACTGATTAGAGCACTTAGCTGGGATGCAGTACATCTGTATTCAAGTGATGATAGAAAAAACCCAAACAACTTCTAGCAAGTTTCTATTTTTTATAACACAGAAAAGAGGCAGAGGTGTTGGCTTTTACTTATTCGAAATAAAGTCTGTAAAAGCCTAAAATAGTAAAGAATATAAGGAAGTAGAGGTGTAAATTTTGATGGTTAAATAGCTGTTTGCCTGTTGGAACTAAATTAAATAAATGAACTATCAGATGAATGCATAATGCTACACCACTGTAACACTTTGTGATATGTTTGGGCATTCTGAATCTGCAGTTTAGCAGCTTAACAGTTGGCATTGAGACATTAAAATTTATTTTTAAACTTTTCATTGATATACTATGGCTTGTTTTTAGGTTTTTGTCAGTAAGACATTTTAAAATGGTAATTTTAAAGTCTCATTTTAAAAAAGCTGTTACCAAACTCCTCATATTAACGTTTTTGAAAGTATGCAGAGCATGTGTTTGTGAAAGTAATCATTCATCATTATTTCGTAGATGTGTTCTCTGTACTGAAGATTTTTTTTAAATGAGGTATAATTATCTACTTTCTCACAAACAAACTACAGAAAAATGCCATTTAATAAAGAATTGAATAAATCTTAGAATCATAGAATGTCTCAAGTTGGAAGGTAGCCATAAGGATCCTTGACTTCAACTCCCTGAAGGGCAATTGAAAATTAAACCGCATGGCCAAGAAGAGCAACATTGAAATGCTCCTTGAACTCCAGCAGGCCTGTGCCATGACCATTTCCCTGGGGAGCCTGATCCAGCGACTGGCTGGTCTCCCAGTGAAGAACCTTTTCCTAATGTCCAGTCTGAGCTTCCTCTGACAAAGCTTCATTCTGTTCCTTTGTGTCCTGTTGATGGTCACCAGGAAGAGATCAGCATCTTCCCCTCTGCTGCGTGCCTGGAGTAAGCTGCAGACCGTCATGAGGCCATCCCTCAGCCTTCTCCAGACTGAACAAGCCGTGACCTCAGCCACTCCCCATAAGTCTTGCCCTCAAGACCTCCTCTGCACACACTCCAGTAGTTTGACGTCCTCCGTATATTGAGATGTCCAGAACTGCACACAGTACCTGAGGCAGGGCCATACCAGAGCTATGCAGAGTGGGACAGTCACCCTCGGCCAACTGGCCATGCTGTGCCTGATGCCCCCCGGGACACGCTTGGCTCTCCTGGCTGCCAGGGCACTGCTGACTCACGTTCAACTTGCCATTGACCCAAACCCCCAGATCTCCCTAAATGGATGTGCTCTCCAGCCTCGATAAAGAAAGAACTATTTCAGAGAAGCTTTTAATAAGGCTTGCTAACTAATGTAGGCCCACGGTTCATTTAGAACCCTCTAAAGCTGCAATTTTCTTTAATTGATACGACTTATAAAATGTGACTCAAAATGACAATATGTCATTTGATGACGATTCGTAAAATATCACTCAAGTTTACAATTACACCTATGCTATTGCTAGTGATAGATAAGGAAATGACTACTAATGACATAAAAAGAAAAACTTTATTACTATGAATTTTTTACTTTAAATCACCACTATATTTTTATCATTTATATTACAAGAGTAATGTAGTAATGTGATTTTTCACATGAATACCTTTGAATAGAAACTCAATTTTATTGGAATAGCCAATTCCAATACTTAAATTCAGATTATAAATTAATTTTGAAAGATTCTAAATTAATTTTGAAAGATTAGGTTAGTATTAAGGTTTTTTGCTTTGTTTTGTTTTGTTTTGTTTTGTTTTGTTTTTATTATGCAATAAATGTTGTTTTACTTTCCTAAACATTTTATTATCTTGTATATTAAAAAAGGCATATAGAATACAGAACATTGTACTCTGGAAAGCATTTGTGTAGTAAGGAGAGAAAAGTCCTGTAAAAATGATTGAATGTTCAAAAGGTACCTAAACCAATTCAAAGAAAGTTTTCTAAGATAGTGGTTTTGTTCTTAGTTCATACTTGGCTATCTGCTCATCAAGGCTTGCATCTCACTTGTAGCAGGATTCATGTGTGCAAAACACACCTTACTAAAATTGTCAGAGTATTATTTTTGGTAAAATTACTCTTTCTAGCTTGAAGGAAAATGAAAGATTTTTCATTTACTTCTGTGGTGGTACTTTTGATTTTTTGCATGCATAAACTTGATGGATATGTTTATCTGTTTTATCTAAGCTACGCATCTATACAGTATACATATTTTTTGTCAAGTGATGCCAGCCGTATGTTTTTGCATGTGTACTTTATGTGAGATGCATATTCTCTAAATTCAGAGCACTTAATTCCTGACTGCTGAGAGATCCAAATGTTTGCAGCTTTATACTTCAAGTAGTCATTTATGCTGATACAAACAGCACTTTGTTCAGTTGCTCACAACTTGAAAATAACCATAAGTGTTTGGAATTAATTACTTGCACATTTTAAAATGCAAGTTGTAAATCACATAGAGTTTGAATTCACGAAGCCTCAGGCACTATCTGCTATCAAATTACTGCAAGCACAGTGGTGCATTAAGATTCCTGAGCACTGTTCTAACTCTCTCAAAAGCATGACAATAGAGAAGGCCATGGCCAAAAATGATGATCAGTCCAAGGAGATTAACTCGCTCTGGGACCAGCTGAGTAAGACCAGACAGTTTATGTCCTACCCCCTGAGCAGTGTGGCCACATCCTGTCTGCCTGCACTCACTTAAGCAACGTATTATGCTTTACTATTCAAAAGTCTGGTTGCCTTAGCCTATGTGCCACTTGAGATGAAGAAAATTCTGAAAGCATATCCACATCTGTCAGAGAGAAAATACTCTCTGGTTCAAACTGGTTTCTGTGGTCTTATCTAGCTGACTAATGCTCTCTTTACGTTTCTGTGTTTGCTTGGTTTCGTGCAAACTTCTTCAAAATGGTATTGCAAATAGATTAAAGGGCTGTGCATCCCTTTGGGCAGATAGCTGTAGTGGTCTGAGTTCCTTTGGCTCTCATTGGCAATGCACAGTGTATAAATTTAGATTTTTGTATGTGGTTGCCAGAAATAATAAACTACATTTCAGCTGTAAAATTCTGAGCTTTAGAGCTCAAAGATTATTCAAGAGCTCTGTAGCAGGAACAGTGAGGAGTGTTGCATGTACCACTAGTATGTTACTTAATGTCAGTATAAACACAGTGGGAGATGGTATAATTGAAGATGCTGTCATAACAAAATTTAACAGCAGCAGCTAGTACCAAAGAGATGTGGCTGACTTAGGATTTTTCTCATCTTGCTGGTTATCCTGCATGGGAAAAGTCTGCTTGCTGGCTTTCAAGAATACAGGTGGAACTGTTATGTGTTAGAAACTGAAACGTGAAAGTGCAGGCACAGGATATATTAAGTTAATTCGTTTTTCTTTGCTAGGTTGGATGATGATCTGAAATGAAGTGCTAGAAAGTTATTTAATTTAAAAAAAAGAAAAAAAAGCAAAACTGAAACAAAAACAATAAAAAAAAACCCTCCAAAACACACACATACACACACAAAAACACTGGGAAAAAAGAGTCATTTTAGATATCATTCAGTAACAAAACTCAAATCTCCTTTCTGATTTATTATAGATAATACAGCAGTTTTGAAATTAATCTTTGAATATATTGTGCACCAGAAAATTTGACTCTGATTCTCAGTTTTGTCCATGGTTCTTTAATTTTCACTTCCTTTCCCCCTTTCATTCCTCGGAGGCACAATGGCCCTTTCAATATGCACTGTGTAAAAAGCCAGAAATTGAGGAAGGAATCACAGAAATGGCCTGATTTCACCAACAAAAAGAAATCTTTTAGGAGAGTCAATCTATTCTAGCCCTATTGCTTCATTTTAAAAAAGAACACATAAATATCAGGGTCGAGAAAGTAAGATATAAAAATTTGTGTGCCAAGGAATTAAATCAATAAGGCTTCGGTAGCCAAGGTTACATTTGTGTATTTCAAAATTTACTTTGCAAGTAGAAGAGTAAAGATAGATACCTGTTTGAGCCCTTCAGCAGCTTTCTCTCTTCTTTTGAGTCAAATTAATGCTCTATACATTACTTAAACTTTAAAGAAGTTACTCTGTTTCTGTCTTTCTTCCAATTCTTCCTTTTATTTCAGTCTCTTATTGGCTATTTAGCCAGTTTTAATAGTCTCCATTTTCTAATGTCTGGCCACAGTATTCCTCTTCTTTTGACTCACATGAGTCCTTTTTTCCTTCAAATCTTCTTTTAAAACACACTTTCACTGACAGGCTTTCAATTATGATTGGGAAGAACAGCTTTACTCCTACCCCTCTCTGTTGTCTTAATTAGCTATTCAGTTATCATCCTAATTAGACTATAAGTTCCTTATAGTGTTATGTGTTATGCACCTTGCCAAGCTGTGTATTTTTACATCTCCACATGCACTTATAGTATGCAAATTATACCTAATGATAATAGTAGTAAGTAAAGATGATAAACCAGATAAAAATAAAATGCTTCTTTTCTGATCCTTCACCTATGCAGAAATATTTTTTATTACTATTGCTTTGGGTTTCATAGCCACATTATCAAACAGCAAAAGCCACCTAGTGAATTTTTAATTTCTTATGTCAATGAGTTGTATGGATGACATATTTTCTTCGGGGTTTTTAATCAGCATGTTTTTAAAGCCTTCAATGAAATCTTACTGAACAAGGAAGATACAAGTCATTTGCTAAATCTTTTGGCAAAATATTAAATAATATTCAAGATTTAGGAGGAAATTCCTGTGCTTTGCCTTTTAAAAAATAATTTTGTTAATAATCATTAAAAAGTATATATAATTAACTGATGATGCATGAACCTTGGAAAGTCAATCTGGCAACAAAACCTTCTAAATTCATTTGTCATCTGTAAACATCCTGATTCAGAACAAAAAAAAAAAAGAGAAAGGAGAGTATGATGTTATTAATGCTTTCTAGTTTAGGACAGCATTTACATTTATATGAATATTTTTTCTGAGTCTTTTTTGTTATAAGTAATAAGTGAAAGAAAAGAATTGTTCAATATTTTTAAATTTGTATCACAGAGAGTCTAACTGTGTTTCTGTGGTTTTGTGCCAGGTTCTTTCTTAGGCTTCTTCTGTGCACACTTTTGCAGAGCCAGGATCTCCAAATCGGCTTATAATAGGTGTTCCTGCTAACCTTCATTCTTGTTTGGCCTGGTGCTAAATTGACACCAATAAGGAAAAAACGTCAGAAAACCCAAACCAAAAGCCTCTGCTGCCTAAAAGCCAGAAAATATTCCATTCCATTCACCTGGATAATATTTTGTTTCTGTGTGTGCATATATTTATGGGTCCACAGTGGGTAGAGAAGAGCTGGGTTTGCTATGGCAGAAACGAGGATGATGCTTCACTTGTTTGAAGCGCAGCTTCATTAGTAATTGATATTCTGTTCATCAGCTGAAGGAGCTTGTGGAGGGACACTACGTGGGACAAGTGGAATTATTTCAAGTCCACACTTCCCTTCT
This sequence comes from Cnemophilus loriae, assembly GCA_013397755.1. Lineage (NCBI taxonomy): Eukaryota > Metazoa > Chordata > Aves > Passeriformes > Corvidae > Cnemophilus > Cnemophilus loriae. The sequence goes on from VZTF01001496.1 coordinate 155,675, forward strand.
GAGTATGAAAATAATGCTGATTGCACCTGGACCATATTGGCTGAACCAGGAGACACCATTGCTTTGGTCTTTACTGACTTCCAGTTAGAGGAAGGATATGACTTCCTAGAGATCAGTGGAACAGAAGCACCATCAATATGGTAAGTCAGAGATCTTGTAAAGATCCACTTCCTGTTTTTCTTTATTTGGTGCCTATCTGAAAAGATATTAGAGGATATTTAAGGTATTTTCTACCTGTTAGTAATGACCATTTTTTATGATTTTTTTTTTATCCCTTTCACCTTTCAGAACTGAAAAAAAGTAGTTTGCTTCTGTTTCTTTCCACTTCTTTATCCTTCCTCTTATTTTCTTTCATCTTCCAGAGTTATATTTGTGAGGTATCTTATCAGTGAGCATTTAATTCATGTTACATATTTGAACTTGGTATAAGAAGGTTTTCTGATGTTGTGTCTTGAATGACTTATCATGGTATTGTACTTCAACAACAGAAGTAGTGAGTAAAAGTCATCCTCAGTAAAACAGGAATGTATGGACAGCTAATAGATGACATCTTATTCTAAACAGGCTGTAATTCAGTCTTACTACATGTACTCATGTATGCAAGCATTACTATCTTATGTTAGCTGATGTTAAAATTGTTTGCTTAGAAATATTAGGGATTAGTAACGTAATACTAAATCTACGTTCTCTGTACTAAGTAAAAGATGATAGTTCTGCCTGTGGGAATGGATTAAATTGTGCAACAGTTTGTATTATGATTCCTTTGCAGCCTACATATGCAGGTTTTTCATCCTTCTCGTCTCTGAGAATGTCTTGTGCTTGACATTTGCACCATTGCTGTAAAATTTAGCCTAGAAAAATGAGGATCTACTCACAGATGACTGATGGTTATTGTCTTCAGAATGCCTTTCTAGAGATAGGAAGCAATCCCACTATTATTTTGATGACATAACAGGCTGGACAGTGCAATATATTAATAATTGTGAAGTTCTAGCTAGCATCTTATCTTTTGAAAATCTATCAATAAAAATGTGTTGTAACTATGCTTGGCAACCATGTAAAAACTTAGGTTTGAAGACACATGTAGATCTATGTCACGAGATTACTTTAATATTTCCACATGACCCAAAGTTGTGTAATGGCAGTCAGTGAAGCAGCTTGGTATCAAATCAAGTGTGCATTTCTGTCTGAAGTACAATGTGTGAGTACCCCCTTGCCTCATACTCATGCACAGACACGCACAACAATTATCAATGACAAAGTTTTCTTCTTAGGGTTTCTAAGGATCAGAAGCTGAAGTCTTGAAGGGGAAGAACTAATGCAATTTTGCTGCAAAATATAAAAGTCTGTCCATTTGATTTTGTGTAAGAGACTCTACTAGATGCTTAAAAACATACTCGTGCTTTTGACTTCTGGTAATAGATAAAGTAGAATATAAGCAGAAGGCATTGGAAACATTCTGCGTTGAGCTCAAGCAATACTGATCAGCTTTACATTGGAAGTCAGAGACATAATAAACAGTTTATTTCTCCCAGAATTCAATCTCAACATTTTTCTTGTTTTCTGTGGTATGTTGGAGATTATTATTTAGCACTGATCAATAAAAAGTCGATTTATTGTGTGTTCCTAAAATCATAGAATCATAATATAATTTGGGTAAGAAGGAACCTTAAAAGATCATCTAGTAATACCCCTCTACTGGGAGCAAGCACATCTTTAACTGGATCAAGTTGCTCAGTCCTGACCTTGAATGTTTCTGGGGATGGGCATCCATCACCTCTCAGGGCAACCTTTTCCAGTATTTCTCCACCATCATTGTCAAAAAATGTCTTCTTTATATGTAGTCTAAATCTACCTTCTTTAAAATCATTGCCCCTTGTCCTATCGCAACAGTTCTGCTGAAGAAAATCTGTTCCTCTCTGTCTTATAAACATCTCTAAGTCCTGAAAGGCTGAAATGAGATCTCCACAGAGCCTTCTCTTTCCAGGCTGAGCAGCCACAACTCTCTCAGCCTTTTCTCATAGGAGAGGTGTTCAAGCCTTATCATTTTTGTGGCCCTCCTCTGTACTTGGTTGAACAGGTCCATGTCTTTCACAGAGCTGGATGCAGCACTGCAGGTGGGGTCTCACCAGAGCAGAGCAGAGGAGAAAAGTACCCTCCATTGCCCGACTGGCCATGGTGCTTCTGATGCAGCCCAGGATACATTTAGCTTTCTGGGCCACACGATGCCAGCTCGTGTCCAGCCTCTCATCTACCAGCACCCCCAAGTCCTTCTTGGCAGGGCTGCTCTCACTCTGTTCATCCCCCAGCCTGGATTGATATGAGGGGTTGTCCTGACCCAGGTGCAGCATCTTACACTTGGCTTTTTTGACCCTCATGAGCTTTCCATGGGCCCACTTTTCGAGCTTGTCCTGATACCTCTGGATGGCATCCTATCCCTCAGGTGTCACCACACATTTTGGTGCCATCAGCAAACTTACTGACAGTGCACTTCATTCCACTCTCTACGTCATTGACGAAGATACTATACAGTACTGGTATCAGTGATACCAGTGCAGAATTAGTACAGGATCACTGACAAAAGTCTGGAGAAGCTATGGGGAGTTTTGTAAGAAATGTTTAAAGGATTATTGGAAAATTTGGAATGAAGCTACACATTCAGCTATATTTAAGCCAGAACAGTTACCATAGCGACATTAGAGCCATGCTAAATGCAGTGCATGCTGTAATATGCTAAAATCAGCTGTGTGTTTAAATGGTAAGTTGTTCCATACTTAAAACTAATGGTGTAGAGCGGTTATCATCTTAAAATGTGGGGTTTTTTTTAATTGCTCCCTTTTATTGTATCTGGCATCATGTCAACAGCTTTAGACATTAATTCTGTATTAGGAAACACATATTTCATTAGCACAGTCTGGTATTGGGATTGTTTTTCCCTTAAAGGAATATTTGCTGTAGAATAAGGGAAAAAAGACACATAAATGAGCACCGTAAAAGCTAGAAAGAGAGCAAGAATAAAGAAAGTAGTTTCAGACTGATGACTCTTTGTTGTTTTTAGTGTATGATGCAATATGTCTGGATTACCCTCTCCAAACATATCAGCAAGGTTAGAAGCAGTTCCAGCACAATTGCAGTAGAAACAGGATGGACTTTTTTTTAAAGTAAAGCAATGGAAATGCAAGAACAAGTGGAATCTAAATGCTGAAGGAAGGAATCTGATGTATTTATAAAATATGTATATAAGGGATGTTATAGTAATTATATAGATTATACATCTTATTCCTATATAATATTAATATTATATTAATTATATGCCACACGTGTTTCTAAAACTTCTATAAGATGTTCTATAAGGTGATAATTTCCATTTTATATAGCTGATCGTTAGTTTGTTTTCCAATGCATTGATAAGGAAGAAGAGATTTGTTAACCTTTTCTTATTTTTAAAATCGCTCGTATGCTCCATCCTAATGGAATTAGTTTATAAAAGAGTTAAGAGACATTATTTATTTTATGTACGTAATGCAGTTAGAAGGTCTAAAGCTATTCAAGGTTCATTTATTGTGGGTTTTTCTGTTTGTTTTGAGTGGTTTTTTGTTTGTTTGTTTTTTAATTAGAGCACAGTTATATAGCTCTGGATCGTGAATGAATATAGGTGATCGCATTTTTAATTCTGCTTTGAATCAATAGAAGTGTCAACAGGCTTGAAAAGAGGACCATCAGTGCAAAATGAATGTGAAGGACATAGAAAAGGCTTTTTTATCAGGAAAAGAAGTATTATCAGTTAGACTGTAGGTGAAAGAAATCTCTTTGAATTTGAATAATTTGCTTAGTTTACTATTACATAAGGAGTTTTAGGTGTAAAATAAGTTTATTTTGAGTTGGTAAGCTATTGCTTGCAATGCCGCAAACAGTACTTGTGGGAGCATAACAGAAAGACTGCCTCTATGTGTGGGACCCATCTCCAAGTCCACCAAATGGTTGATCTTTTGGGTCTGAAGGGCTCCTCTTGTTAATTATTAGAGGATAAAAAAATAATTCTGAACATTGAATATAACTTTTAAAGTACTTCTAAACATGCCCCCTTAGACCTCTACATAAGTTGTATGGTACTTAAAACTAAATCAAGGTTGGATCTAAAGATAGTATTAAGAAATAGCTCAAGTATCTTAAGTATCTTAGAAATTCAGATGTTAACTGAACACAGGTTTGAAATAGAAATCTATTACTTAGGGAAAACATCCTATTGGAAATCTCTCAGTCTTTCCCAAGACTCCTCCTTGAGATGGAAGTTTGGGGTTTTTTATTATTTTTTGTAGATTAGGTAAAGCTGGGCAATTCACATGGGCATAGATAGGTCCACTTCAGGCTTTTTCATGTAAGTGTGGCTTGGCCATAATTTTTATAATATCATCAAATTATCTTAGACTGTTAGACTGTGCATGACAGTTGACTATGATACTAACAATAATTCTGCAATTATTATTTTTTTTAATTGGAATCTTAATTTTAAGCAAATTTTGTTCAAAAATTATTTTCTTTTCTTTGATCTTACAATACTGATTTTATTTTACTGTGGTTCAACTTAAACCCAAAATTATTATACTTCACATTTTTGTCAGTATTTGCCAATTCAGAAGAGTGAACTACACTTCATACCTTTTAGTCTAAGTCAATTTCCTAATACTATTTAAAATTACCCTTAAAGGTATTCTGACTTCCTTATAAATCATTTCGATATCGTAGTGAAAAGCCATAAAAATGTATGTGGAAGTGAGAGTGATTTGGCAGCAGCAATAACGAATTGCCATAATCTTGGCATGCAATTTGACATGAGTACCTGGAGTCATCTGAAACTCACTTCTTCTTTCTGTGTTAATGAATAACTCCTATAACAGCTGGATACTATTTTGTGTTTCTTAGCTAAATACACCGGTCCAAACACTCAGATATATTTCAAAATGGTAGGATTTCAATTTGCTTTCTGTCCTGTTTATAGGTCTGTTGTTATCTTAATTACCACTCTGCTTGTGAGAGGCCTATAGCAAAGTAATGCACAAGGTAATGGAGTGGTCTAGATCACCTTTTCGATAGACACATATGGCACTAGATTCAGACATCTGAGCCGAGTGTTTAGCTCAGAATTACATAATTAGACAGCTAAAGAGCACCATCTATTGGTTTTCTGTTAAAAGATGTATTGCTTGTGGATCACCCTCCATAAAGTTTTCTACACCAGAAAAAGGCTTGAGACACACCTGTGCCAATATCAGGCGCTACTTTTTTTGTTTCCTTCTCCATCAGGTGAGAAAGAACATGCCATGTCCATGCAACAAAGGAAAGGCAGTTAGAGTCCAGCTTTTTCATTTGAGGAAACTATTAAATTTTTTATTAATTTATGTGCAATTGTTTACTTCTTTGAGCCTCTTTAGAGCTATCATAACCATCATTCCCTTTTTGTGTCACCAGTGAAATTCTTCAAAGTCATATGCTTGCCCTGGAGTTGCCGGTAAAGGGTTCTCTTGCTGCCTACTAGTTTTTGGAAGCTGCTACCTTTCTCTAGCTTTTACCTGGATTTCCCCTATTACCTGTTTTGGTTAGGAAGCCAATAAGTATAAGCTTCTCTACTGGATAACCTGTCTGTCTGACCTGCCATGAACCATATTTGGGGACTTTTTCAGGAAAACAAGTTGCATAGTTACCCTCAAATTCTTTCTATTGACTTTCATGTTGCAAAGTTTTCAGTTACCATGTAAAAATTACATAATCTATCACATTTGAAAATTAGCAATAATGTTTTCTGACACTTGAACCCAACCTATCAAATATATATAGCAGCACAAAAACGTTTAAAACTGATTTACCATAGAGCACTATTCAGTTTCAAAGCCCCAAGATACATTGGAAGGACAAAGAAATTTTAAGGTGAGTGGCTGATGTAGATTGTGTGTCTGTATGAAGGGCTTTTTAAGACTGAAAAATACAGTGATCCTGACAGAACATTACAGATTTTTAATTCATAATATGTTTATTTACTTGATTAGAATTAAAATTCTGTTAAGTAAATACATTTTTGCTAACAGATCTCTTCCATACATCATTCATTCAGACTCTTGTTACAGCAGACATCATCAGAAGGGATTTACATATCTGAATAAATGACAGAAAAATCCCCAAAATAAGTAATATGGCAAAAATTGTGTCCCTTTAAAATTCTCAATGAAATACATCTTTTCCCATCTTCTGAGTCCTGTCAGTTGCTGCCTTTGGTACTGATGCTTGTCTCTTTGGGTTTCTCCTAGCTGTTTTTTGTTGGCAATACCTATGCTCCCCCTGCTCCCTTCACTCCCACAAATGTGTCCTATTTCTGCATCCTCCCTCGGCATTTCCTGCTGTGTTCAATGGTTTAAGCTTAAAATCTGTTAAAAGCTATCTCAAAAAGAACGGACAAATCATAGTTGATCCTTATTTCTGGTAGATAGAGGGTTGAAAAACATATACACCCAAGCATTTTTTTTTTTTTTTTAAAGTCAACCATGTGGTTTAGTCATAGTCAAAATGGCGTATCAAAAGTTTGCAAAAAAAGTGCTGAACTTGAGTTCCTGTGGAGTTGTGTGATCTTGGAGAGACTGTCTCGCTGGTCTCAGAGCTGTTAAGCACAGTCTCAGAAAGGATTATCCCCACTCACATATTAGGGAATTTATACAGAAAATTGGCAGAGTGTTTTGCATAGGACATTGGCTATATATACTAAACATGTCATACAGTCAACTGGTGTACTCTAGTTCTAAAAGTATTGCTCTCCATAGTATTTTAAAATTCCCTGAGTGGGAAATAGCAAGTTTTAATTCAATATCTATAGCCAGTTCTTTTTCTTTAAAAGCAGTTGCTAAACCCAAACACACGCAGATAAACAGCTTCTTCAGTCCTACAGTTTTCCCATAATAAGGATTAATAAGCTGATATCATCAGTGATATATCTTGTACTTGGCTATATTTATCAAAATCATCATGTTCCAAAATGGATCTTCTTCAGGCATTCAAATGCCTACTTGAAAAAATGAATTATCCACAGTTGTAAGTAAATTGTTAGCAGGCTCGGGGAAATACAGTGAACACTGCTCAGTATCTTTGGAGTCTGTGGAAATTTAAAAAAAAAAAAAATAGTGTGGATGAGATAGTTTGTGAACAGTTCACCCTCCGTAAAAAATATGTAGGAGAGAATTTGAAACCTGACTATGGTTTAGAAAGCAAAGCTGCAGGGAAATTGGTATCTTAAGACAGGGTTACATTTATTTCCACCATCTGGGCATTGTCTTCCTTTTGCTTTCAGCATCCTGGTGGCAATTTTTTTTAATTGTTTTGATACAGAGGAACATGTCTGGTTGTTGGTGTTTATTTATTATTTAAGTATATATTAAATAATGCAGTATACACTATATAAGGAGATGAGCTCTGCTATTTGTGGTGACGAACCTGCAGATTCTAATTCCTGAAATGGCCATAATGAAGAGAAGAAAAAAGAGTGCAAGTAGTGGTTTCAAAAATAAGCTGAAATGTAGTATCCAAATTCGTATGTGATCTCTGAGTTGGTAGCATTGCACTGGAAGAAAGGAAGCGTTGGAGGGAATAAGGATCACAGTTTTCCTTCCTATTATATGTTATATATATATATATGTATATATTATCTTGAGGTTAATCTGATTTTAAAAAAAAGAAGATTGTACAGAGTCCTGCTGCAAAGACAAACCTCTTTAAGGCTCAGTCAATAAATATGTTTCGTTTATGATAATATCTCACATAGAAATCTTGCAAAAGTTCTTAGACTTGTATTTGAAGAAAGCATGTCTGAAATGCATCACTTATTTCCTGTAGTTCTTTCATGCTAAATAATATATATATATAAATACATATTAGTATCTACGTGCATAAAACTATGTTGAAGGTTTTGCAAGGATTTTGACCTTAAAATAAGTAGGAGGGTTAAATATACTTCATGCTAATAGTAGTGACTGAGCTCATATAATATCTTGCCTGTGTTAGCTGTAAGGACACGGAGACCACTTAGCTGTTAACACCAGCATGGGAGTCGTGTATGAAGTGAGAAGTACAGAGGCACTAAATTGACACTTAATTCACAGAACACTATTGCTTTCTTTGCACCTATTAATTTACAGCCTACTGTGTTGAAGAGGCATAAAGGCTTCATTCATATCACATCACAAACTGACAGGAACATAAGAGTGAGAGAACTCCCTTAAGGAAGCACTGTGACCCACAGTATAATTTTCCACTACATTTAAAAGAACATAAAAAGCACTAGATTTTTAAAATTAAGTATGTGAGCATGGTTTAAATACATTAAAAGAGAGCTCAGATTGCTTAAAATACCACTACTTTACTATCTTTCTAAATAGATTTTATAACCCTAAGGATTCAGCATTCTCTTAAAATACCATTCTGCTAGGTCTTTTACATTATTCTAGAATACCTATATCATTAGATTCATTTACTCGCAAAATTCTTGACATTGGATTCAGGCAAATACGTTTTAATGATGAAACAGTTAATGCCAATGTAGTCATATTAGAAACTGTTCTTAGAGATATTTATGAGTTGCTAACTTTCTTGCTTTTACACAGTATCTATCCATTGCAGTCAACCTGAAGAGTAAAACAAAACATACAGATATTTTGACTTCTGGAATGTTACATTAAATTCTTCCCCTCCCTCCCCTGTTGCTATACAGCCCTACCAGGGATTCTAGGTTTGCATGCAATAATCACAGTAGTTCTGAAAAAACTACACCTACTCACTAATTTATAAAAAAAAAAAAAAAAAAAACCCAAAACAAAAACCAAAACAAACTAACAACCCTCTCCCCACCAAAAAACCAAAACAACCAAACCCCAACAAACCCACAAGCAAACAGACACCCAAACCAATTGGAATTTAAACTGGAGTTTTCCAATCTATATTTCTTTTGAGGTCTGTATTACCACATAAGAAGGAAAAAGTTTAACAGAGCAAATCTTGCTGTTAATATGTGTCTGCATATAAATGTGAAGTATCAAACTTGTAGAAGTAATACAGTTGAGTTCATGTGGTCAAATCACAATTAACAAAGATCAATATTGGGACTACTAGATCAGTCTGGAAAACAAAAAGACAGTTATTCCCTGGACCTTAGGCCAAATTCTAGTTTTGACACTGGTACCTAGTTTAGCAATAATATCAGAAAGGAAATCAATCAGAGTGTAAAATCACACTGGCATGGGTAGTGGCCTCTTTTCCCATGAGGATCAGTGAGGACAAAGGATGGTAATTCACCAAACTGCTCTTTTAAAGCGCTATAGTTTTCTACCTTATATTTCAAATATAGTAGAATTTTAATATTAACTATTGCCATTTTTTAAAAGTTATTGTGGGTTTTAATACATCCTGGGTTTTTTGACATATGCTTTTCAAACACCTAAGAATATGAAAAATTGTTCAGTAGGAATTAGCATAGTTGAATGTGTTCTTACTTTCCAGCATATAAAATGATCTCAGCAATTATTCATCACATTTTAAGAGCAGAATAGAATTTTATAATGTAAAAATCAAGTGTGAATATAGGTCTGTTTTAATTCTTTCCTGGATGTACTGAAAGTTGCTAAAACATGGTACATGACAACTAAAACTTTTGTTAGTAGTTTGGGTTCTTTTCTTTCCAGCAATATATACCAAAGTAGACATGCTCCTCCAGAAAACTCTTCCTGAATCTCCACTGCAATTTTTTTAGGCCAACTACCCATTAGTTTGTTGCATTTTTTTTCTGCTGAGACCAGTGCTGTGATCTACAGCAGCTCAGAGTAAACCTGCCAATGAACTGTTCTTACAGTTAATAAATACCTTGGCCTCTGGTATCTCTGTTTAGTTAGCACGCAGAATACATCGATTATTTCTCTGACTCTAAAAGAATGTTAAATTGAATTTAAATAACATGTTTATTGATGGCAGCTCTTTTTTTAATGCCTGCACAGTAGGCTAGTGATTGGACTTAATGGGTTTTCTGCAGAGGTCTGCACTTAGAAAATACTGTGCTGTTGTGTATCTCTGATGTTTTAAAGCTGTGGTTACAGCACAAAAAGTTTAAATGTAATGTGTAGTGGTGACTGAGATATTGTTTCTGTTTATCCAGTCTCCCAGGTGGGCAAGGGAGAAGCCAATCAGTGGGCAAGGCAATTTGATGCGAATAGAAAGAAAAAACAAGGATTTTGCTAGTTTAGCCAAGATTGTGGCAGCATCACAATGAAGAGTGAAAATTTCAGATGCAAACTATCTAAACAAAAATGGAAGTACTAACGGTTCCTTTTTATACATTAGATGCTGATGGGCATATTAACTGAAAAACTTTTCTGTATTCTTATAAGATTGGCAAATTATTCCATCCCACTTTTAATGAAGCAAGAAGTGACAGAAAAAAAAAATGCAAGTTTTCCTCACCAGAACTTGTCTTAGAAAAAATGCATTTATTTAGAATGATGCGACCCTAATACTAAAATATTTTGATTAGAAACAATACAGTAAAATATTACGTGAACACTGAATAATACAGTGGAATTATTTAATTTTAAATTTAATTTTATTGGACTGTCATTTGTCATCTTTCTGTGTACATAAAAATATCATTAATATTACAAAGTTAAGCACTCCAGAATAAAGAATGCTAAAACAACAAAGTTTGAGCCACTTGTACATAAAAGTTGACATAGCTTTTTAATTATGCCATCAAAAGCTCTTATTTCTAATCATGCTCTGAGACTGAATTACTGCTGTGCATTTAAAGAAACTCAGGTCAGTAGAACTGCTGCTACATATGTTGAGATGTGTTGTGTGCATTATATAGGATATTAAAGGAAAAGAAAGGAATGTCTCATGATTAAAACATACTGAGTTTCCCTTTAAAATCTGGGTCTTATAGGTACTTTACTCATAGAGTTGCTACGTCATGGTAACTATTACCTTCAGACAAGATTTGTGCAAGTTTTTGCCAATATTGTGGTCCTCATTTCTCATATAATTGAGTTCAACTCTTTCAGCTCTTCTGTCAGCTGCAACTAGTTTGGTTGAGCCATGAGGATTATTTAAAGAAGGTCTTATAAAATTAAACCAGAAAGAAATAGGAAGAGTAAAGAACTTTATTTGTAGTTCATGTGCAGCCCATTTATGAAGTGAAGAGACTGGCTCCCAAATAAGGGCTTTATGGATTCTAGTATTCATATGCAGTGAATTTAATTTCAAATCAATTATGTGTTTATATCATGATTTAGCTTAATGATAGACTTGAAAATTGAAAACTGATGCCAAGAATCAATTGATATGAAAAATGCTTGTCCTCATAACCTCAGTAGTGATAGCAGATGAAGAGGATGCTCGAGCCCTTCATGTGAGCCCCTCTTACCTGGTTCTCAGTACAGTATTGCAATGAACAGGACTTTTTTGATGCTTATTAAAGAAGTGTACATAAACCAATATTAGACCAAAATTTGAACACTGGAGACAGACTGTTCACAGGTTTAAAAGGATATTTGAAAAAGGGACATATAATTAGAAAAGAATTAAAGATGATTCAAAAGTGGATGCTTGTTTCATCTGAAAGCAGTTTCACAGGTAAAGGTTTAGAGCATCTAAAGACACCCATGCAGAGAAAACACCATATCATACCTAGGTAAATAGAGCAAGGACTCTATGGCTAAGACAAAGAACCAGAATCTGTTTCCACAGTTGAAAGAAGGAAGGGCTTTGTTGTTTTAGCAAATTTCGAAGTTGACATTGAATTTTCCACCTCCTCATTTCTTAAATTGAGATTGAATGTGTGTCTTAAATTTGTGCCGTAATGAGGTGTAAATTATTATGTATGGCTCAGAGGTAACGTAGGATTTCTAGTTTTAATATGCAGAACCTAGATCTAAAGACTGACTATACAAGAAGAAATTCTAGCAGTTCTTCTTCTATCTTCATTGTTGTGAAAAAAATCCTTCGAAGTAGCAAATCTTATATTAAGTATTGAAGGTGTGGGATTTCAGAATTTGGCGTTATTTACGAGGAGAGTTTCTAAAGATGAGAGTTTTAACTCTTCTGCAGAGGGCAACTATCAAGAGAAATCTTGGTTTCTTAGAAACTGGTGTACAGGTTTTCATAATAAATATTTAGAATTAGCACGCTGCCCCCTGGGTAGAAATATGGTAATAAAAAAAAGGGTAGTGTGTTTGCTTCAGCTGCTGTGTTTGAAATCAATCCACTGCAGTCCCACTGGACTGGATAAAGCTCTTCAAAATGTTAATTTTTCTGTGTACAGTAAGTAGCAGTAAAGCCCTGCAAATCTGCATAGACTTGAGAGCTGATTAATAAGTTTTATTTCTATTTGGGATTTATCCACACTTTAAATGGTTCTGTACTGGGAGAATCTCAAGTCATTGTCAAATTTGAGACACTAATGGTTGGTTTACGACAAAAGCAAATCTATCCTTAAAAAGAAAAAAATGCTTCTCAGAAGACTGAAAAGAAAGATTACATGTTCGATATGAAAATGTTAAAAAGAGTTTTCAGATCCTGTTTGCTCCAAATGTGGATATTCTTTCAGAAACTTTTCCTTCTCAGGAGTGGTAAGTTTCTTGTTTTTTCAAAGTATATAGAACAACAGTATTTTTTGTTATCATAATCTGATAAATTCAGGCAACAGATATGAAATTCATATTCAGGAACAAGACATGTCCATTTTAATAATAAACAATGACCTGTGTAAATGAAACCATAAAAATTCTCCCTTAACGAGAGCATATTTTTTTCAGAAAAATACTACATAACCCCGATTTAGTGTTTTCCAGTCCTTCAGAGTCTCTTGCAATCTGTTTATTATCCTTATTGTTAAAAGAAAGCATCTTATTTCCAAGCTTACATGCATGGCTAGCTGCAGGTTCCAGCCACAAAATTCTGTCTTTGCCTACAAGACTGAAAAACTGTTACCAGGCTCCAGTTCCCAGTAAGTGCTTGCAAACTGTAGTCTCACAACTTTCTCTTTGATAATATAAGCGAATCAATTTTTAAAATTTTTTTTTTGAAAATTATATCTGATTTTTTTAATTATTCTTGATTTGTTTTCAAAACCTCTGCAGATATTCTTGGCTGCAAACTGAAATTGTGAAATGAAAAAGAGCATTACAGTAGCAGACGTTTGTTATTTCCCTGTCACCCTCAGTGTTAAGCAAGTTACCTATTGGTCCATGTGCCAGTGTTTGGTTTTATTTGAGTTTTTTGTAGTGTTCTGGGGGAAAGCTCAAGAATTTTGCTTGACTGGAAACCAACTGATGTAAAATAGCAAAGAGGCACAGATACGATATGAGCTGTGAGTTTTATCAAGCTACAACTGGCCAATCTTATCTCCTGACAACCCAGAGAGCCACAGCATTTCTTGTGATCAGTTTTTGTCAGGAATTCCAGCAAAAACAGTAGAGGAGCTGTGCCCAATGAATCATATGAGAGCTTGTCCCTTTCAGGATGGGTAGCAGACGGCTCCAGTCAAGTGAAGCGAAGGATCTCCCTTTCTGCCTTGGGATGCATTTTTGTAGACTACCCTTTTCGATAGGTTCCTTCATGAGAATCAAGAACGCATGTCTCTTTTTCCATTTCTGGGATGGATTTTTATATTTTTGTTCTTGGACTCACTCCATGCACCTTAGCATTTACCAGTGTAACGCAAGTCCATCTGCCCTTTCGGATATTTAAAGACAGGACTAAGAAATGAGGGTAAATATATTGAGAGCAGATCCTTGCAGAATATGCTCAGAAAACCAAAGACCCTTTTTGAGAACATGAATTTGTATCAGACAGAGAGGTAGAAACATCTACAACGGCATGGAGTTGCCTGTTCTCAGTGTTGAACAAAGACAGTCTGTCCTCAATGAGGTTTTCATGAGACACTAGAGATCTAGTGGGAATTTGTCCAGTTTTGTGGCTGAGAGGCTGTCAGAGGGTTAGAGGGCAGTTTTGGGGAATGCAGCTGAAGAACAGCACCATGCCACCCACCGCATGTAGTCTCAAATTTGTTTACAGAGCAAACATATCAGGTTGTGTACATACTGGGAGGAACTGTCAGCTTCCTCAGGGGCAGAGAGGCCCTGCAGAAAGACCTCGCTTGGCTTCACTCTGTTCCACCTCATGCTTGGTTTTGTACACCTTGTATTTAGTGACTGTGTATGTTCCCCCTGAATGTCTTTTGGCTTAACATTTTACAGTTTTCTGCATTAAATCACTGGCATGATCTGCAGATGACCTGAGCCCCTGACCGATTTCTGAGCAACCAAACCTGACTGACCTTCTACATGTGGCTTGAATAGAGACAGCGACGTTAACTTCCGTCACTCAGCTGTGGAAGCACAGCAATAACACATTCATTCCTCGCTTATGACAAGTGCTGACAGTCTTGTGTGTAGCAGGGAGTTACATCCCTATTAAGGGCAGTTGCTCACAGAGATAGTCATGTTCAAAGCATTTCGGTTTCATGCTGCCGTTCAGACCAATATAGACAGGTATGGCTCTTCTGCAAAGAGCACGTGTCCTTTACACTGAACAGACTGCAAGGTGCCAGGAACTGCACTTGTGTTCTTATGGGACTCAGGTTCAGAATGTTTAATCTGACAAAAACCACTCATGTGAAATATACAATACTGCGTTTTATACCCACAGCTGGGAAATTAATTTAAAATTTTTAATCACTGATTTTGGTGCTTAACATGGTGAAGGCTGGGTTGGTTTGTATTTCATAGATATGGTCAATGTGGATTTACCTAGTGTGTGTTGTAGAGAAGAATAAACTTTGAAAATATAGCATGACTACTATTCTTTTTCAGCAACACAATGACAATCTCGGTATTTTCTTTTATTTAAAAAAAATCGAAACTCCAATTTGATGTAGCTTCATGTGAAGAATGAAGCCAATAGTTTTACCAGTTGTAGCACAATGCTTTTGTGAAGTTTGTAGGAGGTACTAAGCCTGATTTATTGGACGAGCTGTACAAGATCCAAAACCTTCAAAAGGTGTGGAGAAAGTAAATTTTGAAAAATAGAGCATGAAACATTAATGAACAAATAATCATTTTTATTCTCAGCATGTTAGTAGAAATAGAGTACATCTGTCCCACCCAGCAGCTGCATCATTTTGAGGCTCTTGAGAGGGCTTGTGGAGGTGAGGAGAATATAAATCACAAATTGAACAGTAAAAAAGGTAGGCAAAGAAACAGAAATACAGCCAGTAAGTATCTAAAGTACATCAGTAAGGAAGGAATATAACGGCTTTTTATTCCAATATTTAAGAAATTTTAGAAACTGAAAATCTGAACAGTTTTAAAAATTACTTGTCTTATTTTTAATGTAAAATTATGATAAAAATTTAGTACAGAGATCATATATTGTTTTCAGAGCCAAAACAAAATGCTAGTATTTTATCCTAGAGGTATTTCCAGTAAAACTAGGGAGAAATAAAACTGTTCTTTGCTCAGAGAAATTGAAGATAAGTTCTGTAAATCAAATGTACCATCTGTATTTATTTACTTTTAATACCCCTAAATATTATTTTCCTAATTAACTAGTCACCTTTAAAAGAATTGCCACCATGAAGCCTTGATGCTGGAAAACATCCCGTTTCAACTTTAATTGAGAATTAATTGTTCTCATTCACTGATGCAAACTAGTATTTATTTTCTTGAAAGTATTCCTTTAGCAGTACTCTTTCAAATGACTTTTTACAAACAACAGAGATCCCCATTCAGTACCTAATCATCGTGTCTAATAATTAGCCTTAGCTCCACTACAATAAGATAGCACTTGCTGTGCTTGTTTTATTTTAACTGTGGACGACTTTGAAGATCTCACCAACTCACCTGTTTGGTTGGGATTTTTAATTACAGTTAGTTAGGATATGCTTCTGTGAGTACATTCTTTTTATCAGCTAAAATATGGAACTTCAGTAATTTTATACTCAAATCTTACATGTTTTATAAAAAAATTATATAAAATGTACTCTATCATTTATAAGTCTTCAATTGCAAACTCATTTCATATAAATTTTTTATAAAGTTGATATCTTATTTACTTTATAACATGAAACAAGTAACAAATGAGCCTTGTTTTCTGACTAGTAAGCTTCAACTATGAGTCTTAAAGGACTTAAATATGAAAACATTATAAAGAGTTCAGTTCCTATAAGTCTCAAAGAGATCAACATTCTTTTATTGTCACTGTTTTCAGTTTTTGCAGATTGATACAATTTACAGGAAGGATATCCAACTGGCACAATCATACCTTATTTTTCCTCTATGTAACAACTTTGTGGGTAGGAGTTAACATTATGACAGTAGCATACCACAGTTGAGTGCTGACCTGCACAGCTCTCTGCCTTTTTTTAATTTTAAGTAGGCAAATCTATAGCATTTAGTGGATCTACCTGTTTACGTTCCCAGTGTGAGTATGATGAAAATAAATCCACTACTGAAATGCTAATCTAATAATGTAACTTTATGTCTTCAGTAATTCTGGATTTTGTTTCTTTCTGGTTTTGTTTGCCTTTTAATAATGCAGAATAAATGTGAATGTAGATGGTGAGATTGCAACACTAGCATTGCTAATTCCAAATTTTATTGTTCTGTAACTCTGAATCAGTGATTTGAACCTCGGCTTGAGCAAGCCAAAGAGGAAGTCAGCAGCAGTAGTTAGTGCAGCTCACATTGATGAAGTGAAGTTCACTGCAAATCGTAGTCTGTGTGCTTTCCTCTGTCTAAAATATGGAGAAGAAAAAATCCTTTGACATTTAGATTTTAAGTGTGGGTATGCCTTGATTTCATATCTTCCTAATGATATTTTATATTTATGTAAAAAATGCAAAACTTCGCACTGCATCATAGAGAAAAAAGTAGAGACAGTAAAGAAGCTTATACAAGACTTGTCCTACTTACATGCTGCCAGCAAATGGATGTAAAATACACAGAGATTATTAGTAACTTTGTATGTTTCTAAATTCTTGGAATCACCAGAATCCAAAATTCTTGGAATTTTGGTCATCCAAAAATCACCATTTTTGGATTACCAAAAAATCATCTTTTTTTTTGATGATAAAATTTAACTTACAAGAAAGCAGTGGTATTAAACATTTACCACATTTTAGTCATCTTTCATTAGGAAAAAAATATTATAAATATTACATTGGGTTAAGTTATCAACAAACAAAGTACACAGTCCCTAATTTTGAAAAACAAGATATATTTAAACACAGAAAACATAGAACCATTTCTAGAAGAAATTTTGTATCTTCTTCTCTCAGGATTCTTGAAATGAAAGAAGATCGATATGGAATATTTTTTGGTCTTTAAAGTAAATACTATGGGGACATTGCATATAAGTTCTTATATATTAAATATTAGAAAAGGAAAAAAAAGTAAAGTTTAGTCCTGCTTTTTTTTTCTAAATTATAGTCTTTTTTATTATTATTTGAATATACAGTGTTCAGCAGAACACATATGCCTTTGAAAATGTCAGAAAGTGTCATAGATGAACAGTATAGATGCTTGTCTGAAACTTAAGTATATAAAATTCCTCATCATTTTATCTGTCTTTATGGGTACCTCATTTTTTGGAGCTGTAGAATGACTTTATTCAATGGTTTTATCAAGGGGTGATATTTACTCTCCACTACTTTTCAAACTGCTACTTCTATGTAAGTATGATCTGTCAACAGACCAGGTAGATAAAAGAATTGGAAATACGTGTGTTTCTGCTCTGTTCAGATACAAGTACTGACAGATTTTTACTGAACTGCTGGAAAAAAAACAACACTCAAAAAACCCACTTTTTTTTTTAAATAAACAACACTCAAAATTCATTCAAATCATAGTTTTAATAACTGCTCCTTTTGAGCAATGATAAATATTGGTAAGTGGAGAATAATCTAGCCAAACAAAGGCCTAATCTGGCCAAACAGGGGCTTTACAGTGTCATAAAAACCCAGAGCTGTATTTCATCCTCTTCAGGGATAACAGATTAGTGATTTCCGCGCTGTATTGATAGTCAGCTGCATACTTCTAATTTGATGACTGCACATAAGCAGTTTAGTGTGGCTAAGGCTGACAATGGGTCGGGTCCAGAGCACTCTCAAACATCCTACAGATGATTTCACAGAATCACAGAATCACATAATTAACTAGTTTGCAAAATACCTTTGAGATCATCAAGTCCAACCTATGACCTAACATCACCTTATCAACTGGACCATGGCACTGAGTGCCACATCCAGTCTTTCCTTAAACATCTCCAGGGACGGTGACTCCACCAACTCCCTCGGCAGCCCATTCCAATGCCCAAGCATTCCTTCTGTGAATAATTTTTTCCTAATATCTAGCCTAAACGTTCCCTGGTGCAGCTTAAGACTGTGTCCTCTTGTTGTGTCACTGGTTTCCTGGGAGAAGAGGCTGACCCCCACTTGACTGCAACCTCCTTTCAGGCAGCTGCAGCACTTGCTGTTATATTCTACAACATGAAATGTGATCTATGTGACTTTTACAACTTTTATCCTGTGATGTCTTTAGTATTCTCAAGTGAATGAAAAAGAGCTTAACCCATGTAAGCTCTACACGTTATATAAAGGTACACAAATAGAAATGTTTTCAAAATATGCAAGAGAGGGAATATATCTGCATATCCGAAAGACCTATGTCTATTAAACTTAGACAGAAACCATATGCTGCTTGTAATAAACAAAGAACACAAGAAGGAAAAAAGAGTATATGGGAGGGAATGGAGAACATGACTATGGGATTATGTATAGGAATATACTGTGATGTGTTTTTAGGGTTCTATATCAGCGACAATATATTTGAACCAAGCTGAGAATAAAAGAATTTCCTTATCATTTTGCATGGGACAAGTTTCTTGGCTGCTACCACTATCTGTTGTTGTTTTGGTTTTTGGTTCTGTTTGGGTTTTATAGTTATGATGGAATCACTGTAGCTAGATGTCCATCTGGTGTTCCTAATGCTATTCTAGTTCATGAAATACTAATATTAGTGACTTTTGATGAACATTCTCATTAGGAGGTAATATCTTTGATTGAGCTAACTCCTAGTATTAGATAAAATAAGGAAACTTGTGGGTGATAATTCATAATGAACACTAAACATCATAGATTCACCTTCCAAGTAACATGCCTGCCCATGGGAAGCAGTGAGTTAATTCCACGTTTTGCTTTGCTTGTCTGTGAAGCTTTTGCTTTCCCCATTAAAGTGTCTTTAGCTCAAGCCAGAAGTTATCTGTGTTTTACCCTTTGCATTTTGCCCCTGACTGCACTGGTGGGAGTGAGTGAGTGGCTGCATGGGGCTTGGCTGCTGGTTAGGGTTAGAACACAGCACTCCTGAATCTGTGATACTTAGTGTTCAATCTGAATTATTTATTTTAGGTTCCAGACTTGGCTTTAGAGAGTGTCTTGTGGGTCTTCAATGAGACATTTGAGTGTAGAGTATTTTTGTTGATTAAAAAGGAAAATGAAAATATTCTGCCATTGCTGACTGTTTGCTCATCAGTTATCTGCATGTTGATTCCTTCCAACCTGCTATTCTATGATGCTGTATTTCATATGGCTGAACAGCATATGAGTACAGCTATTCCAGTTCTTATGGACTGCTTTAGTCTCAAGGGTAGTGGAGGAACAGGAGATAGGATGTCTAGGAAGTAACATGTAAAAGAAAAACAGTGTCCATTATCAATAAGATTATTACTCATATGGCTATTCTGTAATGCACATTCTGTAAGTCTAACAAACACTAATTAAATGCTTACTTTATTACTAGCCAGTTAAACCAAAGGAAAACTAAAACCCGCCCACTACAGCTCCCAGTGCATTGTGATAGGTGGTGTCTTGGAGGCAGTCCCAAGAAGGAATTCTTGCATACTTATAGTCAGGGAATGAAATACGAAAAGTTATCACATAAAGCAAGAGGGGTGGAAGGCAATGTTTTCACCTGGAAGTTTCATGGTGTCTGCTGTAGGACTAGGGCATTTCCATTAGTAGTGGATGTACAGTCAAGCCACTTTGAGACTTGTCCTTGGGGCAGAAAAAGTCACAGTACAAATCAGTCTTGTCCACTGACTTCACCTTGACTGTATACAGACCAGTTAAATAAGAGTTGTCCAAAATGGAAGTTGGATGAGGGTTTAGGACTCTCACATGTAGTTTTCAAATAATGATTTAAAAAAAATCAAAACCAGAACTTTGCAAAGTTGATAAAAATATCAAGTGTTTAGTGATGGCATATCTGGTACTTCAGTTCACCGACTTGTGTATCTTCATTATAGTGCATAATTTGCAATAATTATAAGTGCATAATTTGCAATAATTATAGCAAGTTTTCATGAGAAAAATAACCAAAATAAGCAAGTAGAAGTTAGTCGTATGTTAGGTTGGGCTTGTCACTAAGAATATATAGAATGGTTTCTTATAAACCTTCTCACAAAATTGATGGAAGAAGCAAATTCTGTTATGCTTTCCTTGTGCTTTCATGTACAATTTACTTCGTAAGATTCTCTCTGTTTTACTCAGAAAAAAATATTCAACCAAGTACTTCATACTGTGCTATCGATGAAAACAATTTATCTAAATCATGAATTTTTTTAGTTCATTTTGTCAGCACTTCGAGTCCTTCAATGTGAGTGGATGTTTCTTAAAGCCCACTGATTTCTTTTCCAAATAAGGCAAAAAAACAAAACCAAAACCAAATAGAAATTCAAATACGAAATAAAAATGCAAAGCTGCTTCTCGAAGTAAACTTTCTACTTTCATTCTGTGATGAAAGAAAACATAGGTTTCTGCATATTTTGTTTTGATTTTGTGAAATAATGATATGAAGCAAAGTCTTCTTGGTATGATTTTGTCTTTTAACTAACAGTAGCTATAAATGCAGACACTGGAGTATTTGTCTTTGAAGCCTCACTATTAAAACCACAAAGATACTTCTACTACAAAGAGCTGTACCTATGCACCCACCTGACTGTCTATCTATATTGTTTTAATGTGTAGTACTCATAAATAAAATGATGAATAATTTATCTCCATCTGTGCAGACAGATTTTACCACCGCATTACTCTGTAACTGTCAACTCTGTAAGATAATGTTTATGCTGTAGAAGCTACTCCAGCAAAATTTAACACAACTTTCTAGGTCTTTAAAGATAACATGCCTAGGGAGACAATGTTTTAAACAAGTACTCAGTAATGCTTAATTGCATTATCTGTCCAGAAAGATATTTGAAGACAGTATTACAGAAAGCAGCTTCACTAAATGCACTTTCACTTAAATGTGTCTTTAACTGATGAAAGAGCATGCAAGTCAATGACTTTGATTTCCTCACAAATTACAAATTTTGCATCCACTTGTCTCTTCCGGTACTACTAATTGAATTTTTGATAGGTTGAGAGAGTTTTACGAATTTTCTTAATATTTAAGTTGAAATAGGTACTATGGGAGAAACAAATTCTTTTAGCGTTAATTGCTGCAAACAAGCACATTTGTTCGTTTATATTAAATTGGGCAGTTTTAAATACAAGAAAAGTCAGCTAGCAAGCCTCAAAACTTTCTCATTTTCTTTCCGAGAATAAAAAGCTTATTGAATGATTCTCCATACTCAGTGCAAGTGCACTGTGAATGATAATTCGAATGGCTTAATTTCATCAAAGAACTTCTATATACACGTAAATAAGATTCTGTGTCACCCTATTTGATTTACATGGAGTTTTTATATACTCTGGATTATACCTAAATGTCATAGTGAACAGTACTGTGAGGTAAAAATGTGTAGCTGCACAGTAACTGATTCTGTTTTCCCTGCCCCTGAAAAACTAAAGCAGATGCTTTTGATGTTCAGAGGAGACACAATGCACTTTACTGTTTTTTTTTTTTTGTAGAATCTTGCAGCAATCAGGAGGCAATCTACTAATCCACTCTATTCAGAAACTATACAAGTAAACTCAAGGAGTGTGGTTTTGCTGAGTGCAAATGTGTATTTAAAACACTCATATGCCTCTTTGGGAGATACTTTATGGGCACTGCTTCTTCTAAACATGCATTGTGGTTTAAACACAAGGAACATGTCAGCATGAGAAGTTAACATTGAATGTAATCACAGTAGCTTATAGGTTTTGAGTAAACTTGTTTTCTGTAGTCTTTCGTATAATTCATATATATGACATTGGAAATCCACGTTTTTTAACACTTGTACTAAAATCATACTGGTTTTATTTCCTAACCGCAGGATATCCTTTTTTTTTTTCCCCTCCTGTTCCTCAAAGTACTGCAAAAGTGTAAACAGTATAATGCACAAGGCACTGTGAAGGAAATTCAGGAATAAGAACAATTTTACAAAACATCAGAAGGGACAAAAAAGAAAAATTGAGTCCTATTGGTTTCACTAATGAAACAAACTCCAGAATTTCTTCTTCCTTTCTCTCTAATTCTACATCATTAGAATTTTTTTGTTGTCTTTACTCTGCTTCCAGAGGAAAGTCATAGGTTATGAATGAGATTTTCTTCTCTGATGGCTTCCCAAGGGCTTTGGATCAACCATCAATGTGTCTGTTTTGGTTACACATGATAGATTAATTGATTTTTACTGCTGCTTTTGACCTTGCAGTATTATAGCAATAAGCTCCCAGGAAAAAACTGTTACTGGGGAGCTTTTGGATCTGTATGCTAAATGAACAGGCACTTTGAGAATGACATGTCAGACAAGGGCATTCACTTTTAATCAGTTCCTCTGATGTTCAAAATTTTACCTGGTGTTTCCCCCAGACTGTCTTATGCGCATCTCCAGTGGAGTCTCACCACGATTATTAGGGATCTAAAGCACACGATAAATGAGGTGATGGTGGAAGAATTGGCTTTCTTCAAGCTGGAAGAGAAGACTTAAGGGGTTGGGAGACTTACTTTTGCCTTCAGCCTAGTGTGAAGGTGGTAGATGGGACAAGACAGACACAGATTTTTTGAGTAGAGCATAGTGGTAATATAAGAAAGGAAAATCCAATTAGGTACAATGAAAAAATTCTGATGGGAAGAGATTGCCCAGAAAGGCTCAGGAACCTTCATCCTTTGCTGAACAAGGCCCAGGGCATCACCACACAACCGGATCTACTTCGGGGTTGGACTAAATGGTTTCCAGATCTTTCTTCCAATACAAATTTTCTTGTGTTGCTAAATTTCCTTCCAATTATAATGATAAATAGCATTTTAATTTTGTTCCTATGAATTTTGATTTCATATTCCATTTAACTGCAAATACCACCAGTATTTGTATTTTCTAACCACATTCTTTTACCAAGAGCCCATAATCATCCTATGAGCTTCTATGACGCTCAAAATGTCTGTGCCTTTCCTGTTACTTCACTTGCCATTGCTCCTAGGATAAGGGAGCAGTGAGCAGCAGTGCTTCTTACAGATGTATTTGTACAAGACCCTACCTAAAACAGATAAAGTGCCAGAAAAATCTCGTGGTCTTTATGTAGGAAAAAAGAGAATTATGGAATATAAGTGTCTATGAAACATAGTGCCATCGGGGACCATGTGACCTGCAGTGATGTTGCAGGGATACAATGAACTTGTTTGTTTTTAAAGTTACTTTTACTGCATTCTATTATTACATCTATTATTACAAAATCGGAGTTTATTTTTTCTTCTTATCAATCATGTTTCTGTAAGACTTTATAAGAAGGTTTTAAAAGCACAAGCACACAACTGATCTCTGTCTTAAAATTAATATAATGTCTCAAGACAGGCCTCTTTAAAACACAAGGAAGTGTCTTTTAATGCTATAGAGAATAATCAGTAAATTGTTTGTGCTTGTAATTTACATGTGACTGAATATAAATGTAAGTGTTATAAATTAATCTTTTTTGTATTCCTGGTAGCCTATGAATTTTATTTCTACTGCATCATTTACAGACATCAGCTTCATAATTGACAGTTATCATTGTAGTGGAATTTATGCCAGACATAAGATTTTCTCTGGAGCCTTGGAGTCAATGTTTATAGTTTCTACACAACCTTTGAAATGCGTGAGGGTAATGTGATTTTATGTTTTTGTCTTAGCAAGTGCTAGAGGAGGACTTGGTTGTAGTACTACAGTCAGCAGATTATTCTGAGATGTTTTGAACAGCTGCTTTAGAAAAAAACCTGGCAATGATAGTGTAGTCCTTCATCTTCTTGACTGTATAAGTTAGAAGTGCAAATGGAAATGTGTCCTTGGATTACAGCTGTCAAAAATGTATGCTTTACTAAAGTGTCCAGAAATAGAACTTTTGGCAGCTGTGTTTCCAGATACAAGTTCAGAGTAACGTTTACTACAGTGTTTGTTCTTCTTCTGTGATATTTCCCATGCTGTGTTCCGGTCCTTGAGTGTTTGGATTTATTTGAGCTACTTGTTTCTCTAAACTGGAGCTACTTGAAAGAAAACATCAATGTCTTATCAGAGAAGACTGCTTTCTTGAATGTCGCTCTATTGCGAGAAAGTATTTGCACTATTTCTACTTAAGGACCTTCCACGCGTGCCAAAATAAAAAGCTGAGTAGAGTCCAGGCTGACAGGTTTTGCTAGGCCTAGAGGTTGCAGTTTGTTGCTGTGTGAGGCTGTCTAAATGCAATGCCATTAGAGTTTGCAAGAGTTGCAAGAGATGGCATTCAGGAAACATTTTATTGAGTTTTTGTGCGTCCTAACTCAAACTGTAGTTAATGGGTTTTGGTGAATCAAACCCACTGTCTTCTACCTCGTGGGGTTCATTGGCCTCAAGCTTTGTTCAAACATAGGCAATTTTCTCCAATTTTCTCTTCTTCTTTATTCTTTCTTTTTTCTTTCTTTTTTTTTTCTATTAAGTTCAAGTAACTTCAGCTGTACAGTAAATGCATCACAAAATAAAATAAAAATAAAATAAAAACAAAATAAAAATAAAATAAATAAAATAAAATAAAAGCCCTGTGGCATTTTTTACGTAGTTGTCGTACTGCAAAAGATCACATATGACATTGTGTTCAGTTTCTTGCGGGCTCACTAGATTACTTCAACCTCACTTGAAGTTATAACAGCTTGGAAATTGAAGTATGATCAAATATGTATTTTTCATTTCAAGCAATTTTCTGAAATCCTCTTTGTTTTCAGTGATTTTGTGTCTATTTCTATAAATAGGTGTCTGTTTCATTTAAAATGAAGATGTTCTCAAGATGATTCATCTCTACAAACATATAAGCTCTGTGTAATAGTGCACAACCACCCTCCAAACATTTACTGTCATGTTTTCATATGCATATTTTAATTTAAGTGAAGCAATATTCAGGTTGTCACAATCCCACCTCTCCTTAAAATGTTTCTTGGTGTTTTGTTGGGGTTTTTTTTGTTGTTTTTTTTGGGTTTTTTTGGGTTTTTTTGTGGGTAAGTTATTTACACTGTTATGGTATCTGATTCCCAAGTAAACATTAGCACACATGTTTTCACAGAACTATTGAAAAGCAGAAAAATATAGCCATCCTATTTTGTAAAAGTAAATACAAATATATAGAAAAAAATGAAATCGTGATGATCACGCAGAAGTCTGTGTCAAAACAAGAGCAAATTTTATAAGTCTTAATAGACATCCTAGTTTATCCTTAGGGTCCTTAAGGTCTGTCTGTAATGTAATTAATTAATTAATTAATAGAAGCGATGCAACAAACCTCAGGTCCAAGAAATCTTCCACTGTCTTGGCCAGGATTCCATGTGTCTCGGTGCAGAAACATGGATATCTCACAGGTGAGTAGGAATGCATAGTTGTTGCCACAGGAGTGGATCTGTGTGGCTTATCAGCCTACCTCATATTATTCTTAATGTCAGAAGAATTTTAAGGTATAACTATAAAAGTAATTATTTTTTCTACAACTCAAGTATTCTTCAAAAATTATTCCGAGTTTTAGAGACATAAATAGAGTGAAAAAGAAAGAACATGATTAAAGAGACATCCTTTTATGTACAAAATTTCAAGAAGTCTGCTTCAAGAAGTTAGTAAACTTCCAGGAATTTATTCAGTTTATATGCTAGGATTCATTTCTAGGGCATTTTGATTATTCTAATGTATCATTTTCATTCTAGAGGATTTTAATTTGGAGTCAAGCCTTTCTTTGTGTACCTGTTTTGTCCTTGAGTGTTCCATTCAGATTTAAATTTCAATTGAAAAACTCAATGTTTATTATTAATATTGAACACTATCTCCAAAGAATTAATGACTGTCATAGCCTTTCTTTAGAAATCCTAATATTCTTCTGGTGTGGATATACAGCATTTTCTTTGGTTATCTAGTGCAAAAAGTAGAATAAATGACATGATTTTAATTTATATAAAGTACTTTTCTGTTGAATATGAAATATCTGGCAGGATTGCATGGCAGATTTGAAGCCTTAGTAAATAAATTCTTTGGAAATGTAAAATTCTCTTTCAAATCAATATTCACTGACAGTTTTAGATAGAGCTTGAGTAGAGCTTTGGCAATATAAGCGGTAAATGGTTTGTTACTAACTCTTAATAGAAACTAGATGGGAGAAAAAGCAATTTTGTAGTGAGTAGATTGTTTGAAAGATCTTTAAGACTATTTTTGAGAGAATGATGAATCCCAAATCCAGGTCTATCCCTATGTGTAGTATGCATACCTATCCTAGACCTGAAATTTCAGACAAGAAGAGGCACTTGCATTCCACGACAGCTTTCAGTAAGTAACAGGTAGCATTCCAATTCTTGTTTTGGGCAAAAAAAGTTTATAACTTTTGACACAGTCATGGAAATACAGGAAAAACACACATATTTTGTGTTGAGTTATATTTTATGTTGCTGGGCAGACAAGGCAGGTTTGAGAATCTTTGAAATTGTCTCTTTTATCCTTTTTTCCAATTTGGGTGATCTTTACAGGGCATGGATGATTTCAGCACTGGTTTTTTTAAATAAAAATGTACGATAATTCCTATACCTATTCAGATAGTTTTACAGTGCAGATAACTCTTCAGATTAAAGTCTACCATGGCTTTCAATTTCACTTGAGCACATCTATTCGTAACACAGCAGGCTGATGGTCTTTTGAAATTGCAGTCTGAGCCAGCATTTGCAGAGTTAAAGCCCTTCACAACGTCAAGGAAAATTTTGTCTGATGTTCGTGGCTATTTCCCAGAGGACCACCTTTTCTCCTGAATTTATTCACCATTCAGTCCATCTATTACTCTTTATTACCAGTCTGTGCAGGCACCAAAGCACTCTGCTCAAGAAAGGTGCTATTTTCTTCCCTTTTCTAAAAACGTATTTGAAAATTGCCAGGTTACTTATGTGTCCTCTCGATCTGCGCCACGAAGGAGGCTCTTGAACTGTGGGGAAGCGAGCAGGAGCAGCAACCAATTACTGCTCTCTGAGGCAGCTCTGGCTTTCAAAGTGATCTAGCGGCCTGTTCCCAAAAGCACTTTCCAGCCCAGCTGAAGGTGGAGTGAGGAGGGAAGTCCATCAGATACAGTCCATTAAATATAATTAAGCAATGTATTTGTTTTCTGAATTTTTCAGCCTTCTTAGTTACTTTATGCCTCTTCATACTGTGGTGCGGAAGTGATCATTGTTAAGATAATAAACACTTACTCGATAATTCTTTTACTCATTATTGTGTCTTTATTATTTTATCCACTCTAAAAATCAGATTTTCTGGCTTGCATACATAAAATTGGGCAAATCCCACTGCTTAAGAGCATGTGGATAATTGCAATCTGAGTTTTTAAATTTACCTGGAACTACATTAATGCTTTCAGAGTTCTTGTATGGAACTTTGCTTAAAGAAAAAGTAGAGAAAATAGAAAAGTTGGAGAACTACCACGAAAATTAGGAAGGAGAATTCAGCAGTTTAATTATCTAATAGTTAAAAAGTTAGGTTGTAAATAAATGGCTTCAGAATGTTTTGTTTGTTGCTTTTAATAACTTTTAGGAAAATACTCCACCTAAACTGCCAAAAGGAAGTGCCACCCAAATTTTAATATTTATTAAAGAAGTAATTAAATCAGTTTCTCATTAGGTTTAAAGAACTCTTGGTGTACTCATGATGTATAAAAATTCTCTCTCTAATCTATTTTTATGTATGGGCACAATTCATTTTCTTAGGTAAGCATTTAGGTTTGGCTTACAGTATTTAGACAGAATTATTGGCCTTTCACTCAGCTTCCCAGTTCGATACACATTCTGGTTAGAAACATACAGACAGATTTTTTCTTGAAATATATTTATGTAAAAAAAAAAAGTATTTTAAATTCCTTAATTTATTCTGGAGAGCCTGTTTTCAGCTTCCTTAATGTAGTTGAAACTTGAAATATTTTAATGAAATCTTTATAATTATCCAACAGTTAGCTATCAGAGTTCTCTTTAAGTTGTTTTTCCATATTTGGAATATTTTTTGTTGGGGTTTGTTTATTTGTAGAATTTTTAAAAAAAATTTCTTAACTCAGATTGTAATCATACAAAGTTCGTGCACAACCTTCAGCTGTACTGGCCCTCTCCAAGATCTCTTGGAGGTCAGTGACTTTGAATTGTTCATGTATATGTGCTTAACATTGAAACTGTTGTCTGCAAAAGTTCTTCGTTAGGTCAGACACCTTAGAAAAGCGAACACAGTAACAAAAATAAAGCAAAAAAAAATTACACAGACAAATTTTCGCTGTTCATGTCTAGAAACAGATTTTTAGAATCCCTTAATGAAATATCTGACATAAAAATTTGTAAAAATCAAAATATCTTGAGAGAAATAAAGTCTCTCAGTGAACTACTTATTATAGAGCGAAAAAATCACCCAGAAGAATGGAGGTAACCCTTCTGAAGTAGTCTCAATTTGAAATAAGTAGTACATCAGTATAATTCTTGTCAAAAAAATAGCTTCTGAATACTTCATTTTTAGAAAATCTTAAATTTTGTCTGTTTTATAACACCTGCTAAGTCCAGCTACCTGTTTGCAATGATTTTAGTTTCCTTTCTTTTTCCCTGCCAAAAGTCACGAGTTCGTTTCTGACTTTGTTCTGACAGGACACAAAGTCATTATGAAAAACTAGAGCATGACACACATAGTTCATTTTATGTTTTGGATTTTGTTTTGTTTGGTTTGGTTTGGTTTGGTTTTGTTTTGTTTTGCTTTTTAATCTTGGTTGCAGGTGATTTGGTTGGCTACTTTTGTGTATTGTTAAAGTGTGCTCAACAAAATTGGTATTATTTTCATTGTATTTGTTCATTATTATGCTGGTCCCCTCTGTAAAGTCAGTATTTTTTTCCATTTACTAAGAAATAAAAAAAATTTCATTGAAAGAAAACTAAGTGGACAAAAGGGGAATTTCATCTTGGCAGCACCTGACAATAAGTGGTAGTGGTTGAACAACAGTAGTTATCAATGAGCTGATGTGTGATTTTCTAATAAAGACAAATGGAGACATCATGATAATAAATTTATACCCTGATTAAAAATACTAGCAGTAATTTTCTAATGAATGCAAAAGTGATGCTATTTTGATTTTATCAATATATCCATGCATTTTTTTATTAGTAGAACAAGAAAATACAGAGATGCAGGTATTTTTAAATGTATTCAACTTCAGTCTTTAAGGTCCATCTGAAAAAGTTATTAATGTTCCTGTCAGTAAGTCCAGAATAAACCTTTTTTTCTCCAGAGAGACTGGAGAATGCAAAACTATGAAAATCAGAAGTCATTGTGTGAGCTAGAGATCATGCATTGACACAGGCTGAACTTTCAATATGTATGTAAGCTGGGAAGTCTAAACTAAAACTAAATGTTGGGTGATAATTACTGGTGTAGAAAACACTGGGAAATGAAACAGGAAGGAAAACACAAGCTGCACCTGTATGTTTACCTGATCATTAATTTCATATGATGCACAATATTTACTTTTCCCTATGTGTAAAGCTTTATGTCTATTAGAACATAACTACCCGTACAGAACCTACTAGAGCAGAGGTTGTTACTGGAGGAGAGCATTTTTGAATGACTTATGAAAATTAAGTTTGATATTTAACATAGAACTCCGTAGCTTTTAGGACTGGTTTCTCCTTTGGGAAGTTATATGAAACCAAGCACTAAAATGTGCTCATATTAGCTTTAGATAGACCACTGTCTTAATTATTTTCATATGTAGGTTTCAACTAATTGAATTGGAAATCCTTACATTTAGTTGGAATCTTACAAAGTCTTATATTTCTTTTCTGAATTTCATCAGCCTGACATTCAGATGCTTCTTTGGGTATCTGGAGAGAAATGTAAAAATTCTATGTACACTTGCTTCAGAACAATACAAAAGGTTTGTTTCCCTTTTTTGTCTCCTTAACCACCTGGTATTCTTAATTGTTTTAGAGCTGTGGAGGCAGTAAGATGTTCACTGAAAAACCTCTTCATGGATAACATATGTAAAAACTGAGTGCTTATTCATCAAAGGAACACAAGCATAAATTTAAAAAGAAAAATTCAGGATGCAGTGATTGATTTTGTGTACAGGCTTCTAGCATGAGGTTTCTACCTGTTTACCAAATACTCTGTAAATCTTGTATTGAATCAGAACTAATTGCCTTGTTATAACCTAATTGCCTTGTGATAACCTAATTGCCTTGTTTTAGATTTGATGGGGATGGGAATTTTTTCAATTGCACTATATCATTAAAGATCATTAATATGTGGCATATTATTTGGTCTTGGTGTGTTGTCAACACTTGAACTGCTGAAAATATTAGTATTCTTGGAAATAACCTGGATACTGTTTAGTTAACATGACTGGTGCAACATATGAGCAGACTACTGTTACTGTATTTTCACTTTTACACTTTTCCTGTGGCTCTCATCCATTACCCTCTTTGGTTTCCAGGCAATCCTTGTTCACTCTGTCCCAAATGAAATCTTGGTACATTTTGTTCCTCTCTGGTCCATTGCATTTCAACAGTATTCACAATCTTATGACACCCTCTTACTCATCTTGATATTCAAGTATAACATTATCTCAGTGTTAATGGTAATGATGGGCAATTGAGAAACTCAAATAATTTATTTCACCTGTAATTATTACTGTATTCTACCAATTATAATTTGTTATAATGTTTTTGCTTCACCACTGATTTCAAAAACAGTCCTAGAACTGTACAGATCAAGTGGAATCCCTTTTTCCTCCCCTGTATAGATGAAGTTTCTCATTCAGGCTCTTCTGTAGGGCTGCAGATGCTAATGGTGGATCCGTGAATAATTTCTAACATGCTGTTTTTTCACAACAGTTTCAGACTTCTGGCTCCCTCAACATTTGTGGCACTACTCAACATCTCATAACTTACTCATGAGATGTCTCATCTTGACATGTGATAGTCCTTAACACACATACACACACAAATATTGTCTTGCCCCTGTGGAAAATAATGTTAGGGAAAATTACTCTTTTTATTTAACTTTTCCTTCTTCTTTTTCTTTTTTTTTTTTTTTTTTTTTTTTTCCCCAGAACAGGATCACTCAATAGCACACTTTTCTCTGTTTTTTCTCTATTTTTATAGCTAGTTATGACTTTAGTAATTAGCACACTGCAATTTGACATAATGTCTGCCTGCTTGGTTTGTCCTGTTCTGTTATTCAAGACTTAGGACACTGCTGAAATTTGAGAAAATTTTCTAAGCTAAATTAAAGTAAGTAAACAAATATTTTTAAAAGAAAATAGATACTCTACCTATTAGGTGGTATAAATATTAAACACCATACCATTTAAGACACAGTGGTGTTGATTCTTTCTTATGTTCTTCAAGGGAATAAAAGAATATATTAGAAATTATCATGAGCTGTAAAAATGGTTTACATATTTGCACAGAAGCAATGGAGTACCACAACAGCATCAAAGTATGTGTTATTTCCTATTTATTGCATCCTTTCTATTTTTAAGAACTTATAATAATGTAGCTATGACTTGTAACATCATTGCTCAGTCTATCAGTTGCTTTCTTAATTTACAAAATGTCAGCCTAAGTTTTCAGTGAAAGTAGAAAAGCATCTAGATTCAAACTAGACAGACTAATAATGAAGCTGGAACGAGCAGAACTGTAACTGTGTGAATGAGTTGATTTAATAAGGTTAACATCTGTCATTTCCAACAAGTTTAGCATTAAGATCCTACATATCAAGATGCCTTTGCCAGGCTCAAGATTAGTTGTTAGTGAGAAATACCAACAGAAAATGTCAATGTCTTTGGCATCTGTTTCAAGTGGAAAAAAGTTCCCAAATGGCATTATTTGTCTTTACTGGTGACATAATGGATATTACAGGAAGAAGTAATATTTCTAAGGTACTTCAGCGATCGGTGTTCCAAGAATCAGAGAACATCCATCGAGTTCAGGCCAAGCTGGCTTGCAAGGCCTTTAGCAGAGGGTGTGAATACCAGAATAGTACTGTTTCCTTAAGGCCTCTGTGTAGCCACAAGATGACATGTGTTTTAAAACAAGTGCTTTATTTTTTCTTTCCTGTTCTCTTCACCTATGTTCAAACTTGTTTTATGCAAACCCAGGAGAACTTATGATCCTCTGTTGGTTTGATCTCTCCTGGCTCTACTTAATTTCTCCTTTGAAATAATAAAGGTAGAAGACTGGAAAGGAGTCATGCAAGACAGCATCTACAGCAAGCATTACATCTTCACTGTCTATTTGGTATTTTTCTTGGTCAGATGTTGGTAATGCTTTTCTTTGTGTTTTTGCTTACAAAATCCCAGTGACTGTACCTCAGATGACACTTTCTGTATAAAAGGTACAAAAAAGCATCTTCAGACACTGCTTTTATTTTAATACTATTCACAATATAATGAAAGTTTTAGCAAAACCACATTACATTTCCTGCAGCCTAACTACAGAAATCCTCTAACGATTTCATCATTCATTCCTTTTAAAGTCTAATCTAAGTTGACTTAGATTTCAACCTATATAACTTAGGCAGTTTACTTCTTATCCTGCCCAACCACGGATGCTGTAGCTCACTCTTCATTTTGAGGGTTTTTTTCCCCATTTTTGCCAAATCTGTCCTTGAGACTGTGAACAGAGAGCTCTCCACATGGAGGTTTAGTTCTAATTGTTGCAATGTCTCAAATCTTCTTTTTGGCTGCCTTTCTGAGATCTGCTGGTTTATATATTCAGTAATACGTGAGTGTGAGTTGGCTGAGCTGAAGGGATAATGACATGAGAATGTAATGAGAATCTCTCTGCTGTTGCTAAGCAATATGATAGGAACTTCCCTTGCTAAATATAATCTACACGAGTAATTAGGGAGAGAGTCATGGCTGAGGCAGTTCAGTAGGCTGTGTTTTCCTAGACATTCCTGTGACCCACAAGTGCTAATTGTAAGTCTTGTAAGTGTGCTGACTAATTTTATTTACCTTCATACCTGACATTGGTGGGAAGGATTACATAGAGAGGAAAAAAACCCAAAAGATCATCACGCTCACAGAAATCTTCAGCGCAAAGTGATGCATTTGTAGTGTAGATTAATTTCCCAGATATATGACTTCGTTATTTATTTTTACAGCTGCATTTTGATATAAAACAAGATCTATACTCTCTAAAAACTTAAATAGGCTAACTCTGGAAACCTTCTCCCTTTCTGCAAATTCAGTGGCATATAAAACTAACAAAAAGAAATTTGTTTCCTCCACAAAAAGCTGTTTTATTTTAGTCTATAATCTGCTCATCGTAGAAACAGTTCAGAGAGCATATGAACAAAATGCTTTGAGTTAAAAAGAAAAGGTAAAACCCAAAAAGTTTTAAAAAAAGAAAAGATAAAAAGAAAGAAGTGTATTGATTTAAGGACTAAGTTTCCTGGGCATAAAAGCAAATTGGCTCTCATTACCACAAAATTTTATACATAAATATTCTTAGCAATTCTTAGGACACAAAACATTTTTCAGTATATCCTATTATAACATCTGAGTACTCACTGGGCATTATAAATATAGTGAGGAATAAACAGGAATAAATATTATCTGTCAAACTCCATGTATGCCTTACGGTATTATTAAAATAAGTTTTATCTTAGTGAAAAGCATGCCTTTGAAAGGCATATGCCTTTAGATTCATTTAGTAGGGTTTTGTACAACTTGTGGATATTGCATAAATTATATTTATGCTTACAAATCAATTTTTGCTATTCTATATTCTATCCAATATATTCATTTGTCATTTTAGATGTACTTTCTTTAGTTGAACCTATCTAAGTTTGGAGTTCCCAGGATTATCATTTCATAAACTGAGTATAGGAATGGTATCTTGACTGACTGGATTCACTTGCTTCTCCATAATACATGAAATATTCTTAACTATTCTTTTCAAAGGATTTTTTATAGAGATATTGCATGGCTCACCGGATATACTCAAAGCAGATTGTTTTCCAGCGCTTTTTACATCGTTTTCTATACTTCACAGGAGAGCATGGATGTGTGAATTTGTCTAAAAATATATAGCTGTATTTAAATTTTTATGGGGTAGCAAGGGGATTCATTTTCAAACTGAGGTATTTTTGAGTTGTTTGGTTATTTTTGTCCCCTTTTCCAGGCTTTTCTCCACCTTTTTTTCCTCAGAAGTGAGTTTAAACCAATACAATCCTTTCTATTTCACATACTGACAAAATATTTGTATAAGGAAGCTGCATCTTGAAAGACCAGTCTATTTACAAACCAAAGCTACTGTACACTCTTCATTCTGAGGACTGATTTTATCACACAGAGCTGCTAAGAAAATCTAACTGAAATTTAACTGTAGCACTGAAGTTACCATCTAACTCTTTAATGATATAATACAGTATTGTTGCTTGGGCAGCTTTGAGTTAGTTGGAATTGAAATTGGATAAGAACAGAAGATAAATTATTATTGAAATATACCACAAGACATTGTCAACTGTATGACTTTTCCTTTTTTTTTTTTTTTCATTTCTGGTGAACACTGCATTTTATGGCCTGTAAAATGCATTTCAAGCTTTCATTGCATGAAAAATGATTTATCAGAAATTCAGGCAGAGAGAGACCAACACTGCTGTTAGAACATTTCATGTTGCTATGATAAAATGAGAAATTACTAGAATTAAACTTACTTGGTGCCTTAGACTACTGCTATTTTTGTGTTAAATGTAAAGAAGCTACCTTGGTCTTAGGAAGTCCCTGACCCTCAAATTTCTGCCTGTATGACATCTGCTTTTTACAACTGACAGACAGAATACTTGCCTAGGTGAGTTGCTTATCTTATTGGTGGTGCTGAGGTAATGCAACTGTTCAGGCATAAGCACTTTCTGCTTACAGTGGTGCCAATATTTATGGAACGTAGTCGAACAAATAGCATTCAATATTAAGTGATAAATTGAAACATTAAGTGATAAATTGAAATATTAAGTGATAAATTGCAAATTGAAGACTTTAAGTTTCTAAATTTCAGAATGGAAGTTAAAAAACAAGTTATATACTGCTTAATTGATAATTTTGGTATCAGTCCTCACACAAGTACTGCTTTCACTGGGTATTTCATTATAGTTAAACTGGTGGCAAAATTAGGTGATTAAACATACTGAAAACTAATCCATGTTCAAATCATTGAAGGTGAGTTAGAACAAAGGTAGATTATAATAGATAAATAACAAGAGGGGTTAATAAAGAGATGAAAGAAGATTAAAAATAAATGAATAAAATACCAGTGGGTGGTAAATAAATCACTGGGATTAACTGTGGAAATTACTTTGAACAAACAGATTGGAAAAATGCACCAAAAGTAGAATGTATATAGGAGGAATGGTATTGTATAGAATTTTGGGTTATATTATGACAATATAAAAAAAAAAGTCTTAAATGGGTTGAGCAATCATTATCTCATATTGACCGGCTGTAGCTGGCCATTTAAATTGTCTCCTATCTAAGTAGATAGATTTAAATGAAGACTGCAAATGTTGTATTGGTGTTTGTTAATAGCTTTCAATGATTTTTAATTTTGGTGATAATGGTGGCCATTAAAAAACTTTTCTGCTGGTGTTCATATATTACATGAAGTACATGAAAAGCTAAGGTAGCAACAGTGGTACTAGAATAAGTTAAGCAAATTTATTTGAACTCTGATATTCCTGCTCACTTTCTGTCTTACAAGAGAAGGGAGAAGCATCTGCTTCTGTACTTCTTAGTGCTTCCCTATATAGCCTAGGTCAATGGAATGTGTGAATAAATACATAAATAAATCAAACCCGAAGTCCTAAACGCAGCCTGTTAGCTGCCACTAAGGAAATCCTCACCAGCTGGACAGGTTCCCTCAGTGTTGCACTGGCAGAACAAGGTGTGACACTTCAGTTCTTCAGCCTGTGGAATATGCTAGAATGCAAAAAGGTGCAACAGGAAGAGGTATAGCTAAAGACATGCCGCTGAAAGAGATCAGCAGTATCGACTCTTGGGAATGCATTTTACATCACGGTTTATTGCCATCCTTAGGGCTGTTGTAAATTTCAAGGGGTCACTTAGGTGAGTTTGGCATTTTGGCACCCAACTAGACGAGCAGATGGTAAAGTGAATTCATCCACTGTATGAAGATTTTACTACTGACAAGTGTTGAATCAAGGTATAATATCTATATTTATAGGGGAAAAAAAAGCATATTTGAAACCATATTGACTAATTAGAAAAATTTTGCTGACTTTTCCTATGGAACAATTTTTCTTAAATTGTGATACTTTCTGTATGCACAAAAGCTTACTAATTTTTTTATCATATGCTACCAATCCCTACATTTTCATAGGAGTATTAGTGTTCTATGACTATAAACAGCCTGACATTGATATCTATGGAAAAGTTGTCAGATATAAGTAGATAGATTCTATACTATGCCAGCCTATGATATTAAAAAAAATAATGTTCTTGGGGATTTTTTTATGTATCACATAGCAAAAATGGCCAATGAAAAATAAAACTGAATCCGTGCTGCAGGAACAGCACCATCCCCTGTAATACTTCTACAAGGTAATATCAAGTAATATTAATGACTCCTGACCATGCACCTTCAGGGGGAAATCTTTTAACTTCTTTAATATTTCAGATGACAAAACAGTCAAATACATGTTATTAACACATAATATAAGAGATAAACTTAAATTTTTTAGTTCATTGGAAAATATTTTTCCCTTAGAGCTGTGTGTACTCATAAGCTCCTCAACAATTAAAAACCTTAATATAATTTAAGTTTTAGAAAAATCTGCAGCTTACTCCCTGTTAATATTAGCACATTTTCCACATCCTTTCTAATGTGTTTTTTGTTGTATGCTATTATTTCCTGTAGGCTTTTGTCTTATGAATGACAACTTTGCAGTGAAAAACAGTGATTTAAATTATTCTTGGATTTAAATATTTGAAACACTTCTTTGCAAAACATTTTTATAGAAAAGAGGACTCAACATTGCTATTTTTTTTTTTTTCTAGAGTCCTTCTCCTTTATTTTAAAGACACCCAAACCCCACACCTCTGTCTTTAAGATACTACAGTTATTACTAAAATTCTTAAAACAAATGATATGATATTTTTTCCCCATATATGTCTGATAATGTAAATTAGTAGATATCTTCTATATATTTAATATACCTGGAACCACACTCTGCTCCAGTGGCATGCTTGAACAAAAGCTACACTTGTGAAGATATTTAGATTAAATTAAATTTTTAAGGTGTTTTAAGATATCCTTTCAAAGACTGTATTTGGCTAACTGCATACACAAAAGAGTGCTCTGGGGCTAAGTAGTGTGCTAACAGAACATTACCTGATTTGTTTTTATATTCCTAATGGTTTAGGAAAAAAAGGCAAAATGCCCTTGTATATAATGAAACTGAAACAGAGGATCTGACAAATAGCTTAATTAACAATATTGAGCTGTTTTCCTACTAACCATAATAGCAGTATATTAAAATAATTTGTCTTTCTCCATATCAAAAACAGAGCACTAATATATTTGGAATAATTCCTACAAAGCTTAGTTGCAGACTACTACAATAATACAAAAAACCTGCTGTATTTGGATGACTAAGTATAGAAGAAGCCACAGCTTATTCAAATCATACTACTAGTTTGTTAATTTTTTTCATGGATAGAGTTTTGAGGCCATTCATGGCATTCTTGTCAGGGTAAAATCAGAATCATAGCAAGGGTAGAAGTTCTGTCACTTCTAGGGAATAAAAGGATGTTAAAGAGATTTGGGAAATTAATACCTTAAAGGAACAAAATATAAAGGTTGACAAAATCCAAGTCTTATCTAGTGCTGCAAATGTTTACAGATATAACTTTATATAAAAATGTCAAACTGTCAGGAGCTAGGGGTAGTGATAAACAGATACCAACAGAGAAAAGTTTCATGCTAGATATTTGGATTTTGCATCCCTACATACAAATGCAGTCAACATACAGGAAACATACAGCTTAGAAACAATAGGAGAGTGAATACTGAACAAGTTCAAAACATATTCACTTTTTCTTTCCTAACTGATATTCACTTTCACTATCCACATTTGGGAAGCTGTAGAAAAACCAACTACACCAATACCCCTTTCACACATCTGATGATAGCAAACATGAGTCAGAATACATAAAGAACAAGTGTTAACAGCTAGAGTTAGCATTATATGTTATCATTAATGTACAGCTTCGTCTCAGAAATCTGCTTCAAAGTGTGCATTTGTACCTATGTAAAGTAATTTTTTATTATTTTAGCAGAGTGTTTATTTGCTTACTAATTATTTTATTTCTTTACCATGCAATGTGGTGATTTGATGTTTTGGTATTTGTGCAATACTTTCCATCGTTGCTGATCAGAGTAGTTGTATAGATGTGTGACTAAATATTTTATTTACATCAAACATAGTATAAAGCACATATATAGGAGAGAGATGCTAGAGACAATTGTATTTTAGTTTCCTGTGGGTTTTGCTGGTGTTTTGTTGTGTTTTCTTTTTTTTCTGGAATCTTAATTATACCACTTTCCAGTGGAGTTTTGCCTTTTGTTTGGCACTGACATACTGATACTGCTATTAGTGGGCTGTGCAATAAATCCATGAAAAACCCTGTCTAATTGAGCATTCTTATGTTGGCTTTCATTCGTAATTTTTTTTGCTTGTATTTAGAATTATTAGTTTATAATTGCAATCAGTTAGGGTGGGATGTTTGTACACCTGTTTTATTTTCAGTCAGTAGAGACTTTTGTACATAATAAGACAGTAATTCCCAAGAAAAAACATACAAAACAGAACTAAAAAGCATCGCTGAGATACAACATTTTCTTATCGTGCAGTCTGGGAACTTTACCGGAGATGCTAAGGACCAAAAAATTGAACAGGCTGTGAGACAGAAGAAGGAAGAAAGGAGAGAAGGAAAAGGCTTGCTCTGCTTTAGGAAGAGGCATGATGAAAGATATCTGTAGATTTTAGATGAAAGTGGTAGAAAAACATACTGTGTGAAATCAGTAAAGTGTAAAACATTACTTAGTTACTATTTTTAGAGGGAACTGAATATCAAATGCCAAATGAAACTGGAACTATTTATATGACACACTTAGTATTTGACAACAGCAGCCTGAATCCTGTCTATAAGTGATTATATGTTTAATAATTCAAACTTGAAAAAATTATTTTGTGAGGAAAAAAATAATAAATATATAGACACTTAATGGAACCAGAACAATTCAGACATAATTAGAGCTGGATTTTAGATGTTGGTGGCAATATGGAAGGGGTTTTTTTTCCCTGTGGGTTTTACTCTTCCTTCTAACGGCGAGCACTATGAAACTGAAACAAGATAAAAGCAGCCTTTCTTCATCCCATGCACCAAACCGCCTATCACAGAAACTGGTTAGTGATAAAACCACTGCAATGTATTTCATACAGCCATAATGTTGCTATCAGGTTGACTGGTTTCCTTTCCTTGATGAAATTGCACAGATGAGAATAGTCACAGTTTAAAACTACAAGGGTCCCAGAGAGGCTGACATCCTTCATGGCATTCTCCAGGGTGATCCTGTGATGGTCCTCAACTATTTGCTTGAGTCGTAACAATCTCGTTGTTCTAGAACAACAATGTAGTTTGATTTGCAACGGAAAAAGTTTTGGGGACTTTGTTTTGTTTGCTTTGGTTGGTTGGTTTTGTTTGGTTTTGGGGTTTTTTGTGGTTTTTGTGTTTTGTTTGTTTTGTTGGTTTTTTGTTTGTTTTTTTTATTTGGGTTTTTTGGGGTTTTAGGGTTTTTTGAGGGGATTTTTTTTTTTTTACTTTGATATCTGTTAACTCTAAATGTTTGTTGTTCTTTTTCTCTCTTTGGTCTTTGCTTCTTCACACACTTCAAAACTGATCACCATTTTTCTAGCATTCTAGGTCATGCGTTATGCAACAGAGAGCATGTGGTTTTCCAGAGGGATCTTTCTGTGCCATAATGACTATGACATACAGTAGTGAGATGACAGAGGTGTTACAGATGGATTGTTTTCCTATATGAAGACTGCCTTGAGGGAATTCATTTATTTCAGACATAGTTATATTTCTTGTGAGACAAGAACAGCCTTTGATGAGTTTTCAGTATTGATTAAAGATTGTTTTTTTCAAGTGCTTCTATTTCCTTCAGCCTCTGATCAGAAGCTGATGTGCAAGCGGGCCAGAACAAGTTTTGTAAACCTATCACTATTTTCTGTTTTTCTGCCTCTTGAAAGGCTTACTTTTTCCTTTTATTTTTATATTTTCACGCTGAAGGCCACTTCTCCTTAGTTTTACTCTTTTATATATTCTTTTTCTCTAGCAATAGAAATAATATCTGTTAGCTAATCATGTACTTCTTTGTGTCCATCTGGTCACAGAAAGCAGCCTGATATACAGCTATTCTTACTGTCATCTTTGTAATTTTAGATTCCTGATTTCATAAAGAATGGATTTACTTTACAAAATTCAGAGTTTAAGAGTAAAGAGTCAAAATTCTCCAATATCCAGCCATTATATCTTTCTTCACATATGTCTTGAAACATGTTTGAAAATAGAATTTGCTCATGACTGCACCAGAACTATTACGGTACCAAATATTGGAAAGCTGTTTTATGAAACAAAGGGGCTTTTTACTGGAGTATGGATTGTAAAATAAGAGATTGATTTTTTCCTATCTTTGCATATTTAAAACTGAAATTTATCCAGAATTCAAGTGGTTAATAATACAGACTGTGAATGGTATGACTGTTTGAAATGCTTTCTGTATCAGTTTATAAAAAATGTAAATTTAATTTTCTCTGCTAAAATAAATAACATAAATATTTCTGTCAATACAAATGTATAATTATTATGTTTTTCACATCATCAGGCAAAGTTGGCAGACAGTAATATGAGGAAAGTCATCAAGTCTTTGTTTAAGTTTATAAAACATGTACACTTGTTTGTGAGATTTATGTGCACACACTGACCGACAGATTGCATCCTTATTTCACAGTAATTCATATTAATTCCAACTCTCACTGAGTTGGAGGAAGTACAAATCCCTCAAGCACTTTGTCTCCCAGGAGGTGTACTGATTCCTGCAGCTGGTCAGCTCTGGCAGTCTGGAGAGGCAGAAGGTAGGCTGAGTCCCCAAGGAAGTCATTCTGTCTCTCAAGGAATTTGCAAGTGGACTCACGATGTAGAAAAAAGCATTACAGCCAAGTCTTGATTCAGTTATCGCATGCTTCCTGTGCAGCCTTGGGCAAGTCATTCAGTTTCTGTCTTCTTCAGTACATGATCTGTAATACATAGAGTGTCTAAGCCTTTCTCATGTATTTTTGGTTGTTATTGGTATACTTTGAGATGAGAGTCTGCTGTATATTATTGTGACTTTCCCTTTGGAAAGACTGATAGGGAGGCAGATAATCCACCCAAAAGTAACCTTTAAAATATTACTTCATAATCTTTCACTAACAAGATCCTGATTACAGCAGAATACTGATGCTCTGGTCCACACTGGCTTTTAATATATTCTGATCTACCATTGCATGTTGAGAGCTGGTTTAAAGAAGGTTGAGGAGAGTTCAGTATTACAAGGAAGATGACAGCTTTTACCTAATCAGACAAAAATTTCTGATGAAATCCTTTGTTTAAAATGTCAGAATTTTAATTTGTAGAAATGTGATTTTTAAAGCTTGATAACAAAAAAAACTTACTGATAATTTGTCACATATGAATAATGTAACAGTAATTGTAATTCCACACAGTAATCAGTGTGATTATTTTTTATTAAAAAATTTATTCATTCTTAATAAGTAAGTCACCCTGCCAATCTGACTTCTCCACCTCCAGCCTTTCTTAGGTTCTCATCCTTACAGTGCCTGTGTGTCTCTACCCCACAGTGCCTGCCTGTCAGCCCTGGTCAATGCACAAGGTTTGTCAGTCGGAGCTTTGGGAGAGAGCTCATCTCTTTTACCTCAGAATCCTCTTTTGATATTTGATTGTTACTTATTCTCTTCCTCCAAAGGATGAAGGTAGTTTTGTTTTCTCCATTATACATGCTGCCAACTGTCTGAGCTTTTACTCTATAAATGAGTGTAGTGGATTTGGCTGGGATGGAGTAAATTTTCTCCATAGCTGCTCAGATGATGCCAGTTTAGATTTGCAGCTAAAACAGGGTTGGTAATGTGGGTGTTTTAGCTCTTGCTGAACAGTGTGCAGGATGTCAAGGCCATCTCTGTTTCTCACTCTGTCCCTTGGTGAACAACTGGTGTGTGCACAGGAGTTTGCGAGGGAACGCGACCAGGCAGATGACCTGAACTAACCAAAGAGATATTCCACACCATAAAATGTCACGTTCAGCAATAACATGCAGCATAGTGGAGTTTAGTGTCATTACCCACCATTTGCTCAGGCACTGGCTGGGTGTCAGTCTGGCTGTGGGACATGGTGAGTGATTACCTTTGTATCACCTGTTTTATTTCTCTCTTCTTCTTCTACCAATCCATCATTTATTAAACAATGGTTATCTTTCTCCCCAAGTCTTCTTGCTTTTATACTTCCATTCCTCTTCCCACATCCTAATGGGTCTGAGGGAAGTGAACAAGCAGCTGAGTTTCAAGCTTAGCTACCTGCTGGTGATAAACCCACTTTAATTGGAAATCCAGATTCTGTTTCTTCATCTGCTTACGGCTGTCAAAACTTGTACTCCTTACTTCTCAGGGACTTGATTTTATCTCTGTGGCCATTTGAAATAGAGACACGTGCTGCTCCTGCTGAAGTTTTGCCACTGTCCAGTGTTCCAATTTCAGTGAGCAATAAAGATCCAAGAAAGAAGGAACACAACTCTAGTTTATATTTTATAACACTGACGTGAGGACCTTGAAACTAAGGTTTCCAATCCCTGCTCATAGGACCGATTAATTTTATATTAAACCTTCTGTGGGTGGAACAAAAAATCTTTGAGATAGGAACTGCAACCTAAACCTGGATGCTCCAATTATTAGATCTATGTGCTTCCCAGCATACCCTTAGGTCCTCTATATATCTTCAGTCCTTAGCTCAGTAGCCATTGTAGACTGTAGACTATTGTAGCTGCTGGTGTCTATTGCAGTCTTTTACAAAACATAGGTTGGACCAACATGGCAATTAGTAGAAATGATAAGTGGTGGCAACCCAATCCCTAGTGAGGCATGTTCTTAGAATAACTATTAAATCAGACCTGTCAAGGGACTTAGGAGGAAGAATACTTAATTTCTGTTTCCTAATTAGATTTAGCTTTTCAGTTTAGGCCAGTCTTGTGTCTAACAAGAATGCAAACTCTACGTATATAAACAGTGTGTATGTACAGGCATGCATGTATATGTGGCAGTAGAGTACAGCAAAGTGGAGAGAGCAGTATCTTACAGAACATGAATCGTGTGGGTTATTAATTTTCTAGATGATGCTAAAAACTATCAAGCTGCTATGCATCAGAAAATGTGAAAAAAACCCAAACAAACAAACAACAGTTACTATCTATAGAATACTATCACTTCCTCCAGTGTGTTATTTTTTGTTCATATCCTGAGTTGCCACAGGTCCACCTCCACGA
Source organism: Cnemophilus loriae (assembly GCA_013397755.1). Taxonomy (NCBI): domain Eukaryota; kingdom Metazoa; phylum Chordata; class Aves; order Passeriformes; family Corvidae; genus Cnemophilus; species Cnemophilus loriae. The sequence continues at coordinate 199,831 of VZTF01001496.1, forward strand.
CTTTGGGAATAGCTGGAGAAATCATCATTCAGGGAAACTACACATTGCAAAATACTTTGTTTCAACCTGTTGCAGTGTTGAGCCTTGTCCTAACATAACCACATTCCATGCTTAATACAAGAGTAAAACAAGACTCAGGGAAAGACTGTAGAGATTTATAAAGTTCTGGGGAAGACCTACTTCAGTAATCCTCAAGATAAATTCCGTTTTTTCCACACCATAAAAGTGGTTCTAGTGGTGACTTCTGTAACTCCCGTGAAATAGTCACAAGGTACACTTGGTTATTTACTGCATAGAGGACAGGATCAGATAAAACTGCCAGGCAGACCCTCATACTGAGTCATGAGGTTCAGAAAAGACCCCCTTGTGTTCTCAACTCCTTCTCAGAGGAGAGTTTAGATGTGGCTGGATCCAGACCTAGTCCCAGGCTTAGTCAGTTGTATATGTCTAAAGGATTATACATGCACATTCTGTCCTTTATGCCACTTAGCTAACATTTCAAAGTTTCAGTGGACTTACTCCCAATTCACTTACTGAGTATCTGACACGATAAAGCTTCTTTCAGCCTCAAAGAGTAACCTTGAGAGGTGTCTCTGCTCAGGGGAGATCCTGGCATGCAGCCTGCTGCCGTGCAGGAAAGCTCAGCAGGCCCCGGGCTGCCCACTATTTACGGAGTATAATGATTGACTTACTGTCTTATTTGAATACTGACTACAGATGTTAGTTTCTTCCAAGCTTGGCTGGAGTTGGACATTAACCAGCACTGTGGGTAGGTGGGGACACTGATCAAGTTAGCCCTTGGCTGTTTATTGCCTTGCTACCCAAATACCCACACTTCGAGCTGGATGGAGCCATCAAACCAGACACATCTGTTATGACCACACTTCTAGTTACCACTTGAGCAGGGTCACGGGACATAAAGGTCAGGTAAAGGAGAGTGAGGAGACCACACTGACACAATTTAGTATACAGGTATTTCCTAATCCTCAATTTATCCTTTTCAGAAGGGCTTACTAAGGTTCTGCTTCAACACGTGATGGTGTATTATTTCCACCACATTGCAGGGAATGCAGTTCCAGGATGGGGATACCTCTCATGATCCAAAGTCATACAATTTGGCAGCATTGAATTAAGATCATGCTCTCATGATTGCCTTAGTAACAAGAGTCACAAAAAGGTGGAAACATTTGCTATGTATCTGTGGTAGTAATTCCAATGACATTTTTCCCCTTTCAATTAATTCAGTTTTTATGCATTGTGTAGAATAAAAAAGAACACATCACAGAGGTAGTTAATGTTCTGAATCCAGATGTTATTGTCTTCCACTGCATTTTCATAACTAATTGCTTAAACTTTTGGAAGAATATTTTAATGATGCAGTCTGAGCACTTGCATAGTTTACACTATTTCCTAAATTTATTTTATTTATTTATTTAATGAGAGCTTTAAATGATTTCAAAAATCCTTTATTGATTCCATGACTGGCGTGCTGCAATGAATGGATGGAAACTCCAGTAGGAAGGCAAGTCCAGGAAGGAATGTGGAGTGGGAGTTGTTGTTAGTGTGAGAAAGCAGCTGGGGGTGGATGATGGGCCACATGAGAGCTTATGGGTTAGGATAGTGGGTGACTGGTACAGACAACATTATTGTACATGTCTGCTACAGACTGCCTCATCAGGAGAAAGTAGATGAGGCCTTCTTCAGGTAATTTGAAATAGCTGTGTGTTTTCAGGCCCTGGTCATCACTGGTGACTTCGATCATCCTGATAATTGCTGGAAAAGCAAGGCAAAAATAGAGATCCAGCAATCCAGGCTTCTGCAGTGCTGCGATGAGAATTTCCCAATAGGAGCTGATGAAGGGAAATGCTCTAATAAACCTCACACTTTCCAAAGAACTAATCGGGACTGTAAGGGTCTCAGCTGCAGAAAGCACAAGATGGTGGAGTTCAGAATATTCAGAGGAGAAAGACAAATAGCAGGATCCCAAACCTGAACATGGGATGAGCAGACTTGGCTTGCTCAGCTTGAGTGAATGGCGTGGAATGTGACCATGGAGAGAATAAGGCTGCAGGAGAGCTGGTCAGTTTTCAAGGAATATCTCCTCTGGCCTCAACAGTGGTCTACACTGATAAACAGGTCAGACAAAATGTGGCAGGAAATCTGCATGCATGAGCAAAGAGCTCTTGAACAAACTCTATACAGAAAAAGAAAGGATGCCAGAGGTGGGAACGAGGTCAGGTTACCCAGAATGACTGCAGAGGTGCCATCTGAGCATGCAGGGCTGGGCTTAGGAAAGCCAAAACCCGCTTGGAGTTGAGCCTGGAGAGTGTTAATAAAAATAACAAGATGGGTTTATAGCTGTACAATGGAAGGAAGACTAAGGGAAAAAGGTGGATGTGCTGGTGCACGGAGAAGGGAACATATTTACAGGGGATGTGGAAAGCACTGAGGTACCAGACGCCTTCCTCACCTAGCTAAATAGAGCTGATGGGAGGAAAACTAACTTCTATTTTTTAACATGCTTTATTTTTGTGGTTTTTTTTTTTTCATTAAATTGCTTTTGCTTCTCTTTTATGTTTCTGTTAGATTTTAAATTGTCTATTAGAGCTGACATTATGCTTTGTTGTGTCAGACAGGGTCAATAAAATCTGTTGTTCTTGTTGCAGGTGTTTTTGTTTAGTAACCCTACAGAGAAAGCAAGTGTAAACAGCCTTGCCTGTGGTTTCTTTCTGATTTATCTAGAAATCTGAGCAATTTGTTAAACATGGGATATTATTTAATCAGCAGGGCAAATACTGTGTGGGTGTTACATTTTTCTTGAACTGCACATAATTGATATGGAAAAAGCAAAGTGAAACAGCATTGGCACTGCTGGATGAAACATTATTGGTTAGTGAATGGATGTGCCTCTTTTAAAAAATAAAAAGGATTGAGCTAACTCAGTTATGTGAAAACCCTATTATGTGAAAAAGTTTTAATCTATCATTAAACACAAGATTAGCATTATTAACATATTTTTCATTATCACTGATAATGAATTTTGTCTCTTCTTTATTTTCCGTATTATTCCTTGATGAGAGTGCTTTGCTGGTAGCAAATATGTGCATAAGTATTCATTGTTAATTCTTATTGCCTCCTCATCAGCTGTATTTCTTTTTCATCTTCTGTTACAAAGGAAAAACATAAATAATTTTTCCTCTTCCAATTCTAGCATGGCAAGTACTGTATTTCATCTTAATGTGCTAGCATTTGGGAAAAACTGAAAAAAAAAATACACCCCAGATGTTGTGGGTGGAAGATTGCTTTTCTTCTGGTTGAAATGAATTGATTGATTAAGGGCTTATCCAGTAATTTAGACAGTATAGCTTCTGTTGCTGAAACCATAGCATCAGCTCAGCACATTTTGTTTTATTTTTCTTTTAAGAAAGAAAGAATTTTTATTAGATGAGTTTTCAAATTGGGAAGAAATGGAAGAACTTTCTGGGCCATGATTTTTACTGAGTCTGATTGCCAGTGCCTGGGTAAACTTCTGCTTTTGTCGACTTATGTAATTCTATTACTGTGACCTATGAAATTTCTGAATCTAAAAAAACTATGGGTTTTGAAGTTGCATAGAGAAGATGTTCTCTTCAGAAGTCTGGTTCTTCCTGGATATAGTACAAGGACAAGCATACATCCATTACTGTGGAATTTCTCTTTGGAGACCTCAAGAAAATGGAGAAACACAGAAACTATAAGTGAGAAATATAATTTATTATTAATAACTTTTAGCTGATGCAAAATTGCTTTAGTTTACGCTCAGTTTACAGTAATTTAGAAAAACATGAGGAGGAAGAATGTACCTGATTCTCACGGTAGAGAATTTTTTTCCAGTAATTAAAAAAATACATGAAAGAAATAGCGTTAGCTAATCGGTGTATGTATGCAATTAATGAATTTGTTGTAAATGTGGATTGTATTTCCACTATTCAGATATTTTCTCTGTTTGACTGTCATTTTCAAACCCTAAACTCTAGTCCCAAAGCACATGCAGTCACTTTATTTTCTTGACCTATAGTTAAATAAAAATACATCCTTAGGGAAAAAAGTTTCTTAATGTGTAATGATGAAGAATTTGAGAGGATTTGATGTTGCTAGGCTTCCTTCATCATGGATGAATTAGACAAGACATTGAGGTTGCCTGTATTGCTTTTGTGAATATTTTAAAAAATATTTTCATTCCTGGCATGCCCAAATGGCACACTTTTCAGAATGGAAAACATAGCTTAGATTACCTCATTTTAATAACATTAATTAAGAATTATTTTCATTTTAAAGGTAGTGATATTGATAATAAACTTTCAAGTAAAATTCTTTTGAAAAATCACTGTCTTGTAGAAGAGGAGAACTCAGGAGTTCCCTCTGTTATATGCTGGTGTGTAGCAGTCTGAATCAGTCCTCTGTCAGCTGACATCAAGCCATGAACACGCTGAAAGTGATCCTTCACTAACATAGACCTACATAAGATGTGCAGTCAGGAGCCTTGAGAGCTTGTGCATTATAGCCTTAAAAAACAGTAGGTTTAGATTGTAAATTTAGTAGTAAGAATTGTAAATATAAATATTTTTAATTTGCAAAGCTTAACATATTATTTAAAATAAATTTATCAAGTGTTTTATTTGCACTTAATAAAATTTAAAAAACATAAATAAACATAATTTATAACTAAAAAAAGAAATTATTAAGATTGTAAAACATTAACATTCTATAAATTTGAGAAGAGAAACCTACAGACTAATGGTTGGAGTTTGTTGCATTGGTGATTTTCTCATTAAGGCTTTGCAGAAGAATCATCATTGCGGATTAAATAATACCGAAGAAATTAGTTTTATAATTAGTCAGACAAAGGTATTTTAAGTGAAGAGTTTCTATGAATTGACTATAGAGATTGAACAGGTTTTTAGTGTGATCATCAAGAGATCCTGAATTATACAGTGTAGCTATGGTAAAGTAATTAATAGCATTCTGGGATCAGGTGGTGTCCCCATAACTACTCCATTGACAGCTTCAGGTATTTAGCTTTTCAGTTAACAATATAAGTGTCATTTGGAGTGCCAATAAATACTGGCAAATCCCTGAAAAGGTCAGGCTGTTTCTATAACTCAAATACCCCTCTAATGCTAGTGGCTTCTCAAGGTTTTGTGTGAATGCTTTAAAACCAACAGCCTTCTATCAGGCTTCTGCAACTTTTTGTTTAACATAAGCCTCTCACATGTACATAGGAGTTTCTCTGTTGCTAGCGCTTTATGAATGTTGCAATTTTTTACTACACAGTTTCACTATGTTAAAAAAAAAAAAATAGCACCATTAAAAGCTGGGAAGACAGACTAAAAAGAGGCTGAGCTAACAAATGAGAAACTATATGTCCCTTGACCAGCAACACCCTCTGTGCTGCAGCTGAAATTGTTTCTGAAATAGAGAGATTCATCCTCGCCTCTTGGCTTCTTGTTAGTCTTTCCACAATTTTGCTGGCATGTGCTCCGTACTGGAGTTGGAAACAGCATTTTGAGACTGCATCTTTAAATCCTCTCATTGCCTTAATCTTGAATTGTCTACATTTCTTTTATTTTTCTTTTGTTCTTTACATCAGCAGAGAATAAATAGATATCCAGACACATTAAAAATGCATTAAATTATATAAATACATAGATATTTAAAGACAATAGTAGTCACATAGTGTAAAACCAGCAGAGACAATCTTCCATGCTGTTCTTGCTCATCCCAACTGCATTTCTAAAAGAATGTATGGATACAGCTTTTAGTTAGCTTATAATTACTTTGGAAGTAAATTTAAATTAGAAAATACAACACCGTCCTTAATACATTTCAAAAATTAGCCAGTAGTTGCAATTTATATTTTTTTAAAAGATATCTTTTATAAGTTATTAATAACTAAGTCATCTCTTAACTTGGTAGTTTTTATTTAATCAGTGATTACATAGATAGAGGACGCATCAATTCAGGAAAACAAGCAGCTAATCAGAAGGATATTTGTTTCCACATTTTGTTCATTATGAATTTTATATCAGGGACTTAATGGACCAGAAAAGACAGATTGAAGTACCTGCAAGCTTTCCCTTGATGTGTCAACAAAGCTTTGTCTACCCTGGGGAGAATAAAAATCAAACCTTCAGCTGATTCATCCACTGTACTATTTTCAGTAAGAAATAGTAATTATATGGCATCTTTCCTGTTCTCAAGTCTAACATTTCAGTTATATAATCTACAAAAACAGACTGCCTATTCACTTAAACAGGTTTAAATCCACTGTGATTTTGTTCTGTCCCTAGTGCCTATGTAATGTCTACCAGAATTTTTACAAATTATTAGAATAGTGAGTACTGTTCCCTGTGTTAGGTGGTCTGGAGGCTTGTCTTCCCACATCTGTTGAGCTGAAATTATGGGTATTAAATGCGCATTGTTGGTGCTTTATTGGAATTTTACTTCAGTGCTCGTTTCTTACCTCTTGCACACGGCTTTGGCACTTTGTCATGTTGCTAAATTTGTATTTAAAATAACATTGCTGAGGCTACTTCTTTTTGCTGTTGTTGTTGTTGGAGCTAAAAGAAGAATTGTTTTTTCAGACTGTCTCTCTCAACATTTCATGAGGTTAGTGCTGACTTCTGCCCAAGCGCTTATACGGCCCTATCTAAAACTATTTCTTACACTCGCAGAGATTTAAATCAGGGTCTTCTGGTCTTCACATTTGCAGAGGGTGAATCTGCACATGGGTACGCGCTTCTGCCATGAGTGTCAGTGGGTGTGAAGTCCTGCAGTAGCATTTTCTTTTCTTTTTATTTTCTTTCTGTTTTGTTTCGTTTCATTTCATTTTTTTTCGTTTTGTTTCTTTTCATCTTTCTAGAAGTCATGACACAAGTATTGTACTTGGGTATCTTGTACTGGTCACAGACATACCAGAGATGAATTATGGCTGAGAATCAGTGTCAAAAATAGATTTTTATTGGGAAAAGGACTTTTGATAAATTAATTCCAAAATTTGACAATTTCTTTCCTAGGAATGATACAGTAATTTTTCATCAAAATTGTGTTTCTTAAAAAAAATGGAACATCATAATACCATATATTTTACACATTAGTATGTGAAGCTGCTACTAATTTACTATGATACCACTCTATTAATTGCTCAGTGAAATTATTATTTTCCTTGTTAAAAGCAAGACATATTTAATATTAGTTGAAAAACTGTGTTAACAGCCTATAATCTATTTGGAGAAAGTGCACTTCCTAAAAAACAGTGTTTTGAAATTTTTATATGGCATCCAATAGTGGTTTTCCTGAACTGAATTTATTACAAGATTGTTCTGAAACCCAAACGAGTAATTTTTACATATTTAATTCAGGAAAAAAAATGTATAAGTGATAAATAAGTAGTAATAATTTTAGATATACGTAAGAAGTGAAAAATTATCTCATAGAATAATTCAGGCAGGGCTAAACTTTGAAGTCCTCCAGTCGAACCTCCTGCTCGAAGCAGGAATAACTGGGGGGTCAGACAAGGTTTCTCAGGGTCCAGGTGCATCTTGAAAATACCCCAGGATGAATCACACAATTTCTCTGTTTAACCAGTTTCACCATGAAGCTTGTTTGGTTCCTTACTTTAAGGCAAAGACTAATTTGTTGGTTTGTTGTTTTTTGTTTGTTTTTAATGCTGCTGATAGCGTAGCAAAATAAATTTCAGAAAAACATCTACTTATAGTACAGTAACAGATCTCCATAAGTATGTAAATTATTAGGAAGTTAACTGGAATGAGACTTTCTTGTGAACTAGAGACCCTTTTGATGTGCACATAAAATTTTGTTGGGTTGTTTGCCTTTTTTATTTTTTGTTCCTTTTCGACCAGGAGCTAATTCTGTCATCCCCAAAATTTTATTACTCAAATAATTCTTTAAAACATTTTTCTCTAGGTATTGACTTAGGCCAGAACTTTCATTGACTGTCAAAATGAGATCAGTCCCTTATTTCTGCTTTATTTATCATTATTGAACTCAGTGAATTTTAGCCTTGATAAAAAAAGAAATATCAACAGAGTTAAGAAGTTGTAAAGCAGGTGGGTATTTCTTCATCTGAAAATGAAGAAACTGTCATAAAATGACCCATATTTTTAGAATTATTGACAAAATTATAGTTATGATTTTGCTTTGTTTTAACATATTTTAAGTATATTACTTTTCGAATATAACTTCATTTATTATATATATTTAAAATAAAACTAAATCACAACATGAGAAAACATTGATGCATTAGAGTTACTTCCTAAAGAATAAGAGAATAGTTTTTTTTCTGTGCCTCATGTACACTTTGTTTCATTCTCCTCATTGACAGTACTTAGGTGAAGAGTTTTTAATAAAATGTAACCAAGTGTGTTGAAATATGAGGAAGCTAACAAACATTTTAATATTTAAGCAGGATATTTTGAAATCTTTCTTCAAAGCAATTGCAATTAAATGAAACATTTCAGGGATGCAAGTACATAATATCAAAGGACTGATTAGATTTGTTATTTGTTTATTCACGCCTTTGAGATATTTCTGTAAAAGCTTAGCAAAAGAAAGACTTGTTTTAAAAAACAAATGAATTAAAAGGTCTTCAGCAGAAAGTTTTTAATAGCTTGTAGACCTCTTTATCCTTTGGTTCTCTTATGAATTTTTTGCATAATTAAAAAAATCACTTTGACATGTGACTTCTTATTCACAAGATGGCAAATGTGAATTGTGTTGTTTTAAAATATTTTAAAGATGTATGGCATTTTAATACTCTAAAATTGACAATTTTGGTCTAGCTGACAGGAGCTACACAGTTTTACAGAACTTCTTATCCAGCTTTTGTTAATATTAGCAAGTATAAACGTGTTGCCAACTGCTATAGATGAAAGAGCTTCCCCTAGCCAGGGATGATAAAATCTATCTGTGAATTACATTATGCCACGACAACTTAATTGTTTCAGTTTTATTTAATTTTGTAAATTTATTAGTACAGGAGATGTCAATTGATTATTTTTTTTTCTTGCATTTTGAGTAATTTTTAAAATAGAACCTCTAAAAGGCCAAATTTATGGTTTCAAAGTTTTTTCACACTAGATATTTTGTATATGCCAAACTGGTCTAGCGGAAAACACTGAACTAACGTACATGTCATATCGTGGTGTGTATTATTATTACTTTGCATAGGAATTACACAAATCAGAACAGGAAAGCAAAAGTAATTTTAAAAATTATTTATAGTAATATCTTACCATAATAATATTCAAATAAGTAAATGGATACAGAGGTGACTCACGTTAAAAATTTAGTTTTCATGAACTCCCACATTTTATTTTGTTTTTAGTAAGTTTCCATTGCCATTTGTTTCTTCCTGTTGATCACAAAGAGTAAGTCAAGGGCCTGCAGATGCAGCTTCCTTCTTTTCAGTTACTCTTGCTATACTTTGGTGCTCCTGAGAGCAATGAGATTTTCTCATGTAGTTCCTGGATACTTCTAAAGAGATTTGAAGGCTTTTTAGTAATCCTTGCTGAAAAAAGACTTTTCCTCAGTTTTTCTTTGTAGATGGGGGAGGAAAAATTGATGTGGAAGGAATATAATCTTCTTGTTATTTCTTTTTATTCCTCCTTGCTTTTCTTTATAGTTTATTTTCTAGTATATTTGAATGAATACAAAGAAATACGAGATGGAGGCTTTTTTCAAGTTTATTTTTCATTACTTTGTTCATTCCCAGATAATAAATTTTCATTGCATAAACTGCCTGTTTGAGAAGGTGAAGAGAGTAAACTAATAGATTGGCATAGATTTGATGAAGACCTGTCTAGTATCCAGAAATCAACTTTGTGAATTTGGAAGAGCTGCCATCAGCCCAAAGAGGAGCAGTGCCTGCACACTGACACTGTAATGGTACGGAAGGTTGGAGGTCACTGTCTCAGGCCCATTTCTCTTTAAGGTCCATAGCTTAACTTATCATTTGATTTGTAATTGAGATGGAGCCTTGAGCAAAGAATTTTTCAACCCCAGTCTCTGTTTCACCATGGTTCAGTGAGCATATTTCTGTTTGATTAAATATACAAATTAAAATTGAGTCTAGAAGTGTCCAGGTGTCAAGAACTCAAAGGACATTATCAACCCTGTTTCTCAGTAAAATTAGCTTGCAGTGTTCTTTTCTAGAGATAAATAAATTTAGATTAAAACAAAAACAAATACTGCTATTTTTATATATAACAGCAAAAATATTTTTTTCTGTGCTTTTAAGACATGGAGAAGAATTAAAATGGTTCAGTTTAGGCTTAAAGATCAAAATCCATTGAGGTGGGGGAAAAGACTGGTCTTGCTTTCTTTCAGTATCTGTAATAATTTGCTACGTGTATGTTCTAGTCCAAAGTATCATATTTCATTGATTTCACTTTTTGTGTATTTCAGTGTGTACTCTTTTTATTTTTTTTGGTAATTCAGTGTGTACATTTGAAATAACAGTGTTGCTTAGATATGCAGTGTAATTATGAACCTTTTATCTTTGTGTTTATCTTTGTGTTGCCAGGGTTGAAAGCTTTCCTAAGTGCCGGGGTTCAATGCAATCAGTTATTTCTGCATTTCCAGCCTAACAACACTGTGAAAGGCTACGAGAAAAATACTGCAAAAGCAAATGATCAAGGCCTTTTTAGAACTTGGTACTATTACAGGTGGAAATCTTGGTCTTGTACTGATTACTTTGTAAGAAAAACCATTTAATAATGAAACAGTACTAAAAGCTGATGGAAAACTCTGTGTGAATCTATTGGTGTTGACATTGCATGGTAAAGTACTCTAGGTCAGGAATTTACTTGCTCCACAGAAAACAGGAAAAATAGTGTCTTTCTCACCACACCTCCCAATTTTTGTGTGGTTAGTCATGTTTCATCAACTATTTAATTCAGCCTACATTGTTTATAAAACATATAAATAAATAGAAAAGCAACAAGGTGTTTCTTGATTCCCTTGAATGCTCTTAAAGCTGTGACCTTCTATCAGTGGTTATAAATCTACTTGAAAGAAGAAATTATCAAGGAAAACACAGTCTAGTCCCACAACATTGTAGCAGCTATATAAAAATGAATGTTGACAAAGACAGGAATTACCTTTGTTCAGTAGAAATTTATTTTCCTAGATTCTATGCAAATTTCTTTACTTAAACATATAGAAGCTTATAAATTACTTTTATGTCCTTGGGACTACAGTGTTGTTCTTCAAAACATTTTTGCTAAATGACAACCCACATGTTTTGAATAGCTAACTGTGTGAAAGAAATGGTTTTTTTCCCTGACTTTATTTATTTATTTATTTATTTACATCAGAAGACATTAATGGGTGTGAAAGGGAAATTATAGCATCGTATGGTGTTCTACTTTCATTCTTTCTTTGAATTTTATTTGTAATAACTTCAGAGAGTAACCCTATAAAGTATGTGGTGTTTTTGTAATTTTTCAATAATCAGATATTTAGCAGAGGTAGATATAGAATTTAATTATTACCATTTGCTGCGTATATTGAAGGAGAGATAAAAGCTGAAACTGTTCTCCTTAAAAAAAAATTACTTGTACTTTGAAGAATACCAGTATTGGAAAATTACATCTTAAAAGCAAGTGAAATATATTTTTGTATGTGTCCCAAGTCTTGGGTTTAGTAAATTGCCAAATATTAACATTTCCAATTAAAATTTTAATTGCAATATTACTTTTTAATGGGAAATGATACATTGCCATTATGTTGATTTTAATGGAAAATTTTGCTTTATAAAAAACCCTTAACAGTGAAAAATAGATTTTTAAAAAATAATAATTTCCTGGTACTAATTTAATTTCTGATGCATATAAATTAATATTTAAGAGCATGAATAAATTTTCTGAACTGTTTCTTACTAGCAGTGTTCTTGGGCAATTCCCACTATGGAACTTTAATGGACTTTTAAGGGTTCATAGAATATCTTGGGTTGGAAGGAATCCACAAGGATCTTTGAAGTTCAACTTCAAAATGTAAGAAAAATGGGTATTGAGCACTTTTAGAATATTTAAATCCAGATGTTGCAGACCATTTCAGGATGAGAGTGTGTTTTTATTGTACAGTCTTAGAATTAGAAGTCATGTGCTGAGCAGAGATCTGCACTTTGGTTGTTTGTTTGTTTTGGATGGTAGTTTAGCTGACCCCAGTAGCTGCGGTAGTTGTTACATTTCTGTCAGCGCGGAGAAGACAGAGGGTGTTAGGAGAGAAGGTCTCGTATGCTTGTTCTTTATCGTCTTAGGAATTTGCTGAAAACAATATGTTGAAAGCATATTGTGTTCCAAGGGCTGCGTATGCAGTGCTGACTCTATCCTGTCAAGTAATTCTATAGAATAAGTTCTGTACATAAGAAATAGAAATGCTTGAATAATGTGCAGTGATTTTTTTTCTCCAAATATGTCAGATGACTTTCATAACCATGCTAAATATACACTACATTTATCAACAAAGAAATGTCTAAGTTTTGTACAAATACATTTACAAAACAACAGATTTATTTACTTATTTATTTATGTATTTGCTTATAAGTGTAAATCAAATGTAAACATTCAAAATAGATTGTAACAAGCCCCATTTCCTCCTGTGGTTTATTCATTCATATCTAATTATTGATTTCCTGGTTCATGATTTGGGAATTATTAACAAGGTACAATAAAGGAAGTATCAGATAATTTTTAATTCATGTAGCAGAGAATGTATGATTAAATATTCTCTAAATACCATACACAATGACTGAAATAATACTTAATTGCTACTGAACTAAAGCATTTGATTCTAGATAACTGAACTGCTCGTGAAGGGTTTCACACCACAAAGAGCCTTGAAGTTACTGGATACCGTACTCAACTCTTTCTTTTCCAAATTAGCATATTAAATTAAACTGAAAGCTAAGAATCTCTTCATTTCTTTGGAATACAAAGTAGTGAAATAGAATAAGATCAGACTGTAAACAGAGAAAACATGGAACTCTTGGATGATGAAGATTAAGTCTTGAGAAAAAATCCACTCCCTTTGTTCTTAGCAAGGTGTTTTTCTTTACCATACCTTTCAGTCCAGCATCTTTTCAGTGACTTCTTGGATTGAAAAAAAATTCTTGAAAATTGCTTCTTGAAAAAGAAAATATTTCCTTTCCATCACCCTCAAAGTCTGGCCATAGGTCTTCATCCTGTGACACGCAGGCATACTGCTTTTCCTAGGATAGCTGTAGCTCTATGCAGGGTGCCTGTATTATCTGGGATTCCCAGCACCAGCCAGCCTGAGCACCCTCGGTCTTTGAGCAGTCTTGTGCTGTGACTGTGCATTCATACATTATAAATGTGTAGCCTTCTGCTGTACTTCGACTACCCAGCAAGCTCTTTGTAGAATATCCTATACACAATATTTGTGCTGCAATTTAAGAACAGATTTTTCACTTGTAATGTTTGTCATCCAACTTTTTTTCCTCTCATTCCTGCCTGCTTTTATAACTCTGGAGAAGAAAACAAGTTTGTAAAAGGCTAAACAGAATTAACCTGTAACCTGTCATGCATTTTGTCAACTTATTCCTCATCTCCTTGAGCTGATTCTGTGACATCTGACAAATTCTACTGCCATAATACAAAGTTGGTCTGTCTTTATTTTGTTAGCGTGCATTGAGGATTTGAGTACAAAAAACACAATTGCAAAACAAAAACTCAGATTCATTTCAAGCTCTATTAAGCACATTGATCCGCTTTCCACCTTCGTATTTGATGGAATGAAAAAAGTGAAAGAGATGTCAGTTTAAAGTTTGATGGAATTACACAAATTGCTCAAACACCAACTTCAGCAATTATATAAAAATAATGATAAAACATGTCACTAAGTATTACTTTTCATTATACTGACCTCAGTATTTCTCAGATTTGGCAGAGTGAGCCAGACGTAGACTTGAAGGCCAAGAATTCTATAACCTGAGAATTTTAGTGTTAGAAGACATTGCTTAGAGATACATCTCTGAAATGGGAATGACATGATTATTGTTTATATCCATACCAGCACTTCTGATCACATAGATTTATACTCTTTTAAAGGATATTCTATATGATTTCTCTGGAAATACAATAATCACACTCTCAGGTTATCCCATTTGGAAAATAGTACATTCAGCAAGTGTCTTTAAGGACTGGATATATATGAAAAATATGAGTACCTGTAATATGGGAGAATATTTAAAATCATACAAAAGTCAGAATACATCTGCATTTTTGGGTCCCAGAGGATGTGAGAAGATTCTTGCTTTTGCCTCCATGTATGCAGCGTTTGGAGAACAGCGTCTAGCTGTTACAGAGACACTTTGGTTCTTCACAGAAAACAGTTCAACTAACAAAACTCTGGATTAATTTAGAAGCCAAAGACATAGTTTGAATCCATCACTATGGGACATGCTTTCGTCAGAGAGAGATTAATCCAATTTTGCCAACCTACAAGGCACAAATAAAAGAACACTTGTTAAAAAGTAGACGTGTGCTTATAGAGAAAGATCTGATCTTGTTACTTAGCTTAGAGTCTGAAATGTAAGCCTTGCAGCAAAGCTGAAACCTGTTTAAGAACATTTTCACTAAAGAGTTTTCATTGCCATAACTAGATTTGTTTCAAAATTAAACTGTTCTTCAGGCATAGTTGTAAGAAACTCCATGAAAGGAGCCGCACTGGAACTTAAAATCAGTGATTCCTATTAAACGAGCGTTAAATGAGGATGCTATTTCTCTTTGTCTTAATGTTTTGCCATGCTATTTGAAATCAATTAAGGCAGCTATCTTGCAATTTAAAGTATACTAATTAAAATACCATCCTCTATTTGCATCCATTTTTTTCCCAGAAGTGTCAGTTGCCATAGAAAACCTTTTTTTTTTTTTTCCAGGACAGCTAGAAGTGAAATAATTAGGGAGCAGTCATATTGATAGAGAATTAATTTGGGCAGGTGAAATCTTTCATTACTGTAAGACCTGTATGTTAGCTTGCACAGTTTTTACACAGGATAGTTTTCAGGGGAGTGTTTCTAATTAAATATAAAAAAATTCTAAGAGTGAGAAAGAGGAACAGGTCTTTTCTCAGTTGAATAAGCTGGGTATGTTTTCTTACTGAAAAAGCTTATGTTGATATCATTGAACCACTAGGAGAATTTGGTTTCAACATGTGAATGCATAATGTTTGCAGAAACAAAACACTGTGGTGATGGAGTCAGTGAATAGCACAGTAATGGTAGGTTCGATACTCTGAAACAGTTCTGGGACTAATCATGTGTGTGTAATCAACTGTGCAATCAAAGTGATTGCACAGTTACATTGTATTTTAGAAGACACATTACCTTTGGGACAAATTTGGGAAAAAACCCAACAATTTGGGGAGAAAAAAAAAATATGCAAATTGCTAGCTATTTTTTATTTCTTTTACATTTGGAATATTTGTTCAGATTTTGATTCTAACTCGAGGAAGGAGGGGGAGAGATCTTGCTGTAGTCAGGCTAAACACTCTGAGGATCTCTGTTGTCTCAGTGTGGGATCCATACTGTTTTATTTTTCGGTAAACTGATGGCATAAATTTTTCCATGTAAGCCCTATTAAGGGGAAGGATCTATAACAATTTTTCTATATACATTAAAACTTGCAATTAATTATTTTGAAATTATCTATGAAAGTAGGTGTCCGGAATAATCTTGTTGAGAAAATAGATTGACTATGCTCATATTATGATCTACCCCTGAGACAGGGTAACTGAGGGTCTTGTTAATAGATCCCTTGAGGCAGATTAGAGTGAAATGGCACTGAATGACTGGTGTTTATATATATAAATATATATATCAGATTAATTTTGGAACAATTTGGTTACAATAGAAAGGAGGTATGTAGCCATTTTGGTTATTATCTATAGAAATATGAGTATATAAAGGTATCACCTAAGAAAATATATAAGGAAAAGAAAGAAAGAGAAAGAAAGGATAAGAGTAGATAGTGGAAAGATGTCACCACACGTGGATCCAGCAATGACACTTGATTGTTGTAATTTCACTGTCAGTTGCTCAAATTGATGGTTGTGGTCTTGATCTGTCGGGGTGGGGGAAGCCCCAGCAACACAAAGCTCAATGGGTTAATACATGTTCGGTTCCCATAGGAACACCCAAGCACCTCTGCTGTGGGGGGTTTTACGCTGTGTGATGCAACACTGGTGGAAGGACCCAGAAATGAGTCTTGGGGGTCTTAGATGGTTTATGGCTCCTTCTAATGATACGACAGCTCTTTGCCCCTGCTTAGTTGAGCCAGCTGTGCCTTCTCAGAAGAGATTAATACCTTCAGGCTTACATGACACCTCCTCAAGGTAGAGGGGGGAGAAAATCTGCACTATAAAAAGCATTATCTCGCCTTGCAGGATCTGCTTATCAGCCTTTTCCTTTTTCTGGCTCAAAACCCAGCCTGTTGTGAAACAGAGTTCAGTTTGTCATGGTCATTCTCTTGTGGTAGGTGTACACCCACTCTGTCTTATGCAGATCAAAGGTTTTGCCAGCACACAGCTAAAAGCTCTCCTGTTCCCCTTTGTTTGGGGAGTTCAAGCCTGGCCTCAGCAAAGAACCCACTCCTTTTGCAAATGGCCGGTTGTTTGAGTTGTTAACCTTTAACATTTCGGTCTCTCACTGATCATTATACTTAAAAAAGAAGGAAGAGGCAGGACAAAAAAAGAAATAAAGATAAAAGAAAAAAATAACAAAAAGAAAAAGCAAAAGAAATAATTTTTAAAAGTAGAATAATTTAGGAAAGCCACTTAATGAACCACTAAAACCTTAGCCTAGTTGTTACAAAACCTTTATCTTCAGTGATTAATACTAACTGAAGGAAAACAAAACTTTGGCTTCAAAGATGGTGGAGCTAGATGGATTGTTTTCTTGTTACTTATTCTTACATTGCAATAAACTCTTTGAGTTATCCTAAAAGTATTTCAGGAACAGAGGAAGATGAAGTTGTGTCTGCATTTCCATGAGCTTCATTTACTTTGCTATATGTTTCAACAAAAATTATAGTAGTTTTGTTTGTTTGTGGTTCTAAATGGTACTGAGGTTGGGAAGGAGACAAAATGAAAATTAGCAAAATAAGGGGAAGATTTTTTTGGGGTATGTAACTGAATTTATTAAAGTTAACATGAGAAAATAAAAAAAAAATCATAATTAAGTAAGGATTTTGCTGAGAATTTAGGTACAACCTAGGAGATTAAACTAAGTTTTTCTGTTTCATGTACTAGTGAGTATGGGGACAAATACGGGGTGGTTAATGAGAATGTGTAAATGGAAATTACTTCAAATTTTGCTTTCTCATACAGAGTTTAATGGTCCCAGAGTAGGATGGGACAAGATAATCTCTAACCTACAATTATGCAATGAAATCTCAGGTCAAGTAAAATGGATTTATAATTAATTTATTAACATGGGGATGAAGTAATTAATAGTGGGAAATACAGTACTCATATTTAGGGGCAGGCAGAGAAGTGGTTTTAGTGATGATTGCTCCTGAGTCCTACTTAAATTGCATGAAAATAAGTTGAAGGAAAACATAAATACATAGAAAATAAAACCCAATCAACTTCACTGGAATATACATAATAACACATTAAACAATACACTTGGAGGCAAAAATACTCTCAAACCAGCATTCTGACGCTGCCTATGCTAAAGGCCAAAAATTGTTTCCATTCCCCTGTAATGGCTTCTGGTTTTAACTGTGCAAGTGGACACCATACACATGTAATGTATGTACAGTAGACCCAGCAAATTTGGCACTTGTGTTGGGTTTGCAGGGCCACGTTTTGTTAAGGGGGGCTACAGGGGAGGCTTCTGTGAGAAGAAGCTTCCTCATGTCTGGTAGAGCCAATGCCGGACAGCTCCAAGACGGACTCACATTGGAGAAATTCATGGAGAGACGACTGCATGCTGAAGCAGGGGAAGGACTCCTCTCCCTGAGCAGTGGCAGGAACAACCTGTGATGAACTGACCATAACCCCCATTCCCATCTCCCTGCACTGCTGGGGGAGCAGGTAGAGCTGGGAAGGAGGGAGGGGTGGGGGGAAGACATTTTTAGGATTTATTTTACTTTTCACCATCCTGCTCTGATTTTGTTAGTAATGAATTCAGTTAATATCCCCAAGCTGAGTCTGTTTTGCCCATGATGGTATGTTGGTGAGAGATGTCTCATGGATCTTAGCTCATGAAGTATTCACTATATTTTCTCTTCCCTATCCAGTTATGGAGATGAGTGATAGAGTGGCTTTGGTGGGTGTCTGGCATCCAGCCAGGGTCAACCTACTATAGCACCCTAAGAAGGAACTGCCTTTATGAGGGTGTATGACTAGTTAAATTTGCAAAGAACTTAAGACTGATCTTGTTTATGGGTTCCAGTAAGGACCTTGGCACAAAATGCATCAGTATGCTTATGAAATACATTCATGTTACAGAAATTAGGAGGCATATTAAAGCACAGGAATATTAAAAAGAACACAGAGGAAAAATTATATGACCCTGAAAATCCAACTATTAGAAATGGTATAGTTTTAATACTAAATGTTCAAAATTACATATTTTATTAGCCATAAAGTGAAAATTGAAAACAACCATAGAAAATAAAGTATTTGGATTATCACTCACTAAGGGGTAGTTTGTGCTGTACTGTCAGAGATATGCTCGGATATCCTGGTTGGTCTCCACTTGCCACTCCACCACATGCTGGGTCTCTGAAAGGTTTTTTATATTATCCTGTTATCCCCATGCATCTGATGTGGTGCTGGATGTCTACATTTCCGTGACTGAACTAATCTTTGGAAGATTTTCTATCCATCTTGTGGCAGGTTTGACAGACTACTTGCCTATGCTGGCAAACCTAGAGCATCCTAAATGAACTAGACCAGTATGTTTCAGTAACTGGATCTTGCCTGTAGTTGCTGAAAAGGTCTGTAGGCATCAGTGACTGAGATCATTGTTTATAATGGAAGTAAAGACCAAGCATGCAGGAAGATCCGTGAGGTATTTTATCCTCAGAGCAAATTTCACACGGATGACGATGATGATCGCAGTTTTGATAGGCAGTGAAAAAGCAGAGTCACTGAAAAATGCACTGGTAACAGTCTAAAACGTGTGTTATGTTTTGCTTCTTATGAAAAGTTATGGTGCTTAAGAAAAAGCAAGTCAAATTAGTACAGGTTATTTCTTGATACTTATTTCCAGAAGTTCTAGAAGACCACTAAAGTGATCAAGGTAGTAGATCTTACCAGAACACATTGAAAATGTAAACATAAATTATGTTTTGTCTCATGCATCAGAAGTAAAAACTCCAAAGAGTAAAATAATCTATTTAAACAAACTTCTGCAACTTAAGAAAAATTGTACATAAGCATATTCTAATTAAGTTTTTGCTAGAAATCAGTGGAAATCATGGAGCCACCAAATAAAGCAGGAATTGGAATATTAAAATAATGAGAGAGCAAAAATATTACTACTTCTTGGATGCAGGCTGATTAAGTTAAGAACAGCTGACTATAGTTACAGGAGCAGGAGCGGACAAAAAAACATTTCTCAGTATGTTCTGTATTGGTCTAAGACAGTGCAACAGCCACTGTGGGTTGGAGAACTACTTTTTTCCTAGATAAAATTATTGTGTCTCTGTCCTTGTATCGACTGTCCTTACAATTGCAGTGTAATTAATGTAGAGGTGTTAGTCAATCTTTATACTTACTTCAGACACCCATGTTTAAGAACTTTCTTATACTGTTTTCTATTGCTTTTTTCTTGAGGTAGTCACTTACTTAAAAATGCAGGTATTGGTTTCTTAAAAAACAACCTACACACTACAGTCGAACCTCATTTTCTGCAGCACTCCACTTTAATGACCAGTAGAGCAAGAAGAGATTTTGAATTTGAGGTTTTTGGTTTTTTTCACTCGATCTAGGCAAAGCCTCCTCAGACTCTTTTTTACAGTGCATTACACCTACCAGAAGAATTAGTGTGTAAACATTACAAATGCTGTTTAGAAATTCATCTTTGTACAATATTCTTCTGGAAGCACAGAGTATACTGCTGTGTTCAGTATTTTCCAAAAGCAAACTAATTCAGACTGACATTTTCATGATGTTTTTGGCATACAAAGCAGATAGATTCTTAAAATAAAGTGTTAAATTAAGCTATTAACATAAATTTCTAAATATAATATTCTAAATGATAAAATATTTTAAAATGTGGAGAGGAATAAAATCCTAATACTAGAAAAGTAATTTCACAGATCAGCATGTAGTGGGGTAAGTCTTTCCTCACAGTCCATATGGACAAATAGTTTAGTTTGATTCCTGCCCCTTAAATTTCTACAGACCAATTATCTTGTTGTTAAGTATTTCCATTTTGATTACAAATGCCAAAAGCATTCTGAATTCTGCAGTAAAGTGACAGATCGGAATGATACAATGAGCAGGCAGCTGAAGGGCCATGTGGGACAATTAGTGAATTTGTACATCACTTACTCAAATTTACAGTTTACATAATGAAACATAGTGTGTGTATTTCATCTTCAAATGCCTCTCTTCAGTAAGCGTAAAAACATAAATTTAACTTTCCTGTAAAAGGCTTAACTATAGAGGCAGTATTAAATTCAGCATGTGCATGGAAATTTTAGAAAAAGCCTAAGCATTCACATGACTAATAGGTATCTTTCAGATACATTTCCATTGGGATCTTACACCTCCAAGTTTAGGAACTAGCATTTATCTGTCCTTCTGTCCTGCAGAAGTTAATGAACAGTCACCTCACTCCTTCTTAGCCTCCTATTCTGTTTTACACCTATTGACCACCCATTTCTTTCAAATCATTGAACCAATTGACTTAACAGAGCTAAACTTGGGCCAGTTGTTTGTATTTTTACATAACATCAAATTCATTGCTTCTGAAGTAAAAAAAAATATCTTTGAACTCTAAATATTCTATGTCATAAAAGATAGTATTGTTGCATACTCTCTCTTCATTTATAACTTCAGTGTATCACAGTCATGACAATGTATCTGCTGTGTTTGCTGACAAATTATTCTGAGCTCCTGGACCAAATCCACTGAAATCTCTTTCTATAAATAATTCCCTGTCACATCTTTATCATTTGATCAAAAGCTTCAGTGATTAGTACTCCATAAAGAAATACCACTTCATATACTGTAAATAGGCAGTTTAATCTTCTAATTTCTCATTACACACATGGGATGGATTGTTTTCACATTACTACATATTCATCTATCTAAACAACTTTTTCTATAAGAAACAAATAAGGACTGACTTTTTTTCAAGATAGGATAAGGAGAGAAGGAAACTAATGTTTAAATAATATACTGTATTTTTATTAAAAGGAGTTAGAAATGGCTAACATGCTACACTAGATAAACAAACGGGTAAGTTGTTGTTGCCTACTGTAGTATTAAATGCACATGCTACATGCTGTACCATTACTTGCTGCAGCACCAATGCACATTGTATACATATACACATATGTGTGTATATATATATATATATGTCTATATATATATGTGTATATATATACATCAAAAAATCTAAAAATTTAAGAGATATTAGCCTTAATGTACTGATCTTACCCATTAGTACATTTATGTGTTAGATATGAAACTAAGCTAAATGCTTTTTGCTGCATTTTTTTTCCTAACATACTGAAAGGGTGGTAGTACAATCCTTTTAAAATTGCAAAAGGACAGTCTGTAAGCTTTAAATTGAAATAAAAGAGACTGAAAAGGATTTATCTTTCCATCAATTCTTCTGCTGATTTTTTGGTCTCCATGCATAACTATTAATTTGTCAGATATCCATGTGCTGTCGGAAAGACAAGCTAGCATAAAATACTGATCAGATATTTACCCTCCTACCAGTTTCACAAGAAAAAAGATGACATATAAACAAAAATGAAAATGCTCTAGTAAAATTATTTATAGCACAGTGTAATTCTGTCATATGATTTCATCTTTGTTAGCATTAAAACATTCTGACATTTCCTAATTAATGTTATTATATATGCTAATTTTTGGTAAGAGGGGTCTAAAGAGCACAGCTGAGAACATTCTTTCTGTTTTGCATAATTGCTCTGAGCAGCTGTATACCTTATTTTTCCAATATAAAGCAGTAAATACAAGTTAAGCCAAATAAAGATTCACTAGTGTCATTTCCAATCAGTATATGACTGGAATTATCATACATAAAAACACATTTGTTTTCTTAGGAAGTTTGAATTGGTGTGTCTCTATCACACACAAAATGTCAAATGTATGTCATTTATATACAAAGAATCTGACACTGTTTAGCTTCCCTTTTGTTCTGCTATGTGGTGTCATCAAGATAAAACTTAAATGACATGCAGTGTAACAAAACATTGTTGTCACCAATTTCGGTTTAGGTAAGTTTATGTATCCTGCAAGTTTTTTCTGCTGGTTTCTGTTGAACCACATTTAGCACATCAAGATGTGGTCCTTGAGAATATTTTAGTTTAGTTTAGTGGTGTACCTGGTTTGAGGGGGTTGCACTCAATAATCTCGGAGGTCTTTTCCAACCTTAATGATTCCATGATAGTGAGATGAGACATAAATATGTGCTGTACACAAGTAAATGAAATTTTAACCATTTTTCCTGGAAAACCTGCCATACCATATTCAGAAACAAGGTTCTCTATGCTAGGAAACAGCCTTTTACAGGATTCTTGGTTACTTCTTAATGAGAAGCATTAATCAGGAGACCCCTGTACTAACACGGCAGTTTTGTTTCTGTGGCATGGATATGTTTCTAGGGGTGCTGTGCCATAAATGTCTCCTACCTGCTGTAAGGGGGCTTTCTGCCTCTGGTCACTGAGGTGGCTGAGGAGCCCACTAGAGGCAGCTTCAGGGACTGCTGTAGTGACACAGAGGGTAATGTGCCACCCTCTGCTTCCCCTGCAGCCCTCTTCTCCATTGCCAAGTCAGAGCTTTCTGTTCCTGTTACTGTCAATAATACTGATTTCACAGAATTGCTGGTTTAAAACACTAATTATAAAAGAAAATTGCATTTATAATTTATGCTGATTACTTGGCAGTCAAAAAAAATGTCTTGCCCCAGAAGTTCTCAGAAATATCTCAAGCCTTCTCACCAGTTTGAAGATGAATGTGTAAACACACAGAATCCTGAGCATTAACCTACACATTTCTGAATATTTTAGCATCTATGGTTTCTTTTCCCTTCCTAAATGTGAAATTAACTTCCAGACACATCACAATGTATAATTTCGTAGCTTAGACAGATTTTTTTTTTCTCCCTGCATTACAGGCTTTGCTGCATTGCCTTACTATTCCATATGGCATGCCTTTGGCTAGCTCTAGGAAGTGTCACAGCTTCTCTCTCCATTAGTTCCATGATACCAGCTACAGTAGCAGATTCTGGCTAAAATAATTTTGTATTCTTTTGTCAGGGAACATGCAAGAAAATTGATCTATTAATGTCTGACAGTTATGAAATGCCTGCACTTTAGGCATCCATATATTCTATGTACATATTATACATGATCTGTTTAAGGCCGATTTCAGAATAACTAAAAACAACACTGGATTTACGTATATTTTGTAGTCAAACACTGTGCACGGTTTGTCACTCCTCTTTCTGATGTTACGTATGTTCTAAGTAAAGCAGCCTCTGTGTCCAGACCTGCAAGATGCTGAGCACTTTCAATTCCCAGCGAAGTCTGCCACTGAGAACAAATCATGTCTTACAATTATTTACACGGCATGGTGTAAGTCCCTTGTGAGACTCTCACAGAATGTCTATGTGGATGTGCACACAAATTGAAATGCACTTGCAGAGTGCACTTCCCCACGTGACACCCCCCTTGTGCCTTCCCTTCGCCGGGCTTCTCCCTGCAGCCCAGTCCCATGGGTGCAGCGGGTCACAGGTGACCTATGCAGGTGACCTGGTGATTCCATTGCCATTCCACTGACTGCAGTCGTCTTGAGCATGGCCCCAATACGATCTCTGAAATATTTTAAGAGTTTGTCAGGTGCAAATTCGAAGAACAGAAAGTGTTAATGAATGACTTCAACATCATTAAATCTGCTTATATTTTAAGTTATGTGGGATTTAATTTGTGGCAGATGCTTTTATGTAAGTTTTCCGTACAAATTTTTACTATCATAAGATTTATGTGATAGCAGTTCTACAGAAATACTTTAATTAGAAAATATGTAGTTACAACCAACTATATTTCAGAGTGATCTGCTTTTCTCAGTAGTTACTATTTTCCTCAGTGTTTTTAGCCTTCACAACATACTGTTTGACAATAAGATTTCATATTTGTTAAACATAAATTTTATGTATTTTATTTGATATTTTCCTAATGTTTCAAAATCTTTCCTACTATGGTTGTTCATGAAGCTGGATTTTGAATAATATTCTTTATGAAAGCAGTATTTTTCCCCTTTGTGTGAATTGCCTAGGAATTGCTCTCAGTTTAAATGTATATATTGATCAAGTGTAAATATATACTGAGCAGAATATGAAAAGTTTTCGGGTAATGGATGGATGTTGAGAGGTTCATTTCAGCTTTGCATCGTGTGTAATGGGTCTCTGAATGCAGATGCTCTGCCACTGCACTCCTCACCATCATCAAACACATGAAAAAAAACAAAGCCAGACAGATTGGTAAATTACTAATATTCACTGGGTAAATTATTAATATTCACTGGTGGAAACTCAGAGATTAATAAGCAAAAATATTTAAAATTACATAAATTAAAAATAGGAGGGAGAGAAGTCCAGAGGCTTTGGGAGTGGTTACAACAGAGGAGGGAAGGGATTGGGCAAGTAGCAAAAAATGTGGCAGAAATAGACCTGAGGAACCAGGGAGAAGGAAAGATGAACCAAGACTATATGACCATGACACTAGAGCAAAAGGCTGGCTTATTTCCCACTAAGGGACTGTGTCTTGCTTCAGATAAGACAACTTAAGCCTTTTTATGATTCCTGCCTTACATTTATGAGTTACTTTTCCCATTCATATGGCTTGCTTAATGGTCAATGCCTAAAAAGTCACTCATCTTGCAGTAATAGAGACCAGACTACAGATGTGGGTTGGTATTTTACCTAAATTGTCTTAGCTCCAAAAGTAATGAAATAGATGTGAGAGAATAGCTGAAATACTTTAGAAAAAGTTAAATTAGGTGCATGTTTTTATTAGCTTAGTTTTTTATATGTGGATACATGTGTGCCTGTGTAGGTATGGGGATGCGGATATCCATAATGAATACCTGGATTTCTGTCATTTACATGCGTTACTTTGCCCTGGAAATGGTGAGGTGTGGCTTAAAGACATTTTAATTTGGGTTGTGGCTTCGTCTAAGAAAGGCAGCAGGGAATCAATTGAACTAATTTTTTGATTGAAGGAAGTAGTTGAGATCTGTGTCATACCAGACTATAGAATATTTTTATTTAGTTCATATTTCTCAATTTAACTAAATGAATAAATGAAATGGATGTTATTTGGAATTTTTTTTTTCTGATTATAGATTTTGTAAAAGTCAAGAATAAATCTTTGTCCACAAAACTGCAGTAGTTACCGCTGTTCAGTCTGAATGCAATAAAAAATTATTTACATTGTCTAAAGATGAGTTTATACTGTCATGGAAGGAGTGCAATATCCATAGCTTTTAAATTCATCCAATGTTTGGTCTTCACAGATTTCAACACTATTACACAAATTTTCCTCATTCTTAACATGTATTTTTGGCTTAGATGCTTCTTTTCTATGTTATATAATACTCTATGCAAATCCTAATATTCCACATATTTACTTTGATAAATTCAGTGTATCAGACACTGCATTAAAGAATGTCAGCAAATAGTCGGTTCTTCCTCTCTTTCCAAAAGGGCATCCTATATAGTTTTATATCTGTATAGACTTAAGAATCTACGTATTTATATTGCAGAAGGAGAATGTAAAGAATCTGTTAGATAATGAGGGCAAGCTATTGAAGTCAATGGGAGTTATTTGTATTTTTGATAATGTAATTAGAGTTAAACCACTGATTTTGAAAAATCGTGTCTTTCTGCTTTCTTTTTTAATAAGTATATTATTTTTAAATAAACCTTTTTGCCAACGATGACATATCCTTGTTAACTGCTGCTTTTTTTCCTGTGGTTTTTTTTTTTTCTTTTGTTTATGTGGTAAACCATTCATGCTTTTCTCACTTCTCAGAAAACAAAAAAAAAAAAAGGAGAAATAGCAATACATTGCCTTTACCATAGTAACAGAAGATCCAACTTTAAATGGTTTTCCTTTTCATAATTACTGAGCCTTTGTTTTTCACTAACTTTCATGATAAAATGTATTTTTGCTTGGTATGACTTGCACAGGTGGTTCTTTAGTTCTTGCTTTCATCTTCTGTGTATTATTTATGAACAACAGTGATTCCTCTGTGTTTCCTTTACTACTGGCAGTGTTTCTACCAACATTCTCAGCGAGTGGCAATCCTTCCTCAGATGTTTCAGTTTAGTATTGCTCTTTTGGAAATAAACAGTAGACTTTTCAACATGAAGATTCTGTTAATAATTGATGGCATTTATCAAAAACAGCCAGCATACCTCTAAGTGAGACTCTGTGGGGCTTCACCAAGGAAAAAAGGAAATATTTCAAAAAGTAAGGTAGGTAATTGGATGGGTTAGAGAAGGGGAAGTAGGAAGAAGACTTTTACCACAGCAAGTGGTATTTTCTGGAGAGAGTGATACATTCCACCTTGACTGGGCCGCCTCTCTCCAGCCAGTACTTCCCAGTGCAGGAGTAGTGGGGTCCAGCAGCCCCAGCTGCCTTACTGGGATTTATGCATCCCCCACAACCAGACACTGGAGGCTACTTGGAGCCAGCAGCCAGAGCAGCCCGGACACAACTGAGCTGTTGTTCACAATCTGTGTCATGTGACAGTTTGGGTCTATTTCTGGGGGTTTAATTTTTTTCTTAGTCTATTACTGAATGAAGTCTTTCTTATCTCAGTGTCCATTGTCCTCATACTTTCTCATGTCAGCTACCTTCTACAGCAATATTTTTAGCTCATAATTCTGTTTTTACTTATTTCAGGAAAAGGTAGAACATCCCCTGGGATTGCAGTTAATAGCTTCAAGAAAGATCTATATAGACAAGTTCATACACTGTGAGAAACTTCATGGTAGTGACAAATGTATCAATCCTGCCAAGCTCAGAACTATTCACTAACTCTTGGAACTAATTGTATCGCATTAGCAGCAGTGCTGGACAGGCATTCAGCAAAACAGCTTAGGTAACATTCAGTATTACCACTGTCTGTATTTCAGCACTTAGCTTCTCAAGGGAGATCGCAAGGCTGACTCCTGATACTTGGAATAGAATGGTAGAAAAGTTTGACTTTAAGCTGAATCTCAGACTGGTGCTGCACTCCAAATGTCAAATTCAGTGAAAAGTCAAGGAACAGGAAAAACTGGAGCCTACACTTGTGGCTTCTACATAATTCAGTTATTTTCTGTGCCTGTAGCTGGTCTCTTCTGGGAAACAGAAATGCATAATCAAAGACATTTATGTCCAGATCCATGCAGGTTCAGCATGGTCTGAGAAGTTTGATCAAAGCAGTCTCTGGGGTAGGTATCAGTTCCTTGAAATTGGATTAGGCAGAGCTTTGAAACAGGTATCTAAACAGTCAGAAAGCTGAAAATAATACAGTGTGTCCAGTACTTTAAGTTCAACTGTCCAGGGAAAGTTTTTGTTCCAAACGATCAACACAGAGAGTATCTCAGCTTTAAGGTTCTTGAATCAAGCTCCTGAAAATAAGCAAATAAAATTCCACGCAGACAAGACTTGCAGTAACTAACTGGTTCACTGAGTGCTTGACTTTGCTATTTCTTAATGCAAATCAATATGTAAGATCTTGGGATATAATGCCATCTACTGGCATTCTATTTGCTATCGATGTATGTTGCTTAGACATATGGAAGATCTCTGAGCTCGCTGGATTGGCTACTGCAGCCTCTCAGGGATAATTTAATCTTCTGAAAATGACACTAACAGGTTGATTTATTTGCTGACACATAGCTGTGAGGAGGTTGATGCTCCAGAAGGTCACAGGGCTCCAAAGGTCTCCGTGTCACTGCTGAAAAATCCATGTGGAAGTTCTGGATAGCCTAGAATATCTAAAATGTCCCTTAATGCTTAAGGATACCTAGGAAATGGAAATGAGCCCTAGATCTTTTCTAGATGCAAATAGGATCTTAAGCACCTCTTCAAAGACCACAGGCATGCAGAAAACTCCATTTAGTTACCCAGATCTCAAACTGAGCAAAGGACATTTCCTTCTAATGACTGTGTGGGGACACTGGGGCAAATACCTCCTCTCTGTCTCCGTTCACACAGAGGAAGCCGAGTTAACTAATTTTGGCCAGCATTTAACTTTAATATGCCTTTGGTCAGCAAAAAGTGAACTATCCTGCAGTTCAAACATTTCCAGCATACTTAAATGTTAAGGTAGACAAAGATTGAATGGTATAATTATTATTAAAGTGCTCAATTACACTGAACAATTTAATGACAATTCACTAATACCCACTTTGGCTTCAGTATTATTAAATGTATTTTGCTATTAACTTTTATTATTTTTAAATATTGGTTTTATAAGGCATTTTTAGTTACTGGTGAAATTACGTTTGAGGAGACAGATGTGTTGCGAAAGCTTCAAGTACAGGATAAGTAGGCTGCCTGTAGCAGATATTGGATGTTTCTTAGTATGTACAAAGATACAGAGTAAATGATCTTTGGTCCCTCTATTAGGAAGAAAATTACATTAAAATAAGATATCTCTCAAAGACTGGGAGCATTAATTACAATTTTACGGATCTGTAAGAGAATAATTACAAGTAAATTAAGGCTATGTCTAGAATTTCAAATAAGATGTTCTTTGGTTTTACATTCTAAGGTTAGATGCATCCAACATATCTAATTGATGTCTGATTCTTTCTTCTACTTAGGATATTTTTCAAGATACAACATCAGTTCCTTAGCACATTCCTTACATTGATCAGATCCAGATCGCAGTGTTGGCATTTGTTTATGTAGTAAATCCCAACTCTGAAAAAAAAACCTGCAAGGTAGAAATGTTCTTAAAATCAATCTGGGCTGTCAAAATCCTTACTAAATTCAGTTAACTATGACTTAATTTAAAACCAAAACAAAACAGAACAAAAACCACCAAAAAAAACCCCAAAAAAACCAAAAAACCAGCAACCACCAAAAACCCCAAACCGTATTTTCTTTACTGAAAAGAAGTTATTGCATTTATACTGGGCTTTCCAGTGGCCACAGCTCACTAATCTGGACAAAAGACTTTTCCTGTGTCTTTTTCTTGAAATCATGTTGACCAAGTCGAATTTTCAGGACACCCTTTGAGAAGACATATTTGTAGAAATATTAATTTTATCTACTCAGTAGGTCAGCTTCATACTGTTACCTGTCTCATAACTAAAAGTTATACTTTGTATTTATATCTGTCCAGTTTTCAGAATTGCTTAGGTATTTCATTCAAAGCCTGTCTCTTGTAAAACGTCTAAAGAGGCTGTGGAGAAGGGACTTGAAATGAATCCTATTTTTGTCTATACGAGGTTACAGTCTTGCTTTATATCTATTTTTAACCAAATAAACTTGAGTTCTTCTTTATAAATTCATGAAAATTCATCAGGAAAGGCTGACATTGTCCTTACATCAAAACAGTTAAAATATTCTGGAGGAGATTGCAAATCTAGGTTTCCCTCAGGCACAAAAGAGAATTTATTCAGATTTGCTACATCACAGTGTTGTTGCATAAAAGTAGCCATGTCTTCCTGCTTCCATGCTTTGAAGGAAAGCCGTGGCTCTAACTGGAGTTCCTACACAAGTAACACCTAAATGATAGAACAATGAGCTTTGGGATCATTACTGAATGATCTGAGTGCCAAATTGTTAATTGGTTTTCAGAACTGAAGGCACACGCAAAAGAAGGATGTCAGGTGAACATTCAAGTAAAATTAAACAATTAGCTAATGAAATATATAAATAAGAATCTTTTTAGCACTTCAATGGTCAGCATTAGTTTACACAGATTTTTAATAATAGAATTTGGCACTGGGTATTTAAATTCCACTGAAGTCACTCTTTGGGTGCTTCATTCCGTTTTCTTGTTTTTTAATCAGGCTTCAAATTTATGTAGCTGTCCTACTAATGCAATCTTTCAGAAGAGAGAGTTCACCTAGAGCTTTCTAAATCTTACATGAGTATCATTACTCCTTAAACATCCTTCCTTAGTCGTGAATATGCAATTTTGCTTGAAGTTTTATGTGTCAGGACAATCATTTATTTGAACTGATGTTTTCAGTCTGGCACATCCTTCTCTGTCTTTCTTCTTGAGAAAATTAGCATAATGTCTTTGAAAGCTATCCAATAGAATCCTTAATTTATGTAGCATCTCTTCATTTTCTGTTTGGTTTTAAAAGCTTATCGCAGTGTTAGAAGCAGTATAAAATAATATAAATGTTACTAAATCTCCAGTAGTATGAAACTGGTAGGATTAAATAAATATGCAATCTTTTTATATAATTCCATATATTTATTATTTTTACATATCTGCATCATTATATATATGCAGGTCCTTTAGTCTGTGTTTTGCGCCCTTTTTATTTAGAAATTGCTTCTTGAAGTAGTTGCATATTAAATGAATCTCAGTTCTAGATATAAATTATGTCTATAATACAAAAAAAATAAATTGGTACTTTTGTCTGGAAACATTTGTCTTTAAACCATGGTTTCAATAATTCATTTTAATTGTGATATAGCATAAAATTGGTTTTAAATAATTTCTTAACTTATTCTAATGAATAAGCAGCACTAAATTAAAATCTGTATTAAAAAAGCCAAAATTTATTCTCTGACATCTTCTCTTCCAAAAGAAAAAATAAATTTCCTCCCAAAAATACCCAGAGTATGTAATATATAGAGTTCTTAACCAAAAGAGCAAGGGAAAGTGTAGCACACCCTTCCACTGACTCCAAAGAATACTGAAAATCGTATTAATGTACTTTTATTCAAGTAATTTGAAGATAAAAGGAACTGAATGCTTTCACATAACAAATGAGTAAGCTTGGAGAGAGAAACTTTTTAGTCTGGAAATTAGATGGCAGAGAACAGACATAATAGAAGTCAGTAAAACTGTGAAGTAACAAAAAGTTGGGGAAGGGGAAGCACACAAGGGCAAGAGGGAAGAAGTGGTTAAGAATTGAAATGTTGAAAGCAGGG
Source organism: Cnemophilus loriae (assembly GCA_013397755.1). Classification (NCBI taxonomy): domain Eukaryota; kingdom Metazoa; phylum Chordata; class Aves; order Passeriformes; family Corvidae; genus Cnemophilus; species Cnemophilus loriae. Next base: position 231,240 of record VZTF01001496.1, read on the forward strand.
ATTACAGAAAAACAATGTATTATCAAGGCATAACCTGCACTTCTGCTGAATCACTAGTATAGTAGTTTCTTTTTCTATCCTAAAATAGGTCATCTCCTAAGTCATAAGTGTTAATATATCGGCTTGTTTTTTTCTTTTTAAAATTAGGTTCGATAGCACTGTGTCACTGTCAGAACCATAAATAACTGTTTTTTATCTCAAACGATCCCTAAGACTTGAGAAGCCTATTTTTATCTCTAGGTCTTACAGTTTTTCTTACAAAGAATTTGAATGAGCATGTGGGGAGTGGAGATTGGAAAGTTTCTCTCCATGCGCTCTGACAGATCTTCTCTTTGGATTTTGCCACAGAAGGTTATGCCTGTGCATGAGTAAACTTGGTGTCAGACCACAAATAACATGTCTGTTCATCTTTGCGATTAAATAAATTCCTAAAAGTATTGCTACACAAGGCACAGGTACAGGTACAAAGAACAGGTTTGGCCCCTCTGAAATACTGGCCATAATGGCCTTTTTGTAATGAGCCTTTTCTTCCTGACTAAATGGAGAGAGTGATACCACCTGTCCTATACATTTTTTTCATGGCTGTTAGTCTTCTGGTTTACATTTAAAAAATCACAGGATGGTAGAAAGACCGATGCAGTGCTTAGGGGAAGCAGTGTCCAGCTGACATGAAGACAGATTGCGTTACAGCAGGCTTGTGAGAAATGCCGAGAGATAACTTGGAGTGACAATATATATATTTGCAACAGAGAGTAACTCCTTCAGGCTATTCTATACCAGCCAAAGAATAGCATGCAAAATAAACTCTGCCATGAAGATGGAAATCCAACAGAGTTGACCAAAACCATAGAAAAATAAAAGCATCTAAAAGGGCATCCTATACCTGCTTTATCCATTTCAGTTTAAGCCACGTTGTTCTTATTTTTCCATTTCCCAAAGTAGTGATTAGGTCATGTTATTCATAGACTATAATTCCCAAATGCAGACTCCTAAAAGATGACAAATTAAGGTCTTTCTATATGCTGATACCTGCAATAAGTATAATGGTGTCTGAAAAGAAATTATCTCAGGAACTTTTACAGACACAAATGTATAACTGAACATTTGTACAAATAGGGGCATGACTCAGGAAAAGAAGCGGGGGTATTTGTTTTTACATGCCTTTTTACTGATTTTTGCTATCACTGTGCAGATATCACTGGGAATAATACAGTCACTAAAAAATTTTACTCACACTGTTAATTTCTCCTGTGATTAATCATGGAGCAGACTAAATAAGGTGGACAGAAATAGCCTTAAAAGTGAGCAGAATGTTCTCCATAAATGGTAAATATATTCTGAGTATACTGACTGTTCAAAATTCTGAGAAATATTAATAATTAGGAGCTAAGTTTAGGCATCTAATTTAAGTTTAAATTTAAAGGTTATTTTTACTTCTGTTTCCCTCATATCAAAACAGGGAAATTCCCAGGTTCTGAGTCACTGTCAGTGGCAGACTTTTTAAGTTAGGTTCTAAAAATAAGTAAGAATGCCTCCTTTATTTTATAAATAACATTTAAACGTTCTATTGTATTTTTTTTTTCAAATTATCTAAATCAGTTTTATGCACAAAATGTGAGAGAAATGAAAATGTCAGCTTCTGAAATCAAAATTGTTACTAAAAAAAATCATTTGAACTCAAACCACTTTCACTGACAGGAGTAAAAGCACCTTCTGCATCACACTATTTTGAATAATTTGCTCGCTACTTTTCTTTTTTCTCACTTCTGATTTACCCATGAGAACTCAATATTTCCTAGTGTTCATCAATGACCATGTAGAGTTGAGTATCATAATCTTCTTTTGATTGACTACAGACACATATTGGCTACAGAAACATCTTGAACAGATCAGTCATTAATCACCTTGTTTTTGCACAGAACACTACATATATGGATATTAAAACAAAAGTAAATAATAAATACAGTTTAAAAAAACCCAAAAGTGCAAATATTTTAAAATTTAATGATGATATTTTTTAGCTACTGTATTAGTTGAAAACAAAGCAAGAAAATTAAATAAATTTGAAATTTTTGTTCAGTGTTGTTTATCCAGGCCATGCATTTTGGAAAACATTAATTTAACAATATTATGAAAATTCAACCTATCGTTCGCATAAAGTGAAATATGTAATAGAACTTTTTCTATGTTACAGCTCTCTCATTAGATTGAATTTATCAAGGATTAGTATGAGAAACATCAGGACCAAGTATCAGAAATAAAAATATACCTAAAAATTCTAAAAATAAAGTGCCTAGTATTATCACTTACCTTTTAAAAGGTATTATTTCTCATACAGAAAGGAATGCTGAATCCTGTTTCCTTTGCACTACAGGTGAGTGTTCACCATAGCAACCTCCAAAAGTGGTTGAAGAGCCATTTGAAAACATCTCAAGCATTAATCTCCCTAGTCTAAGTCTTTTAATTGGCACGTATTTGACTTCACTTGAAAGGAATGAAAATGGACCTGCCTTGTGTAATAATACGTTTCAGATGACAGTAGACAGCAAGCTTGTGGAAAAACAGAGGTTTCAAAAAGGGCCTGATATTTAGTGTGAGTGGTATTAAAATAGAAGCAAAGTGCATTTATTTTTAATCTAGTATTTTATGCGCTTCAGGAAGAGATAGGACAGTGACAGCAGATTATATGTAGACAGCTGATTAGTGAGCTCTTAACCTGTGTCATCTTCCTCAGATTGTTTTCTGCTGATGGTCTGTAATTCAGAAGAATTTCTCCCAGCAATGTGTAGGAAGAGCATGGGAAAAAGAGTTCTCTGAAGTAAAAACAACAACAACAAAATAGAAAACAAAAATATGTTGGTGTTATTAAAGTAAATGTCCCTTTGCGGATAGAGTGCCTCCCAGAATAGATTTGTTTTGCACTGCAATTCAATGTGGAAAAAAGGTTTATACAAAAATTTTTGAACAGCTGTAATAATCAGAGAAATGAGAGGCAGAATAACTCCAGGATGTTTTTTGTATGTTCAATTTATTTCATGCAGACCAGAGCCATTTTATTTATTTTTTGTTCTTAATAGAATTTTATACATCTAAGTACGTAAGCAGTTGAAGTATTCAAAAACCCAGTAAAATGCAGCCATCATAAAGGAAAGCAAAATTACTAATTTCTCCATCTTATGACTGGAGTGGCTGGCTCTGTCTCAGGGTGCCTGTTTGATCATGTCAAATCTCCAGACTATAACAGGCACTCTCAGGAGGTGAACCAGGATTAGCTCTGAGTTGCGTGTGATATGTTCCTGTGACTGCACAGTGTGGCACAGCGCAGTTAGTCCCAAAGTGTCCGTTCTCTGGCTGAGATCTAATGGAGAAGCAGAAGGTGGGGAATGTAGAGGTGGAAAAAAAGATACACAGCAGGGAATAGAGCAAAGATGAACATTAGAAAATCCGCTTATTCATGCAATGATATGCTTTCGGGAGTAGACTAACGTCTAGGTATGGCAGGAGATGCAACAGCACCAAGAGACCCAAGAGTGGTGTAACATGTAGATATTCGTCAGCTGTTTCCAGGCTTCTATATGCTCATGAGGTCTTCATCTAGGCTACTAATAATCTCCACCAGTTGTACAAACTGAATATTTGCTGATGATTCATCAGCTGCTGACCCTTTGTGAGCCATTATCCTCAATGAAAATAGTTGCAGACACAACTATGAATAAGCTGTTGAGCTGACTGCATGTGAACCCGTTCGGATAGAATCCTGAGACATTATGTTGTATCATTGTCATAACTCACTTAGGATCTCCAATTTATAGCAAGAGTTGATGTAACAGCTCTTTGTACATGTCTTTGAAACCCCATGGTATCTCAAACGGTGATACGTGTCTGAGTTTAATCAGCTGAATCCCACCTAAGGTCTCCGCTTCAAATTGAGCTGAATGTCCTTCTAGGCTGTTCTGGCTAAATCATCATTTACTAAAAAGGAAGTTTAGAAGCTGACTCACCTACATTAGTTTACAGAAATTCAGGTTTTTTAATCTGAAATTAAAATCCATCCTTAGTCTCTTGTGGCATATATGGTAAATTTTGTCATTGATTTTGGTAGCTGTTATCTTCTCCTTTGACTAGAAATAAACAAAACTGATGCTTCATTATGGAGTGAGTGTACTGTGAGGAAAGGATATTTCTGCAACTGTAAAACAGGGGACAGCTCCTCTGTGTATGTGTACTTACAAACAAAAATTATGAAAATATGTTAACAGAATAGAAAGCTCAGCAACTGCAACCAGAAATCACAATTCAGTTGAAAATACTGAACACTGTCAATCTGTCTTGCTGTCATCGGGATTCATTTGGTGCACTGATGCTGTACTCAAGTGAGTAAGTTACAAAATATGGGAGGGTTTTGGGTTTTCCGTAGTAAGCATCCAGTAAGTTTGTGTCACCGCTTACTAATAAAATCAGAACTGTTGCAGCTTTTCAGGACTTGTACTTCATTTCTGAGCTTCAAGCAGTGAATGCCTTTACATTTAGTTTTGTATTCAGTTCTGTGGAGCAGTTTGGATGTTTCTTGTAGCACTGCACAGAGTAAGCCATTCCAGGTGAAAAGCTTACAGCTGCAAAGCAGTCTGTGTTTGAGGACTGAGATTTAAAATAGGGCAAGTCCAGTGACAAATCTAGAGCTTTCCTTGAATAATAAGATGTGTTCTGAAAACCTTACTTGCAGTGGTTGTCAATTCTCAGAATCTAATGGGTATTTTTTTAGGATCCTAGTCTGCTTCGTATTGCTTTTTAGAGAATGGGTTGCTTAGTCTGTAATGTTTTTCTTAGTTTCTGTCAAAATGAAAGTTATTCCTGCAAACAAAATGTTGAAGGCTCACAACAAAGAGTTAGGTTATTTTTTAAGGGTTGTATGATCATTGCTGTACACATACCAATGGTAATTTAATATCTTCAAATATTTTAAGAATTTAAAAAAGAGGAGGTGAGAAAGCCAAAGGAAAGATGCTCTAAACAGTTTAATCTATTTTTAAATGCAACAAAGACATTAAGTTTTATTTATGCTGTTTAAAACACTATACTCATTAAACCTTCTTCGAGAATTATAATGACATTACCAGTTTATTAATCTTGAGGGGCTTTTTGAGCTTTTACTTTCCTACACTGAAGAATGTGGATAATATTTAAAACTGCTGAAATTTTTTTGTGAAATTTGTTGCAGTATTCAGTTCTCTTGCCAATGTTTTCAAACTATTTATCAAGTGTTCTGAAGAGTTTGTATATGAAATTAGCAATTTTGATGCTTTACTGTTTACTTATGGAACATTATGAATAATAATAGGATAGCTTCCTGTTTGCAGGTTGTGAAGGAATGAATAGGCTGCAAAGTATTACCAGCAGGGTAAGGAAGATGGTCCTTCCCCTGTAACCAGCAATGGTGGTGCCACGCCTCAAGCACTGTGTCCAGTTCTGGGCCCCTCAGTGCCAAGGACACGTGGACATACTGGAGAGAGCCACAAAGATATTTAAGGGACTGGAACACCAGTTCTATGAGGACAGGCTAAGAGAGCTCTGTATGCAATTACATGTGTAATTCTTATCTGTTTTGATTGCTATAAACATATATGTACATGATACCCACCCAGACACTCTTCATCATTCCAGATTTATGTATAGCAAAATAGTAAAAAATTTACTTTATTATGGCTTTGGACTAAGCAGGCGCAGAAGGAGAAAATTGCTGTCGTACTACTTTCAGATAACTAATCCTAGCCTTTCTTTGTTGTTTAGTGGAGGATCCCTTCAGAGAACAGAGAAACTGGATGCTCAAATAGCCTTCTGAATGACTATAGGTAGAAGTCTCCATTCACTAGATGTGAATTCAGAGAAGAATTCATCTAAATCAGAAATTTCAATTAGGTATCTGCCTTTAAAGTAAATAATTTTTTTGTCCCTAAGTTTATTCCCAAATACTAGCTGGTTAAAAAGTGACAATGTGACTGTTTTCTTAGTTTTGCATATGAACTACGGTTAATTTTCATACTGTAATTTACAAACAGATGATTTATACTATTTAGTAAATAGATGGAAAAATAGATGCAAATGGAAATAATTGTGCATACAGCATTTGTAGCTACACTTCTGCATGCACAAGAATTATTACAGATTTATAGACCAAGGTAAAACTTACTGACTACTGTCAAGTAACCTTCATGATGTAAAGTATTATACAAGACTATGTTCGAAACAACGTTTAAACCATTTAACTTATTTTTCATAAAAGCAAGCAAGTCTTCAGTATCCAATTGTATCTGCAGTGTTAGAGGATAATCTCAAGTAAAATCAGTGTACAGTTAAATTGTGAAATGACTGGCAGTTAGATGTTTGTGTGGATTGCCACACGGATCTGTTAACAGGCATATTAAATGAAATTAAAATGTCAATATTTCCCATTTACTGTAATGAAAAGCATCACAAGGAGTTTTAAAAATATCAAGACTTGTTATGCCATGTTAAAAAAAAATGAATAAAAATACTAGCCCCTGGTCTGCACAATGAGGGCAAAAAATTGTAAGTTTACCGTAACTCTGACAACATTGTGTTTGCTTTCAGTGATACTTTTGCCTTTATCTACCGAGCAGAAATATTTTATATCATTACACGTACCAACTTCAAAGTCTTCTAAGCATATTGTACAAACAAAAGTTTTATTTGCTCATATTTCAGACCATTTTTACATTTATCGTAAGTCGCGAGACTAAATGTGTTCACAGCATGAAGCTTAGCAAATTTCAACAAAAAATGGATACATATTTTTTCACAAGGATTTTAAAGAGAGGCTTTATTCGTGAAGATTTTACTGAAAAGATTAGTTCCATATGAATAGTTCATTCTATTGATGTAATTTCAGTTTTATCTTGTACTTTGATCTAGCAGAAAGCTTTCAAAAAGATGACAGTCACTTAGGGAAATCTAGTGTCATGAAGATATTACAAGTCAAGGTAATTTCTTAAGAGAAACAAGTGTGCTTATATGCTGATAAAGGAATAGATTAACAGGTAGGCATTGAGTTTTCGATCCAAGAATTTATATGTATTAGTCAAATGGTTGTTGAATTGCTTAATAATTCAGAACTTTTCAAACTTCATATTAAGAAAATTTAATATTAAGAAAATATTCCTACACAGAAAATGCATAAAGAACCTTTGCTGAGCAGCAGCTGCTTATCATAAGTTGACTTACGATTGTAAAACTTCACTTTGGTAGACTAGAAAAGGGCACCTTGTGTGAGATTCATAATGACAAACCTTGTTCAGAAACACTGGTGATGAAAATAGGCAAATACACGCTGCGATGACATTCGAGAAAGAATGACAGGATCACTAATGAGAACGTTAATGGTTTTTGCAGTTCTTTAAGCTGCAAACTTGATTGAAAAGGCACATTTGATTTTTATTCCTGTTTGAATCATTCAGATTCTACTACTACTATAAATTTTGACACCTAATTTAAAATATATGGCTGAAACCTGTCAGAACACCTGAAGTTTTTTATTTCCTAAGTATAGGACTCATTAATTTCTGTGTATATCCTAACAATTTGTTTAAATGTCTCTATGACCCTTATCACTCCTTGCATAGCTGCTGTCAAGTTTTTAAGCCCATGGCACTTCCACTCTGTGTTCTGACATTACTTTAATATTGTGAAATATATGTTATCTCTAGTCTACTGACAAGAAGAATTTACGAAGATGTTTTCTTAAAAACACAAAAAAAGATAATACGGGTATTTTTCAGCAAAAATCTAATAAATTTGAAATCTTGGTTTCATCATCCAAGCAAATCTCTCACGGATTTCAGAGCTCAGTTCTGAATATTTTTTTCCAATGGAACATTTTAACTACTTCATAAAGGAGCAATTAATAATGAAGTCTGAAATAAATAGTTACCCATTGCAAGCTTAATTTTACCCTATTGAAACTATTTTTAAGTATTTTGTGACTGATTTGTGCTTTTACATCAATTCCTATCAACCAAGTCAGACAAAAAAAAAAAGTACTTGTTTTGCTTTATTTATTTATTTTAAATTCTGGATACCTTCACCTCCCTGAATTTACGTGAACACCATCTATTATTGTCCTTTTGAGAATCTCTGCTGAATATCTTGAAAGCTCTTAGTATTCATAGGACCTTGTTGTGCTTGTTTACTAAAATGTAATTAAGGAGAGAAGTCTGCAGGTTTGATAGAATTTGTTTTCAGATAAATCATCAACTCTGTCAGAGTAAATCAGGCATCTCATCCTGAACTTCAGATATTTCAACTGGAACACTTATGCTGTTGGTGAATGAGATGTTTCCGACAGGAATGTTCCATGTGTACAGCTTTAATTGGACCAGTTTCACATTAATGCATGAAAGAATCCTTTGTCACTCTTCTATTCACATGTTGCACAAAGAAATATGGCAAAACCCTCTTTTCTCCTGTTTCCATTCATCTCAAAACAAAAAGGAAAGATAAACAATTGTGACCTTTTTTTTTTTTTGACAGAACACAATTTAAATAAAACCCATGTCATATCCAGAATATATCAGAATTAAATGTTATCTTCTCTTGATGTATTTGCAAAATAAATGTTAGAAGTGAGAGCACTTGAAGTAAATGAAAATGCAAAGGATCATTTTTTTCTTAACAAAAGCAGATTGAATACAGCATAACTGAATCCATCACATGGCCCATTCAGTCCAATATCCTGCTTGCCATATTATGAGAGATTGTTCTAGGAAAAGCCACTAAACCCCAAGTAACATCAGTATGATGAGATTACATACAACTTTCCAATTTACAGAAAATAACACCCAAGAACAACACTGACAATCTCTGCAAAAGCTCTAATTTGCTATAAATAAATGTTCTAAGCAAACACAAAATAAGGCTGATCCTGTTATGCATGTGAAATGAGAAAGACCATGACAAGCATCCCATCTGTTTGTAATCATGTGCTCTGTGTGCTCTCTTGAAAGTTGTGTACCCGCTTTTTGGTGGAGTTTTCTTGGAGTCCTCCTACCTTTGTATCTGACCACCCGATTACTCCATGCTCTGTCTGATCAAGGTAACAGAGGTAGTTTGTATATACTGATACGAAAACTATGTGGGCTGTAGTAAATTTTTTTTTAAAAAAAGAAGTCCTAGAAATTTAAACCCTGCTGTACCCTAAATCATATCAAGCTCATCATTAACCCAAACCTAACCCAAACCCAAGTGTGGATTTAAGGGGTTCTGTTATGAATCTGCTCTTTGGCTTGGCCTGATACATAATAAAAGCTGCACTTCTTCATGGCCAGGATTGTGCCTGATCCACTAAATCTCCCAAAACACTGTATACTATGGCATTTAAGTTTCCCCAGAACTTCTGATTCATCCCCATAGGTCAGGTCAGAAGAACAAAGGAAGAGATGAGGTAGCTCATACTATTACCACATACAAAACTAACATCAAATGAGGAAAAATTACATATTCATACCACGAGTATACAGAAGTATCTGTTAGAAATGTGCTCATATGCATAACAGAAAACCACATAAAATATTAGCAGAAGCAAGTGCAGTAAATATAAGTAAAACATCTAAGAAGATTCCACTAAACTTTTTTCTAAATCTGTTCTAAATGTAGTTTTGCATATTAACATTTCCAGATTTTGGCTATACAGTGAAACATGCTAATTTTCATTTATTTAACATATGGAGAGAAAACACTTGAGTGCCAAACAGTTTTAGCAGTGAGAAAAAAACATGGACTTTCAGTGCGTGATTTATGTAGACAAATTAATTTGAAATTAGAGCATAAGGCCTCCAAGCTTGTGAATTCAAAATATCATGAAGGTCATGTCCTGTCATTCATAGATTATTTGGGGATACAAACCAAATTATTGCAAAATTTAGTATCTAATCCATCTGTCTTTTGCCTAAAGTGTTAAATATTTGTAGAAAATTAGGATATTTTAAAAGAAAACAAAAAGGCAGTTCCTTAAATTTAACAAAGTCCTTTGGTTCAATTGCACAATTTTCACTGCATTCATCTCTGATTCATGAAGGGTTCCCAGACTACCAAGTGGTTAACACCATGAAAATTAAAGTGAAGCACGTGTTTATGCTTTCATTGGATAGTGATGTTACTTAACACATTGTGATAATTTGATTAAAACGCTGATAAGGGTAAAATAAGTTAATGTTCAGTTAAAATAAATGAGGGCTAAGTTAAATCCTTGCAGAGAAATTCTAAGCAAACAGTTGATAAAATAGCTACAAAAAATAATACAACTTTCAAGTTTAAAAAAATAATATTAAAAATTCAGGTTTGCTTACAGAACCATTCTCTCATCTTTTTTATTTTCTTCCACCCCTGAATCATTGTATAAGACTCATAAAGTTGTTTCTTTACTTACATAGTAACAGTAAGCATGTCACCATATTCTTGGCATTATGCAATTTCTTAACATTTTCTCTTTGTTTATATCAAAGTAGATTCAAATTCCAAGAATCTTAGCTTCAAAAATTAGTGGAGTTCAAATAATGTGGTAATTCTAGGTTTACTGGTTGTGACTCGAAACTGTGAGACTGGGCACTGCTTTTAGAGTAAAATTTGTTGATTTTGCTGCTTTTACTCTAATTTTTCATCACATGAATTTCAGTCAAGTTCCTTGTGTTCAACTAAAACATTTCTATATCTGTTTTTCTCTTACTAATTAAAATAAAGGGCTTATCTGCTTTCAGATTTGTACACATTTTCTGAAATTACTTCCAGCCTGGCATTAAAATCCATTGCTTGGTATTCCTGTCCATAAATCTGGTTAACGGATCAATAATCTATGTTAAACAGTTTTCTTACATAAGCCCCTACAAGTGAGCTTTTGCATCTTTTTTTCCTGTTCTTCTTCCTCTCCAGTACACTCTGATCCATCTCTTTCCTTTCCATTGATCCTTCTCCTAAACATCTCAAAAGAAATCTGACACGTGGCCACAGTCTCTTTAAAATAATCCTAGACTGTTCTTTCTCTTGCATCACATAATGTCCTCTACCCTTGTAGAAAATAAGCCTCTGTGTTTTTCACGGTTTTTACAGGCAGAGAGAATTCCTTCTCTGTTTCTCTTTGCAAACCGTGTGTTGGCAATACTGGAATTATTCTCCTTGATGGACCTAAGGGCAGCTGATTTAGTGGTGTGGGCTTGCACTGGTCAGGTTGCTCAGGCTCTCCACAGCCTTTATTACTTGATAAAGGAAAATCTTTTTAATATCTGTGAGAAGTATACAAAGGGTAAAGCAAAAAATATGATCAGATTTGAGAAAAGTCTGACTTAAAATTAAAGGAAGGGCAAAATGAGTTTTTTGTTACTTTATGAGAAAGGCTCCTGAAAGGAATGAGTTTTTATTCATCATAATTTTTTATTCATCTTGCTCAGAATGGGTAGATAAATATATAATAAGTTTAAATTCAAGCAAAGCAGATTAAAGTTAAATAAACTTTCTAATAGCATGAATAGGGAAACAAACAAATATATTTCCCTAAACAGTTATGAAGTCTCTGCCATTGCCTTTGAAATCACACTCCAAATCATCAGAAATACAGTACAAATCACACTCTTTCTGTGTAGTAAGAATATGGAATAGGTGACCGGTTAAGGTCAGTACTCTATGGTTTTCAGGACTGAAATTTAATTAAGAAGAACATAATTGGAAGAAGACAGTGGTATATCATAATTGCTGCTTTTATAAGCAACATCGCTTGTAATCTGAGAATGATGATTACAGACTGATAGAGTGTAGCGGTTTAACACCTGCTGGGATTTAAACTCCAAATAAGACACTCCCCTTCCTCCCCCTCATCTTGTGACAGAGGGACAAAGGCTGCAACTACAGATTGCGATAACAATTTACTGAAGGAAAACAGCAATAGAATAAGAATTGCACAGTAACAGCAATAATATTATTAACAAAAGTATACAGAGGAGAAGGTGCTTTGCACACAAAAGGTGTTCACGCCTTCACTCAGTTCCACATGGCTGCCGGGGCAAAGACAAGATGGCGGGCATCCCTGCAGCTCCGCGGCGACACGCAGCTGTTCCTGAGGCAAGACAAGATGGCGGGTGCTCTCTGCTGCCACTGTTCCCTGTCCCCGAGTCTAGCACAACGGAAAACCGTGAGGAAAAAACCCCTGAAAGCTGGAGCATCCGCGCTGTGCTGCTCGCTTTTCCGGACTGCTCCGCTCTGCTGGTTCGGTTCCGCACAGTGGTGCTGCTTTGGGCTGCTCGGATCACTCCACTCTGCTGAGCTCATGCTCAGCTTGGACTGGGCTCCTCTCCCCTCAGTTTGCCAGTGCTTTGTTTCCTATGGTTGCTTCTGGTTCACCACTACTGGGAGTCGAACCTCGGAGCTGCCCTCAGTTGTGTTTGCTGTGTCTTGGAGGAATAGGAAAGGATGACTGGCGTTAGCAGAGGGACAGAGTCCGCAGCGTTGGTCTGAGAATCCACAGCATTATCGCAGCTGGCACCTTTCCTGAGCAAGAGACGGAACAGAATGGTGCAATTCTGGGGATATGCTACTTTTCTCCTCCCCAAAACCACGCTGCCCAGCAATGAAGTGCGTGCTATGGAACAGCAACTAAGCCCTAAAGCTCTGCCCCCTGCAAGCAAATTTAGGACATTAAGAAAGAGCTCTCTGAGGTCACTTGGTCCAACCTCCAGCTCAGCAGTGCTGACTCTGAAGCTACATCAGGTTGTTCAATCCTTTTTTGCTGATTTTTAATGTCTTCAGGAGTGGAAATTCCATAGCAACTAATTTCAATGTTTAACCACCCTCACTGAGACATTTTTTGTTATAGTTGGAATTTACCTTGTAGAGCAACAAGTCTCTTTAAAGCATACCTGAAAGCACCTATCTTGTCCATAATCACCACAAGGTATCTAAAAACAGAAATTAGATTTTCCCCATCGTTGAAATAATGTTTGACTCTCTATATATACTACTGAATATCCCAAGGAAGTGAGGACTAATGATTATCTGCCACATGATAAATTAATTTCAGTATAAAATTACAACTTAACCCAGGTGATTATTGAATGAGTTCATGCAATTCTGAAAGCGATGTATCTTACTAGACTTAAAGCTAAGTTCTGAAACTTAACCCTTCAGGACTGGTGAGAATTCCTAAGAGATCCAAAGGGAACTGATTGGCTTACAGGCAGGCAATTTTCTTGAGTAGTTGATAAACTATGAAAAAATCCCCAAACCCAAACTACAATTATTTATTACAGAGACTCTTCCCATCTTTCTCCCCTGATATCACAAAATGTTCAAACCATTCAAGAAAGAGGGGTCTGATATGTTAAAACTGAACAGCTGCCAGGTGTGCTGCGTAGAGCAACCCTGACTTGAGGTCTGTTAGCAACATTCGTTCAATAGAGAAGTTCTTCTATAAATACAGTTATTGCAACATAATTATTTTGCCCACAAATTTAGCTTAACTTGTCCAAATAACTGATGATTATTAAATGTAGAATTCTTGTTTAGAAAGGGATAAAAGCCTGACAGACTTTTATTCATATCCTGTTACTGGCTCCTGACTTCAGTAACAGATACTGATAACCACTTCTTAATATTGTGAATTGAAATAAAAGACAAACCCTTTCTTTCAGAATACCATGACAAAGGACACTGTCCATGAAGCAGGAGAAAAAAATAAGAATAAATTATTTATAAGTTGTCAGGAGAAAAAAACTAACTCAAAGTGCTAATTTACATCTTAGTTGTGTATTAGGCTATTACTGAAGAAAAATAAACATTGCTGTAAATGACAGATACATGACTACTAAAATTTCCGAAAACAGGACGTTCAGAACACATTTTTACGAGGCATTAAGAACACTTAAGTACCATTTTAATTTGTAAGAACCAAGGAACTACTCTAAATTGCTCTATATCTGGTAGAATCAGGCCTCCTTTCTGGTACTTTTCTCTCCCCTATCCATTCTATAGAGTGATTGTTCTTCTTTGTTGGTCTGCATTTTTTAATTTTTATTATTATATTAATTTCTTTTGGATGAGTGCCATTTTCATTGTCAGAAGTTTCGGAACTCCATTACCTGGGGTTGTATTTCTTATGTCACTTATCTGAATGTGATATTTTTGAAGTCTGCAAAAATTATGTCTTTAAAGTCAGTATTTATCAGCTACAGGTGTGAATTATTTTCTGACATGTTAGAAAAGACTCTTTAGCTGTTGATGCAATTAAAAGAGTTAGAGTGATTATTTATAATTGCAAAAGCTGTTCCTGTTCAAGAGTTAAAATTGATGTAATTGTCAAAAGGGCTTGAACATTTGTATGTGTTCTGGATGTAGTAAACAAAAAATTTAATTAAACAGCTATTAGAAAAGCAAATACTAAAAATTGTGGAGTGACATGTGTCCTCTAGAAATAGGGACTTACTGGAGTTTCCTGACTATTCTTTATTTTCTAATCCATACCATTCCAAACAGTGCACAATGAGGAAAAATAATGACTATTATTATAGGTCAGGAGGAAGAGCTCTCAGTACCTTTAAAGAAAAAAAATGCTTGTTCATAGGAGCTCTATAAGAAGTCCCCTATTTCTCAGTTTCTAATGTCCTGTCCTGAAACGAAAATATCTAACCTGCTCCCCCTCCTTCTGCTCTGGAAGCCTGTTGAATTTATCAGTTCACTCAGATCTATGTGCTAATTTGCACTACCTGAGTACAATATCATTATATAATAAAAACAGCTGTAGGTATCTAAAAGTTGCTACAAGAATGTCTTTCATAGGCATTCTTTTAAAGATAGAGAGAACATGGCATGAGAGAGAAATTTGTATCAGGCTAGAATGTGACCAGTAATAAGGTAGAAATGAAGATGGTGGACAATTCTCAGACTTACGCAGTATTTTTCATCTCCGCTTCTGAAAATACTTTGTGAAAAGAGTATATTATTCCCACTGCAGTGACAGAGACCAGGGCTTTCTGGTCTCAGTATTCAGGCTTACTATGCCATGAACAGATGTAATTGGAAATTTGAAATATAATTTTAATGTAACACGGGCTATTCCTTACAAGTACAGGTTTTCTAGGTTTCTATCCCAGTGTCCAACACTAGGCCAGAGGCTGTGTAGGTGACAGGAAGGTTACACTCCAAGAGTTGCTGTCAACAGCTTAATGGGCAAATGGAGACTGGTGACGAGTGATATTTCTCAGGGGTCAATGGTGGGACTGGCACTGTTTAACATCTTCGTTGGTGACATGGACAGTGGGATCAAGTGCACCTCAGCAAGTTTGCTGATGACAACAAGGTGTGCGTTGCAGTTGACACGCTGGAGAGAAGGGATGCCATCCAGAGAGACCTTGACAGGCTTGAGAGGTGGACCTGTGTGACTTCTTTTAGGAAAATAACAACCATCCCTGTAGCTCCCGGGGCTAAGATGGAGGCGGCCTTATACTCGAGGGTTCAGCTATTTTTTATGACGAGGTCATCCTATTCTGTGTCATCCTGTATAAATACATCAACTTTCCCCATTTCCATCAATATTAGAGCTGCAAAATTGTGGTTTAAAGATGCAGCATTTGTCATTTGATTGTGGAAGTGATTCCTACAGTATGCTAGTATTTGTATTTTGTATGTAAGAAGTGGATTATATGTCTGAGAAAAAAGAGATACCCTACTGAGATCAAATACCGGAGATATCAATGAGATTCCATGTTTCATTTTTATATACTGCACAGTAGTCTTATTAAGCAAGTGTAATGGAGAAATAAATGCAGTTTTTTAGTGAGTAAATTATTTCCTTTTCTTCTCATCTTTTTATTTATGACAATGATTGAATTTAATCAGAATGAAGCCGAATTTGCTTTAATTTTTTTGCAGCATGCTGTGTTTCAAAGGCTAAAATTTTATCCCACAAGATTGTTCCCACTAACTAGCTGTCATAGATCACAGGAACAATGCTTTCTTCTGACCTCATCTAACTTCTGTGTAGGAATCTCTAGGTTCAAAGAAAGAATAAAGAAAACTTTTAATCAAGAGTCAACATGAAGAACTAATGACTCAGCATATGTTACCTAGATACCATGATTAGCAGAAGATGAAAATTATCTCTGTGTTACTTCTGGTTTATCCTCAGTTCTCCCTAAGTTCTTTTCCTTCAAAAAGATGTTTGTGTTTTACAAATACTTTTTGATTTATTGCTCCATAAATTATAGTATTTGGTTAAAGATACAGGACTTTTTATGTGAGATCAGTCTCCAAGGACTGTATGAGGCTTGCAAACACAGAAGTGATAGCAATCTAAAAATTAGTCTGCCATTTAGAATATCATCTCTTGTTAATAGCTTCATAAATCTTTTGTCTGACTCCAGAGCCAAAAGAGAGGTTTTGATACTTTCAGCAGGTTCTCATTTTATTTCCAAGCCTTTCCCTCCCTCAAAATTTCTATTGAACATTGTAATAAAAAGTACCTGTACAGGAATTCTACTAGTGGAATATCTAAAAAGGATTTTATTTCTTTTACATTACTAGATTTTTCCCCTTATTTCACACTGTTGCTACCACAGGTCTCCTGCAGGCTGTCTGGGGCCCTTTTACACTCCTACTAAAAATCTTTATGGCATCTGAGTAGCTGATATAGAGAGACTTCAGAACCTTCATGTTATTAAAATTCACAAGTACTGTTATGTCCTGAGTAAAACACTTCATTTTTTTAAAATTTAAATTTTGCCTAATAATACACGTCCTAGACAGAGCAGTGAGGGGGAAAATTTAAGAGAAGATATCTTTGTGAAAGGATTTCTCTAGCAGCATGTACCATGCATATACACAAGTATGTGTTCAGATTTTGTTATTAGTGTAACAGATAAGAATTCCAAATCTGCCACATTATTTCTGCCTTTTCTTCCATTTTCCAAAAAAATAATCACTGTTTTCCGTAGGAGCTTGAGGATGCCGAGTACTTCAGATCCTGCAATATTTCTATTATTCTATTATTTTGAAGTTTCCTTCATATATTTAAATGTTCTATTAAACAGAGCATTATGTAGCTGTCTTTTCTGTATCATTGTATTTCCTAGTATGCTGACGCTCAAATAATGACTGCCTACTGCTGTAGGACTTTTAAATACATATAATACAAAGAGATCACTAACTGTGCTTATTTACAACATCCTTAGAGACAAAATGGACATGGCAATATACAGCTGAAAACTTAGGAGAACACAGGATACGCAAATCAAAACTACCAAGGTTTCTGGTACTACTTACGTATGAAGGAAATGTAATTTCAAGTCAGGTGTTTTTCAGCTGTGCCTTCCTACCTCATGAACTTTATGAGCTCCTGGGCAAGCTTTTAGATGGAGCATATCAGGTTACCTATCCCTAGCATGTTCTTGCATATGGAACTTCTGATAGCACAAAATAAGTTATGGAAAAATAATTCACAGCTTCCACAGCTTTCTTTTCCCTATACTCCACCAATTTCTTTAAAAGAAATATTTTGGGTAGGATTAGACCATATGATTGCCTTATGTCGAGGATATTTTCTCTGTCATGCCTCTAATATTGTAGACACCCTTTACGAATGGAACCTTCTGTTTCTACTTAGCGTTATCACCTTGCTGGCATGAAAATAGGGCAATAAGTAGAAATGGGAGAAAAATGGCTCCCTTGCAAAGTCATAATTTTCCAGGATATCGGTATTGTTCTTTATCCTTTTATGTGACAAAATCATGTGGGCTTTAAATCCTTTTGGTGTTTCAAATTTAGTGTCAGTGGAGTCGATGTCTTACAGTCTTTTTATATGCCTTACAGTCTTTTTAATTTTGTAAAGAAAGGTAATGTAATATTCATGCCAAATCATGGTCATGGTTGATTTTAAGTAAATATTAGTGTTTTTCTTCAATAAGAGGTCTTATAATTGACTACCAGGCAGTATCAGAAAAAGTTTACAAACAGATAGCTGTTTATTCTGACACAAAGCAAGAACTAAAAGTTTTATCTTCATCAGTTTTTAGCAAGCTCAATTCAGCTTGCAAGTAAAATTAGACTGGAGCAACCTCTTTCTGTTTGCTAACAGTTGTCTTCCCTTGATCCTTTCTAAATAGTTTTACAACTGTTATTTTTTAGCATATTTCTTCTTATCAGTTCTGCTTCCTTATTTATATATGTCACAGTAATAAAGCTAGTAAACACTGTTCTCAAAAAACAAACTACAAAAAGTAAACAAGTACCTTCCTGTCATCTAGCTCTTTATCATGATCAATGAGATATCGAATGTCTCTTACCAGAACTTTTACTTTAGATAGCTTCTTGATGTTTGTGTGGTACAGAGACTACTCATCAGCCAATAATGCTATGAGATAAAGTACTAGTAGAATTTATGTAAATAAACTAAATAGAAATAAATTATAACTACTTCCTTTTTGATGATTTATTTAATAGGTTAAAAGGTATCAATAGTGAATCATGTTCTTTATATTATTGAAGAAGAAAAATATCAGCTAGGAATGATAGGGTGGGGGGGTTATATATCGTGAGACACATTTTAACCATGAATCCTCTCAGGCAGTTGCATCTTTGGGAAAACTTCATCACCTTGCTAGTCTTAATTAAAGAAATGGGGTATCAGTGCATAATCAAAGTCACTTATTATATCAAGGTGGGGTCTAATGCATTAGTTTGAGGTTGCTGGCCAAAAGTACCATTTCTCCGCAATAAATTCTTCTCAATCTTTTATCAAACTGTTTGATAATATGGTTTATTTATGGAATAAACATCTGCATTCATGACACATATATGAGAATAAATAACCCACACTGTGAGTTTTGGTTTAAAATGCATATCTCAAATGATGGTATTGATCTGTATTCTGTACACAAACTTTTTTGCACATAACCACAGTCTAACATGACTTAAAACTCGAGTTTATTTAGCACAGTTGAAGCAACCATTTAAGTAACCCAAGAGTTAATTCTGTATTTTCACCTGAAAAATTGTACTGCCTCTTTCCTTTATAATGATATATACCTGAAGTTATCAAAAAGGACAAAACACATTATCATGGGTACAACAGAACTGGCATGTCATTAAACTCTTCTCATCAGCTAATTTGGGAACTGATTGAATAAATACTGCAAAAATCTTTTCCACCTCAAAGGAAGGAGCATTAATTCTACACCTCCTGTTGATGGGCTCACGTCTAATTGGAATAGGCAATAACGATCAGGTGTACTGTTTTATAGAGCTTACTGAGATAATAAGCAGCTTTTATATTGTCATTTTCAAGCCATGCCAATCTCTCTTTCTGCAGTAATTTCTCATCTGTATCAGTATGTAGATGTGTTGGCTGGTGAGGTCCTGTACAGTTGCTTGTAGGTTCTTTGTGTTAATATTTTCACACTATGGTAGTAAATTTTTATCTATGCTTGAGGTTGTATTTTTCTTTCTTTCAGGGGTTTTCTTTCTTCAGATATTCACTGACACTGAAGCAGCACCTTTTAGATTGATACTACACATTGGGAACTGTCACCAAAGTCAGTGTCAGTTCAGAGTACTTATAGGCTGTATTAAAAATATATTAAAATAAAATAAATAAGTTGGTAAATAGATAAACAAAGATCATTTTTAAAATCTGAAGGTAAAAATACAATTGCTGTGCTTTATTTTAGAAAAGGGAAAGAAATCGCACTAACAAATCTTCCCAAAACTTACAAGTAAACAATTCTTTTGAGGGAAATTTATCAGTTTTCTAACTGAAAAAGTAACTAGTTTTGTTTAGAGATGTCAGAAATTTCTTTTTTAAAATTATTATTATTATTATTATTTCCCATGGAGAATAACAAAACATGTACAGTTTTTATTTATTTCTAAAAGTTCATGTGGCTGCAGACTCTTTCTATATTTCATATTTAACAAACAATAAAGATTCTCATAATGGAATATTTTTCCATAGCATTTTTGACACTTTGATGGCCCAAACCAATACGCAAAAAGCATGAAATTTTCTAATTAATGTGAAGTAGTTTTATTTAGAGTGGACTCCAACTGCACACTGAAAGCAACTCTTATAGAGCATATTTCAAACAGTCCATCTTTCAGCAGATCTATAATAATTATTTATTTAGTGATATTTTTTCTGAAATTGTGATTGAATTTCAGATTTATCCTAAAAAAGAGGTTGCTTATCAGGTCTTTTGAGGCATGATGTAAAGAATGCCATTGTGGACTTACAGGATATTTCCAGTGGTAAGAGAGACATAGAATCCATGCTTTCAGTAGTGCACCTGAACTGACTCAAAAAATTGCTTTGTATAAAAAATATGTTAAAAGTAAAGGAGTCAGGAGTGGAACTTAATCTTCCATGATAGGCAGTAGGCTTTTCTCCTCCTCCTCCTCCTCCTCCTCCTCCTCCTCCTCCTCCTCCTCCTCCTCCTCCTCCTCCTCCTCCTCCTCCTCCTCCTCCTCCTCCTCCTCCTCCTCCTCCTCCTCCTCCTCCTCTATATTTTTTTCTTGTATTTGTCGGTGGAACTGTGTAAGACACCTGCTTTCTGAAGCGGGCCACAAGGGGACTGCAGAGGGTCCTCCCTGTATTAGAAGTGCCTAAAGCACCACACGCTGAACAAGAGGACTGCATGGATGCATGGAGGTTTCTGCACCCTAGGCTAATACAGAAAGGAATTGTCTCTTAACCACTTTTTTTTTTTTTTTTTTTTTTTTTTTGTGTGGGGGT